>JAKIRV010000021.1:0-162935 GCA_022577725.1 Wickerhamiella dianesei | reverse complement strand
AGAAGCAAAACTTTTGTGGCAATTGGCTACGCCAATTGAGGTTATGGTGTGGATTGTCTCACAATTGGCGAAGCCAATTGGCACAAAAGTTTTGGTTCTTTTTCAAAAGAAGACTTATTGTTCGCTGGGTTCCCTTTTTTTTACGGAACTGGTTGTTTTTTGGGTTACTTCTTTTGAAAAAGAAGCAAAACTTTTGTGGCAATTGGCTACGCCAATTGAGGTTATGGTGTAAATTGTCTCACAATTGGCGAGGCCAATTGGCACAGAAGTTTTGGTTCTTTTTCAAAAGAACATTTTAGTCTAGTGGCTGTTTGTTGTGAGAGAAGCGGCTCATGTCCATCGCAATTATATGCTACTTGGTACTGCTAGTGTCACCGGATGGCATCGTGTTCTACTTCGTACTGCTTACTGCAGGGTCTCAATTGGCGGAGCCAATTGGCACAAAAGTTTTGGTTCTTTTACAAAAGAACACACATAAAAAAAAAATTGGTGAGAAAGAAGTAAACCACGACTGGCTGTCGGGAGAGCGACCATTTAGGGATCATCCCAACGGGAAACAGGGCAAGGGTATTTGCGGCTTCAACAGTGACGGGTACGGATACCCAAAGCGGAGCACTCAAGTATACGCGAGCGACTATTTCTACTCTGATATCGACACACTCCATTATACTCTCATTAACACGGCATTAGTCGTCACAAATAATACCATGGCGAACGGACCGGCTCCTAAAATGCCCCTGTTCATTTATGAAAATGCAGATCTGAGATTCGGCGACTATAACGATATCGCCCGCACCGTTGATAACTACTGCAACAACGGCGGTGCTGTTGTTTACCGTAACTATACTGTCGACGACATTGGCTCCGACGACACTGATTTCCTCGAGAAAATCTTCAATGGCTCATTGCACGTCACAAAGTGTGAGCTCATTGACGACGATGACGGCACGCCCGTGACAGCGAACGTTACTTTCAGCACTCTCCCGCAGACCCCCACCAGTCCTCCGGTTTCATCTACCAAGTCCGTCACATCCCAGCTGGGGTCGCACCCTACTGCTGCAAAGTCCAGCTCCACCAAGTCCAGCGCGAAAAATGCGGCAGCAGCAATTGTTCCTAGTTTTGCGATCGCTCTTCTCGGACTCTTTCTGGTCTAAAGCATCGATACCCTATTTCCGCTTGCCATACTAAATAAAATCCACTTCTAAGGCAAAGTTCCTCCTCCTCAATAATCAACTGTACCAATATGGCTACACCTGATGTCTGAAATCTGGAGCAGACAAAACAGCAGAAACCGACTTCTCGATTTGGCACGCGTGGCTCGAACGAAATAATAAGTACACTACACTTGAAAGTTTAGTCGCAAGACATCGTCGAATTTGAGCGCAGAATAGCTTGACGGGCTTGCCCAACAACGAGGGCAAGGGTTTACATGGCCCTTAGCGAGCGACTGACATGTTCGCCTGCAGCTCGCGAAAATCTCCTCACTCTGGCAGCATGAAGGCGGTGTTTGGATACATCGCGCTGGCCAGTGCACTGGCAAACCCAGTCCATCTCGCCAAGCGCGACAAAGCCGTTCCGGACTTGAATTCAGACGAGTTTGCGAACTACACAGGCGATGTTGCAGACTTCCCCAAGGGCCATGTGTTGAAATGGCGCCAGGAGACATCAGTCCACTACAATCACACGAGCATTGTTCAGCTCGTATTTAGGACCGAAACCGCTCTTGGGGATCCGGATGTGGGACTTACCACCGTCTTCATTCCTGAGCATGGAAATGGCAAGACGATCATCAGTTACCAGATGGCCGCCGACTCTTGTGACCCTGCAATGGCAGCTTTTGGAACCAAAACCGACTTCAGTGACCAGATCACTGATCTTCTTAATCGCGGCCATGTCGTCAATCTGCCCAACTACGCAGGTTTGAACCAGACCTACGGCGCTAATGTGTACGGAGGAAAAATCGTCCTCGACTCCATCAAAGCTGTGCTCGCGACTCGTGAGAATATCACCAACATCACCAACTCCCAGGTCGGGCTTCTCGGCTTGAGTGAAGGTGGCTCCGCAACGGGTTTTGCCGCTGAAATGTTAGAAAGCTATGCGCCGGATCTTGAAATCGCCGGTGTGGCAATGAGGAACCCCATCACCAACCCCATCCACTGGTTGGAACAAGCTTGGTCTATTGACAATCTTAATTCTATTGCATCTGCGTTCCCCAGTGCTGTGATTGGCTTGGCGTCGGCTTATCCCAAATTGTGGGACGAGCTCTATCCCGTGCTAGATCCTGACGAGCTGGAAGAGTTCATGGACTGGAAGGGCAGTTGCGCTTTTGACAGCTGGGGCTATGGGTTCTTTGACTACGATGTGGGAGCAATGCCTAATGATATGTTTTTCGTCAAAAACACCGATGTTTTAAACCTGCCGCACTTGCGTGAGACCCTGAAAAATAATACCCTCGGAACCGGAACGACTCCTAAAATGCCGGTGTTCTTCTACGAGAATGCAGAGTCAGATTTCTCCAACTATGGACGAGCCGGCCATGCGGTTGATCACTACTGCAATACGGGCGGAAAGGTCATCTACCGAAACTACACTAAAGATGATATTAGTTTCGATGATACCGATTTCCTCGAGGGGATCTTCAACGGTACTGTGCACCTCACAAAGTGTGAGCTCATTGACGACAACAACGGCAAACATGTGACGAAGGATGTTACTTTCAGCACCGTCTCTAATACCCAGACATCTACGGGCTCTCCGGCTACATCCACCGGCTCTCCGTCCGGCTCCCCGTCGAGCTCTCAGTCCGGCTCCGAGTCGAGCTCCGAGTCGCGCTCCCAGTCCGGTTCCGAGTCCGGTCCCGAGTCAAGTTCTCAGTCAAACGCTGCCAAGTCGAGCCCTACAAAGGCCGTCTCCACGAAGTCTGGTTCAACTTCTGCCAGCACCAGCTCCAAAAACGCCGCAGCAGCAGTTGTTCCCAGTGTTGCCATCGCTCTCGTCGGACTCCTCTTCGCTTAAATACCCTGCATGCCTTTCTAATTCAAGAATAGACGAAGTGTATGTACATTATAATATAGCTCTTTCAATGGCTAAAAGTTCAGATTTGCCGTATGAAGTTGCACTGAATTTGCGCGACTGAGCTTCATTATTTTTAAAAGAGACAAACCAGCGGGCGTATTGCAATCAGCGTCTTGTTTTTTACAGAAAAACGACAACCACACATGTACCCTCAGAGAAGCGTTACAAGTGAGCTGACCTAACCCTGGCACTTCACTCACCACACTAGATGGACGTCCTGCGGGCCATCCAGTCTGGCATCGACAGGCACGATGCGGAGCTGTTGAATGAGATCTTTCAACTCGATAACCCGCATCTCGATGCAGCGCGAAAACACTGGTCCACCGGCAAGTTACCGCATCTATGGAAGAAAGCCGCTGGCTTTATGGTGTTCGCAGCAGTTAATGACGGCACAGACTACGAGAAACTGCGCGCGTTTGCGACAGCGCTCATTCCAGCACTCAATGAAGAAGGCCGCTGGGCGATGCCAGTGATACAGAACGTGTGTGACAGCATGTTTCTTCTTGCAGGACACGATGAAGTGCTTCTAACTGATCTCGCTGATCTTATGCGCCAGGTGGTGCGACTCACCGTCACAGATCGGAACGAAAATCTTGCCGAGAACCGAAGTTGGGGTCGATATGCCGCCGTGACCCTCTTGTTCCGCATATATTACCGGTTGCACGCGTACTCGATGCTTGACACGGCTGTCAAGGGTCTTGTGGGCAACGCTGATGGCCCTCCACTCAACATGGTGCCCCCGCAACAAGAAGTGGCCTACCTGTTTTACGTTGGTATCACCGATTTCGCTGCACAGCGTTATACGCGTGCGATTGAACAGCTGGACCACGCGTTCGAGGTCGCAGTCACCCATGGTGCGCCACTGGCAGTACAAGAGGCGGTTTTGCGCTATCTTGTGCCTGCGAAACTCGTCGCTGGACGTGAGCTTCCGTCCGAAAAGTTGTGGCAGCGATTCGACGGGTTACGCGCGCTGTACAAGCCCATAGTTGACAATATGCGGGCGGGAAATTACCGCGAATTCGACGAAGCACTGTTAGAACGACGAAAACTCTTTGTACAGAACCGCATATATCTCGCCGTCGACTCCCTTGCGATAAAGTGTTTGCTGCATCTAGTTCTTCACGTGTGGAAGTTCGAGAAACGGCCGCGGAGGCTCTCAATTCCACTTGTAGAAACCGCCCTAAAAGCAGCAGGACATGCTCATTCGCGTATAGATGCTGAGCTACTCCTAGCGCGACTCATCTCGGCTGGCGAAATCAAAGGACGAATTGAACATGACATGGGACTTCTACTCTTGAGTGGAACGCAGCCGTTCCCCACGTTGGTGCATGCGGTTCAGCCCTAGATATGTTTGTTCCTTCTTTTGACAAAGAAGCAAAACTTTCTTGCCAATTGGCGCAGCCAATTGAAGTCCCACGTAGAAGAAACGAAGTTGCTCTTAGAATACTTAATTTGTTCAATATGTTTAATATGCTTTCGAGAGACAGCCACGACAGATACGAACTGCTCAAAATATAGACACGTGACTGCATTATTATGTACATCTGCATGCACGATCCTGTTGTCAGGTGACCCGCCTGTACGGCTGCATATGGACAGGGTATTGCTGCAATACAGCTAGTGCCCCCTCCCCAGCGCCATTTCCGGCGTAACAAACCGCGCACAAAGAACCAAAACTGTGATCGTGAGATATACTAACCGTCAAAAAGTCGGCAGAGGGGCATAGGCCAGCTCTGGTCAATGGTTGGACGTGGATCGGCCAGATCGGAGGTCGCTTACTCTGCATAGCAATGCCGATCACCGATGTACCGAGGGGGTCCTGAGTGGGTCGGACGTACACAGGCACCCGCATGCGGGATTTTATTTGTTTAACTTGCCCAAATCTCCCACACCCAACCTCGTCCCGCGTTTGCTTCTACAACCTAACCAAAATGAAGTTTGAGAGAAATGCACAGCCATCGACGGCAACCATTGCTCTGTCGAATAATGGCAAAGGCTACTACGCCGGCGGAGAGACGATAAGTGGCTACATCAAGACGCCTGCGAACGTGTCGGAGATTACCGTGAGACTTTCGTGCACGGAGGAGACGAAGAAGCAGAAACTCCAACACTACACCGACGCCAAGACGGTCACCTGCGAGGGGTCAGAGACGCCGTTCCAAATCAAGGTCCCTGACGAGATCAAGACCTCCTCCATCACGTTTGGCGAGTACGGTGTGTTCTGGACCGTCAGTGTCGACGCTGCCGGAGTTCACGGGGAAGTCGACGTCAACGTGGTTCCGAAACCGTTCCCGCTTCCAGACGAGAAGCCGTTTGTTCTCCACGGCAACCGTACTGTCGAGTGTTTGCTTCCTGGACACAAGACCGGCGTTCTCAAGCACTTCGATGCGAAACACCACGCGAACGTGTTTGTCGAGGCGCACCTCAAGCTTCCTCCCTACGGATTCCCCCAGTTGAGACCAATCACGACGATGAGACTGCACGTAAAGCCTGCCATGGGCGACGTTGTTGGCGTCCACGCGCTCAAGTTGTGGGTGTTCGACAAGGTCGAGAAGTTCTCCGAGTACACTGGTCTCGACGCTCCGACTCACTACAGCGAAGTGGTGAACAAGGTGTTCAAGGAGCCTCTCAAGCTGCACGAGGGTGTCAACGACCTCAGCAATTTGCTGGAGGGTGCTGAAATTTCCGAGCTGCTTCCGCCGTCATTCCGCTCCGACATCTTCGAGGCAGACTACTACGTCGAGGCTGTTCTCCAATTAGTGCCCACGGAGGACCCCAACGTCGACCAGTCCTCGCATCTTCCTCTGCACGGATTCGTCAACGTGCTTCCACCCGGCATGTAGGCCCGTCTAATTAATCTAAGTTATATATTCATTGATATGGGTCCATTCCACGTACATTTTGCCTACAGAGGCTTCTTTTGTTATGGAAACTTCTTTTGAAAAAGAAGCAAAACTTTTGTGGCAATTGGCAGAGCCAATTGGAACCCAGCCAAAAAAAAGGTTTGCAGAACTCAATCTAGCAACAGCTAGGTCCCCCGAATCACATGATTACACACACCTCGTGCTCAGTCCCAAAAATGCACCTCCAGACTCTGAACTGATACGGATCAGTCTCAATTGGCCGATGCATTTCGCTCAGACCCTCGAAGCCGGAACAGTACCGGAATGGAAGAGCCGGTACATTGATTATGGCCAGGGCAAGAAGCTCATTGCGCGTCTGGTATCTGGTCCCCGGAAACGGCTGAGCTTCTCGACGCCAAGGTCTCTCCGGAGCCCCGATTCTCAGCAAAGATCCGCCCAGACGCGACAGGGCCCAAGTGGAAACCTCCACAGTAGTCGCAGCTGGACCCTGCCATCTCCGGCACTGCCAGTACACCAGGAAGACCTGCCTGATCACGAGAATGCTGAGCCGCTTGTTCCACCGCCTGCACGCGTCCAAGTAGGTCGGACGCCGTCTTTTATGCGCAACTCGTCCAAAATTGTGTTCAGTACCCCTGAAGAGCCCCCAAGAGCCAGTGACAACATCATGGGACGAATTGGCCAACCTCCGTCTACGCCGAAAACGCCTGCTTCTTCATCTGCGAGAGGGTTCAAACTACAGAACAGAAAACACAAGAACGACACAATCACCGATAGAAGTCCACTGCTCAGTGAGACCCCGCGATCCTCGACATATGGAGCCATCAAGGACGATCAGATCAAAACGTTTTATGCATGGCTTGACGGAGAAGTTACCCGTGCAGAACAGTTTTTTTCGTCTCAGGAATCGGACGCAAACGCAAAGATGCGTGTGCTCGAAAAGCAGCTGAAACACTTGGAGGAACACGCCCAAGAACGCCAGAAATCGGCCCATAGACACGCCCACACAGCTAGTCATGTTCTCGATCGATTGGATTTACCGACGCTTCCTGATACGCTCCAGCGCCATCAACAGGGCGACTACCAGCGTGAACACGTCGGATACGCGCAGGCTAAGTCGATGCTCCGAACGGCAATGGCAGAGTACTATCGGGATCTCCAGCAACTCGCAGACTTTCGGAACATGAACCTTACTGGCGTGCGCAAAATCGCGAAAAAGTTCGACAAAACTTTAGATGTGTCGACAATGTCGCAGTTCATGCAGGACCTGAAGGTCCAGCACCCGAAATTGTGCGGGAATCACGTCGAGGATCTCATCCAGGAAGCAGAAGATTTGTATGCCAAGTACCTCGAGGACGGAAATCACAAGCATGCTGTCGAGCGCCTCAATGTGGGCCGCAACGCAAATACGGAACCTCACGCTTTCACAGTGTTGTCAACGGGCCTTTTACTTGGAGCAGCTGTACCATTGATGGCCAGAGCTTTATACGGTGCCCTTCGACGACAGTATGAAGACTACCAGGAGATCCGTATTTTGCTGCAGATATGGGCCGGCTTTTCGTTGATTGCAATCATGTTTGTTGGAATGGCGATGAACATTATGCTGTGGAGCTACTTCCGCATCAACTACGCATTCATTTTCGAGTTCAATCGCGCTGATTCGCTCGACAACCTCCAAATGGGATTGCTACCGGCTCTATACACTTTTTTGGCGAGTCTATTCGCGTGGATCACGTTTGAGCCGCACATCAGTGCCGCGAGGTACATGCCCTGCATCTTTTTAGGTATTTTTGTTGTTGGACTTGCTGCTCCGTTTGGCATCTACTGGCCGGCACGGCGATGGCTCATTCATGCATTGTGGCGTCTTATGCTGAGCGGACTTTACTCGGTTGAGTTCCGCGACTTTTTCCTTGGTGATCTCATGTGCAGTTTGAACTACTCCGTGTCGAATATTGAGTTCTTCTTTTGCATTTACGATACTTCGAGCTGGTGGAGCTCTCCAGATGCAGCCCGGTGTTCGAGCTCACATTCGCGTGTCAACGGATTCCTGGGCTGTTTGCCCGCTTGCTGGCGTTTACTCCAGTGTCTCCGCCGTTTCTCAGATACCCTCGACTGGTTTCCGCATTTGCTCAACGCAGGCAAGTACACGTCTGTGATCATGTACAACATGACGTTGAGTCTCGCCCGTATTGGGCCGCCCAATTCAGTCAAATTCCGCACGCTGTTCACGACATTTGCCGCAATCAATGGAATATACACAGCGTGTTGGGACGTTCTTATGGACTTCTCCCTGAGCCCACCGCGCCTCCGGCAGATTCTCGTGTATCCCAAGTGGTACTACTATCTAGTGATGGTTCTGGATCCTGTAATGCGCCAATCGTGGATTTTGTATGCCATCTTTTGGGACGAAAAGCCGCAATCGGCGAAGATCAGTTACATTGTCGCGTTGATTGAGCTGTGTCGACGGCTTATTTGGGCATCTGTCCGTGTTGAGAATGAACATTCTGCCAATATTGCGCGATGTAGAGCATTCAAGGACCTCAGTCTACCATACGAGGACCTGCAGATGGCCGCGGAACGCGAAGAGCGTGCCGAAGAGGAAGAAACCGAAGAAGAGGGTAGACCTCCGGTTTCAAGGGGTTCTTCAGCACTCGAAATGCCCCGCATTGGCACGCGTCTACCTGCTCTCCAAAGAGCATACACATATGCCGCTTCCCCCCGCATGGCAGCTCTTTCAGTTGCCCATGTCCGCGATTTCGAGCGCCGTCGTCCCTCAGTCACCGAGGACGATGACGACGACGATTGAATTTAGATGCCTTCTTTTGAAAAAGAAGCCAAACTCATTGACCGTGACGACAAGTTCGAGAATGGTCAACTATAGTAGAGACATTAAATTTTTTACTCAGTTGGCGGAGCCAATTGGCACAAAGCACGTTTAAAACTCTAGTTGGATTATAACTGGCAGAATATATAGATTAAACCTGGACCTTAGCGTATGAGGGCGGCTTGAAGCGGCGGTTGATGACTTTGGCGACTAACGGCGGAATTACGGCTCCGGCTATAATGGCAGCTACTTTGCCGTAGAACCAAATAGAGCGGGCCATATCGAGAGTGAAGTAGTCGCCAAGAAGAGGAACAGATCCGAGATAGAGAGCAAGAGTCACAAGTTCGCACGCCAGCATGGTCTTGTTCCAGGTGACGATCTCAATGGCAACCATGGCCAGCACGGTTAACACGAGGGCCGAGAACGAGACCATCACAAGCCCGCCGAATTTCGCCGGATCGAGACTTGTGAAAAGCTGGGCGAGACCCTGGATCAGGATGCCTTGGTAGAGAGCCACAAACGTCCACACAAAGAAACTGCGGTACGAGAGCGAACGCCCATCCTTGAGTTCCTTGTAGAGTTCCGGATACATTCGTGCGAGGTGCTCGTCGACATCGTGGTCTGTAACCAGTGAAAACACCGGTGCCATTGTGTAGACAGTCGCGTAACCGACCATGAGCCAGCCCTGGTAGAGAGCAAGTGGCTCGAAGGCGGACGAGATCGAGTACACAGCCTGACACACAGAAATCACCAAACCACGATGGATAATGACTTGCGCGAGTTTCGCTGAACGCTTGTACGAGTTGCGTCCGTGCCACAACAGCAGCTTTGTGAGGTGGCAGAACTGCGTGACGCTGAAATCTGCTGCTAGTGACGCCTGACGACCTTCTTTGCCAACAATACCGACACCTACATCGGCTGCCTGGATCATTGACACGTCGTTGCCGCCGTCGCCAATACCACACACGCGTCTGCCGGTCAGTCTCTTGATCATTTTCGCAAGATCAGCCTTTTGTTGCGGAGTACATCGACACGCAACCACCGCAGGCAGCAGGAGAGCCACGCGTCCAAACTCGGCGGGCAGATTGTTCAGGAAGAAGGCGAGACTGTGTCCATCGACAAGCATGCACGCATCGGGAACTGAACCCAAAAAGTCGAGATGCTGGTGGGCGCTCTGTAAACTCGTTAGGTTCTCTATTGTGTGAATGCGTTGACCTCTCGCGACAAGACGCGAAGACAAAGCAACACACTTGGCCGTCTCGACTTTATCGCCAGTAAGCATCCAAATACGGATGCCGGCATTCCGTAACAGTTCCAAAGACGGACGAACATCCTGTTGGAGCTTGTCCTCGACGCCTGTGACGCCGAGCAACTCTAGAGAGTTTTCCAGATGCTTTGCGACGACTTTGGCCATCTCCGAGTCGCGGTTCGCTGCCACAATGAGCGACGCAGCGTGGTACGCCTTTTCAAACTTGCCGAGATCGCTTGGAGAGAGCATTTTCCGCGCTACGACGAGCGTACGCAGACCCTCGCGAGCCATGTTTCCGACCTCTTCGTCGAGCCAGTCGTTTTCTTTGACCAGTGGTGCCATGACGACGTCGGCGCCTTTGCAGAAGAACCACACGTCGGTGCCTTTGCGCACAACAATGCCCATGCGCTTCGAGTCGGAGTTGAAAGGGAAAAGGTACAGGATCTCGTAGGTCGAGATCCGGCCAGATGCAGTGTGTTTGATGCTCATGGAGCGCCTGTCGCGCTGGACGAGCTCGAGTCCCACGGATGCAGTCCACTGGACAATGGCGATCTCGTCGGGAGAAACAGCCTGGTAGCCCTCTTCAGCAGTGGGAGTCACCGAGTGACAGATGGCCAAACACTGAACAAAGTCCCAGATGCGTTTTTGGGTTTCGCGATGTCGTTTTGCGGTGCTGCTACCAGAGGAATCGCCGTAGCCTGCGATGAACTGAGCCACGTCCTCCATGGAGTCGCCGTAGAAGGCCATTGAGCCAATGTGGATCTTTTTGAGGTCCATGTCGTTCTGGGTGATGGTGCCCGTTTTGTCTGTGAGCAAATAGTCTATTCTGCCCAGGTCCTCGGGGATGGTCGATGTGCGCACAATTGTTTCTGGGATCGTCTTGTCGTGCTCGATCTGGTGGGCGTAAACTGTTTTGGCCATGTCGAGGTTGACACGGAGTGACACAGGAATGATCGTCGAGAACAAGATGAGAAAACGCATCACGTTCACGTACCAGCGATCCCCAAATCCCTTGAGAGCTACGAGAACAAACGACAGCAGGAACACAAACGCACACAGAATCTTCGACACGTTGTTCACCTCTAGTTCCAGTAAACCAGTCTTGTTTCTGCTGCTCGACGTGTTCATCGCCATGCGCGTGTCCTTGCCGGTGTACACGACCACACCATCGACGGTGCCTGCCGCGACCACGGTGTTGGCCCACATGGTGTTGTCGACGGACAATGGCATTTCCTGGCCCGATCCCGTGACGATGGTGCCGTTGAAGGTGTGGATGGACTTTTCTGGGGGCGCAGCACTGATTTCAAAGTCCCACTCGGCGGTGTACGGCTGCGACTGCGTGGCGGCACATGCCTGGCGCAGTTTCCAGTCGGTTTCGCCGTCTAGTTGGTCGGTTCTGATGAACGTCTCGCCATTGGGCTCGGAGCTTTTGAGTACGACAATGTCTGCCGGGACGCGCTGGTTCGTGTGCAGCGTCACAATATCGCCAACACGAAGGTCGCGAGCCTGTACGTCTGCGCCGGTGACGCTCAACGCGTAGAGTTCTGCGTTTGCCTCTGCGTCTCGCCGTCGTCGGAGCCAGTCGTCCCAGGCCTCTTTGCCCATTGTGACCGTCAACACGAACGCGAGGGGAACAATGTAGCTGCTCAGGTAGCCAATCCGGAGGGCTGGCCACGCCTGGCTGAGGGCGACCAACAGGAAATAGAGGTTGAAGAAGAACTTGAACTGCTCGTACAGAATCACGGGCACAAACGTGAGCGCGTTGTATTTTGCGTTCGACACGGCGTTGGAGCAGAACTTGTAGCCGCGCTGCTTCGCCGTGGCGGGCGTGACATGCCGCAGCTGGTTGTCAGAAGCCGCATCGATGAGCGGCCGCTGTTCGATGTGCATTAACGGGATGCTCAGGCCTTCGGGCATGCGCAGACGTCCTCCGACGGCTAGTAGGGCATGGACGAGCCTGCGGATAATCGTGCGTCTGGGGCCCGTTGGTGTCGGGCTCGCGGCAAAAAGCACAAATAAACGTCGCACTTGCTGTTTAACAACAACAGTGCTTCTGTGAATTACAGTGCAGTCGTAGGCGGGGGTGTCCTCTCTCACCACCCAGGCTTATAGTCCCAAACGCACAACCCCAGATTCAGGGAACCCATTTTAGGGAACCAGTTTCAGGGAACCACCACCAGTTGTTGGGCTGAAAATGGAGACGTTTATCGGGGACCTGGACGCGCGGTTGACGGAACTCGTCGAGAAAATCGCGAGCTACGAGCCCGTCGAGGACGCCGTGCGCTCCTTCGCGGACCTCGACCGCCAGTTCGTCGACGCAGTCGCTGATCTCCGGGAACACTACAAGGCGTGTAAACGTCTCGAGGAGCTGCGAAAAGAAGGCGCTGCGCTCGACACAGGCATCAGCGACTTGCTGGTCGAGCTGGCGCGGTGTCGCAAGGAGCTCGAGACCCCCCAGGAGCCGACGGTGGAGTCCAAGTCGATAGACGCGTCTGAACTCCTCGCGTACGCGACAAAGATCACCAGATTCACCCACAAACTCCCTGGCTCCGAGTCGGTGCTTCCATGGCCCACCGAGGACCAGCTCCGGCGAGGAATGCTGGCCACACTCACAGTCCAGGCAGAACAAAAGGCGTCAGAATCGCCAGACACACAACAACCGCAGGACGTTGAGATGCCTGACCGGTCGCCAGAACTCGCCAAAGCACCAGCGGCAAAATCGCAGCCGGCACCCTCTCAACGCTCACATCGTCCTGCCAAAATCAGTCTCGATATGGACTCCGACGACGACTAACTATTTATTTAATTATCTTCTTTTAAAAAAGAAGCAAAACTTTTTCTTGGTGTCTTCTTTTGAAAAAGAAGCAAAACCGTTGCAATTGGCTACCGCCAATTGATGCCTTTTTGGGGTAGTATCAGAACAATTGGCGAAGCCAATTGCCACAAAAGTTTTGCTTCTTTTTCAAAAGAAGATTTACAGCAAAAATACACTTTTTTGTAAAAAAGTATCTAACAATTGGCGAGGCCACTAAAGTTTTGCTTCCCTTTCGGAAGAAGAGCTACACCAACAAGAATAAATTGTATATACATTTCAAGTGCGAGAGACGTTGGGTAACATCGTCAAATACGCTGCTGGTTGGGCATTGATGTCGTCCGAGTAGCAGTCGACGAGTTTTTTAGAGGCGTCGTGGTGGCCAAGACGTTCGAGATTGGAGAGAGCTGTGCTGTTGTAGTTCGGCTCGGCACCATCAAACGCAGACTTGAGCCGGACCCAGAGTGTGTGGTCCTGAGACTGGAAATAGCCGCCGCGAGGGTCGGCAAACAGCTCGTTTTGGCGCTGTTGGAGCGCCTGAGCCCACTGGAGCCACTTCGGAGTTTGAGTCGCATCGTAGAGGTCAATTAACGCCTCAATAACGCTGGTATAGTCGTCGCAAACTGCAGGAGCATCGTCTCCTCCGACTGTACGAAGCAGGTTGCCTTCAGTTCCAAACTCTTTTTGTAGCGAAGAAGCGGCAAGTATCGCCCTGTCGAGCAGTGCAGGCTCAGAAAGAGCACTTGAGGCACGAACAAGCGCACTGATAGCCGCTCCGTTCCAAGCAGTAACGATCTTTGTATCGATTTCAGGAGCCTTTCTTTGCTTTTGAGCCGCTCTTAACAACTCCAGAGCCTGGTCAAGAACAGCCTGAACTTCCGTGACTGGCCGGCCAAACGCTTCGGATATTTGCTTAGCCGAGTTCTTCACGCTCAGAATGTTTCTGTTCTTGAAGTCGCCCTCGACATCGAGATCGGGGTTCACGTTGCCATGGGCCTGGATGCCAAAGTGCATGTCAACCATGTCTCTATCAAGCAGTGGAAGCGACTTGAGTACGCTCTGGAACTCTTCCCACGTCCAGGTGTAATAGTTTCCTTGTCCACTGACTCCCTCTGTGTCGGCATCTACGGCACTATACCACAGTCCCGATCCGTCGGCGACACTCAGCGGTCCGTCAACCATGAACTTTACGAGGTCATGAGCCAAGGGAAGTACAATCGGCTCGGGGAGACACGCCTTGAGCGTCGTCGCTTGATCGAGCAGCATTTTCTCAAAGTGGGGCAGATGCCAATCGCCAGAGACTGAGTATCTGTGGAGACCTCCTCCGAGAGGATCGTGGATGCCACCTCTGTACACTGCTTCGAGAGTCGAGGTGGCTGCATCCGCAATTCTTTGGCCGCCAAACAGGTCTGCGTAACTTCGAAGCGTTTCGAGCTGCGGAGCCATCACGAACTTTGGCGATCCCATGAACCCGCCATTTTCGACGTCATACCTCGACATCATCGTTTCGCCAGCCTCGCTGGCCAGTTCGAGACTGTTCAGCGAAACTACAGGACCCTCGGATTTGCCGTTGATCGCAGCTGCGAGTGCCTCAGCGGTCACATTTGCCGCATCCAGACACTCCTGCTGTCGTCCTTTCCAGTCCCGTGACACAGCCTGGAGAACGTCCAGAAAGCTGATTCCTGCAGTCTCTTCGCTCCAGTAGGTTCCTCCAAAGAACGCCTTGAGGCCTTCTGGTTCTAAGAATACGTTCAGGGGCCATCCACCCTGTCCAAACTTTGTCTGGAGCCAGAGCATGTAGATGGTGTCGATATCTGGCCGTTCTTCTCTGTCGATTTTGATGGGCACAAACTGCGTGTTGAGCACTTGAGCGACTTTTTCCTGCGAAAAGTAGTTTGTGTTCATCACTTTGCACCAGTGACACGAGTGGAACCCACTGGACAGGAAGATCGGCTTGCGTTCCCGTCTTGCGAGCTCCAGCGTGGCCGGATCCCACTTCTGCCAGGCCACAGGATTCTTTTTGTGGGCTCGCAAGTACGGATTCTTTGCCGTGGCGAGCTGGTTCGCCAGTTTTTTCATCTTGCCAACGATCTCCGCGATATGCAGCAGTAGGTTAGATGTGTTGGGGTCACGTTACCCACCTGGAACTTAGGCATCTCTCGCTCTCTCCACGAACAACGGCATGGATGGAAGCTCTCGAGCAGGCCATCGCGGAGCTGGCACAGGCGTTTGAGGAGATCAAGAGTGAAGTATCTGAACACATCAACAATGTGGCTAATGCGGCCATTGCTGCAGGTACGAGCCGCACAGAGGCAGCCCAGTCCGAATCGGGAGTCCTCACACGTGCTGAACGCATGTGTACGCAGCTCAGAGATCTTTTGAAGAAGTGTTCTGTTGTTGAAACAAACCACAACCAGCTCGAGCAAATCTACCTCATTTCACAGCAACTCAAAGTAGTAGTCGCCGGACTCGAACGCGACAACCATCTTCGTGGCCGGAATCCGCGATAGTTGCTTGGATTTTAATTTATGTTGGTGTTTTGTGAGCTCCTTCTTTTGAACAAGAAGCAAAACTTTTGTGGCAATTGACGTAGTCAATTGCCGAAATGGTTTATTTAGGGTAAATCGTTTGATGTCTAGTGCCACAAAAAGCTCTGCTTGTTGTCCAAAAGAAGTTCGAAGTAACACTTCCAAAAGCTGCTCGTCGGAACGCGAAGTAAACCAATTGGCGTAGCCAATTGCCACCAAAAGTTTTGCTTCTTTTTCAAAAGAAGATACCTAAATCGCTACATTTTAGCTGCTGCCAGTAGTATTAAACAAATTAGCCACAAGAAATTTAAAAGCCACAGTAGCTGTTATTATTTAGTCGACAATCCAGAACGGTTTGTTACAAACCAACTGCAAGACCATGCATTGGCATGCATGATTAAAATATGTAATGGAGTCTCCTCCACACCACGCGAAAGAATCCCAAATGCATAGACCTAATTGTCTCAATTTGCAATGATATTCTATCCGGTTAAATGTTCGCCCATTCCGCGTAAGTCTCCCCAGCGTTCCCTGGGTGTGGGTTCTCCTGCCGCGCTTAACAGTCCGCAGTCTGACGCGCCTTTTCCCCGTCTGATATGGCCGTCCAGTTCGCGTCCCAATTCAGCGTTAGGTACTCCCAGCTTAGACTCGAGCTCACAACAAGATCACGCTGGAGCTGGTGCTGATGTCAGCTCACGCCATAGAGTTTCATCCACAGTATTGATGAGTGTGGAGGAGCTCGAGACTTCAGACTGGGCGTTTAAGGCTTTAGGTCCTGAGGAAGGAATAAAGCTAGTCGAAAGATACGATCCCGTACCAGATTATCCCGTCAAACTCTTTTCTCTAGCTCGCGAGTCACGACTCTGTGTAGCTGGCGGTCCTGACGAGATAGTAGTTTGCTCTACACAAAGTATTGAGCAGGCTCTGGCTGATAATGCTGCCGAAATCGAGACCCTCACGAAAGTCAAACATGACGGAGTTTTAGTAGTTGAAGTCCTGACCAACGAGAAGCAGGTGGCGGTCTACGACTCCCATGAGATTCTCACTGTTTACACTTTGCCAGAAGGTGAAAAAAGCTGGAGTCTCGCGGTTCCTGGAATCTTGTCTCTCAACGCCAGACCAGGTCCGCTAGGAGGACTCGCCTATGCCACTGAAACCAACGAAATACACATAATTGATGCTGCTGGCACCACGAAGTTGGTTGGAAATGGTAGTTTGTGTGCGTGGGCTCCCAAGGGAGAGTTTTTGGCGTACGCTGACGGTGAAACGATTCAGACAACCGATAACAAGACGTACAAAGCAGTGTCGGAAGTCAAGTACCTCGCAGTCATCGATAGTGAGACGCTTTTTGTTGTGCTTGCCTTTGAAGACGAGTACGCTGCACACTACCTCAAGCTCGAGTCTAACATATGGCTTTCGGTCTCCGAAGCCTGTCCTCCCTGGGGTGACGACTCTCGCCATTTCGCATTTTACTTTGCTCACGTCGCTCCTACGGAACCGTGGAATGTGGTCGTGGCTGCTGCTGCACAGTCCACAAACATTCTACTGGCCAGTGCACATCGGGTACTGGTTCTGGATGAAACGTATGCTGCTGTGTTGCCTTTCACAGATGCCGATACCTCGCCAACTGGCGTCGTTGTCGATGTCAAGTCAACGTCGAGCATTCCTTCGCCATTCGGAGGAGAAGCCTCGTTACATGCCCCAATAATGTTGGTCCTGAACAACGAGGGAGCAATCGTAGGCTGGTATCTTGCAAGTAAAGGTGCTTCCTCGTTGCCTGAGCCCCCTCGTGCCCAGGGACCGCTTGTGCATGAGCCTGAACAGGTCGAAACTAACACTACTCAACATGCCGATGCTGCTGAACCAGCCCAAGAACGTGCTATCGAAGATGAACCCACTGAGGAGCTTGTCGCTGAGCCTGATACTGAGGAGTCTGTTGTTGAGGAGCCTGTCACTGAACAGCCTGTGGACGAAAAATCAGCCACTGAGGAACCTGTCGTTGAGGAGCCTGCCGTAGAGGAGCCTGTCGTCGAAGAGCCTGCTGAAAAGCCTAATTCCAGTGAGCCAGTTGCTGAGGCGTCCGAGAAGGAACCTATTGTTGAAGAACCTGGTGAAAAGGAGCCTGTGGTTGAAGAGCCGAAAGAGAAGTCTCCTGAGTCCACACAAGGACCCGAGGAAGAAGACACGAAATCTACCGAGGAAAAGTCTGAAACCAAGCCTTCTTTTGGATCGTTTGGATCGAGTGCCTCAGAGAAGCCAGCTCCATCATTCTCGTTCGGCACTTCACAGGTAGATAAGCCTGCTGAGCAGAAACCAGTCTCTAGCGGCTTTGGGTCGACCGGGTCGGCTTCTTCTGGAACCACAGCATTCGGAGCGTCGGCTGGATTCGGTGCTTCCTCTGCGTTTGGGTCATCGAGTGCATTTGGTTCGTCGAGCACGTTCGGTTCGTCGAACGCTTTTGGATCTTCGAGTGCGTTTGGATCGTCGAACGCGTTCGGATCGAAGGACGCCAGCTCGAAAGTTGAAGATAAAGAGAAGTCCGCATTCTCGACAAACTCGTCGTTCGGCTCAACTTGGGGCTCAGGAACCACCGCATTTGGCACGTCAAAACCTGCCTTTGGCTCGTCTAATTCATCCGCCCCTGCGACTGGGGCCTTCTCATTAGGTGCGCAGCCAAGTTCGTTCGGGTCTAGCCAGCTTTCCTCTGCCTCCAAACCATCCACCGGTTCAGCGTCAGGAAGCGGATTTGCGGCATTTGCGCAAAAGAACCCATTGAGTCAAAACCAGGCCGCTGGATCTACACCTGCATTCGCTGCTAAGCCAACGTCGACCACAAAGCCGACTGACGTGTTTGCAGCGTTCGCCAAGGAGGAGAAGAAAGTTGAAGCTGATTCTGGTGAGTCGCCATTCGCAAAGTTCTCGAAACCAACCGAACCAGCTGAACCAGCCGCACCAACCAAGCCAGCTGAGCCAGAAGCGAAGCCAGACGCACCCGCTGACGATATTCTTGGAGGCTTGTCACTCTCTGGATCGAATAAAACTCAGAAACCACTGTTCGGGGCTCCGTCAACGGAGTCTCCGTTTGCAAAGTTCAACAAACCTGTCGATTCGGCGGGGCCGTTGTTTGGCAGTGGAAACTCGAAACCTGCAGACACAGAAGGAAAGTCTCTGTCAACGAAACCAGGTCAGCCGTCTTCAGATTCGCCATTTGCGAAGCTAGGCTCGAAACCGGAGTCCGCACCGGAACCAGCCAAACCCTTGTTTGGTTCAAGCACATCAGATTCTCCGTTCTCGAAATTGACACTCAAAAATGAGCCAGAACCCAGTGGGGCCGCACCCACGGGGCCAGTCTTTGGTACAACCACGTCGTCTACCGCATCAAGCAAACCGGTGTTTGGTTCTGACTCTGCGTTTGGAAAACTGGACCTTAATAAATCGAGCGAGCCTGCTAGCAAACCGCTGTTTGGCAACACATCATCCGAATCGCCGTTTGCCAAACTGAATCAGAAACCGACTGATGATGAAAAGAGCAAGCCGTTGTTTGGCAACACATCATCCGAATCTCCGTTTGCAAAACTAAATCAGAAACCGGCTGATGCTGAAAAGAGCAAGCCGTTGTTTGGCAACACATCATCGGAGTCTCCGTTCGCAACACTAAATCAGAAACCAGCTGATGCAGAAAAGAGCAAATCATTGTTTGGTGGTTCGACATCTGATTCTCCTTTTGCGAAGTTCAATCAGAAGCCGACGGATGCTGAAACAACCAAGCCATTGTTTGGTGGCTCGACATCTGACTCTCCGTTCGCGAAGTTCAATCAGAAGCCAACGGATGCTGAAAAGAGCAAACCATTGTTTGGAACTACGGCGTCATCCGACTCTCCATTCGCCAAATTGAGCTTGGACAAGAAACCTGATGATGCCGCACCGGCGAGTAAGCCATTGTTTGGTGGTGATTCAAAGCCGCTGTTCGGTTCAGGATTTGGATCTGACAAGTCGACTACCGACACAAAGCCGTCGCCATTTGCTAAACTCAATGAGACAGACTCGTCAAAGGCGCCATCGCCGTCATTGGGATCACTGAGCATGGTCGACACATCCCGCGATGCTTCCACTGCCCCGCCGGACGAGGAGTTTGGATCTGAGTCCGAGTCTGAGTCTGAAGACGAGAGCGAGGACTCAGTGTCCGACGCGGTTCCTCCTCTTCCTCAGACGAGCAAGTCCGAGCCAATGACGAGATCAGAGTCTCTAGAGCCTGCTCCTGCCCACCTCGAAAACCTCACTTGGGACAAGGATTCAATCGAGAAAGGTGTTCGATTGCCATTCGAGCCTGTAGTCGAAACAGACGCCAAGCTCTCGGATCTCGACCTCGTGTACTCTCAGACAAACTCGCTGTTCCGCATTGTGGACCACAACCTCCATGCCGAATCCCTCACAGACACTAGTGGTTCCTCGACGCCAGCTCTCGACGATGTTGACGCATGGAAGGTGAGCGACACTGACAAGCTCGGCAAAGAAATCGACGGCCTCAAGGCGAAAATCGCCGATTTGAAGGTGAACACTGACACCCAACTCAGCGACTCTCGCGCACTAACATCTCAGCTCACGCAGGCGCGAGCTGATTTGCGCTACCTCGCTGAAGCGATCGAAATGCTCACGTCCGAACACTCTGAAGAAGCAATTCTTGCACGACCAATGCCACTTCGAGCAGTGCAACTCCAGCGCGATGTTCGCCAACGGTTTAACGAGGTCAACAAGCTTCTCAAAGATGCAGAGAGTGATGCACTCGTGGCCAAAACGCGGTCCAGTGGTGAAATCAGCATTCCGAACTTGTCAGCGGCTGTAGACTCTCTATCCCAGCGGGTCTCTCTCCAAAAGGTCAAGATCGAGGGAGCCCTGGCGCGTATGGAATGTCTTCGTGAATCGTCGGTGTCTCCGACAACGAGCGTGCTGGTCGTGAATCCGACACAGTTCTGGCAAGCGCAAGACGCTCATGCAAGAACGAGGAACCTTGTGGCCAACCTCCGTGAACGCTCTGCCCCGACGTCTTAATTAGTTTTTTTATAGTTATGTTTTAACAAAACTCAACCAATCAAGCTCCTGGAGTCGACAATGGTCGTACTTTATCACCTCTCTATATGCCAACAAATTACTTGACACAGGAGTACATGTCCACCAATTTCTTCGTTATGTACTTGTGTCGCTAAAATCTCAAACATACCCACCAACAATTGACGCAGTACCACAAAAGTTCTGCTTCTCTTGCAAAAAAGACGATTCCATTTGGTAGCAAATAGCAGCAAAAGAGACAAAATTGGGTATTACATTAAAAGAATAAATAGATAAATTATGATCTATGTTGGATCTCCTCCAGCAGCTTCTTGAATCTGAGTGCTGCTTGAACCTTTGCGATGGCACCCCTCAATGTTGGTCTCATACGCAGGGGCTTGAATCCCCTATCGCGATTGAACGCATTGAGGAACTCGGTATGGTCGCGTTGCAGACGATCATTGAGGTTCTTGATGGCGATCAGATCACGGATTCGGACCTGGGAGCGTTCATACGCAGCGCCCAGCTCCCTGAATCTCGTAGTGAGGTCAGAGAGTTGCGTCTTGAGCTGCATGATCTGCTCGAGCTTGTTGCGCAGCTCTGAAGCCTGCGACTGGCTCGTCTCCAACTTGGCGGACAGTTGCTGAGACTGGAAGGTTACCTGTTCGAGTTCGATCCTCAGGGCTCTGATGCGAGATTCGGCTTCGGCGTTGGCCTGGACCAGCTCCGCGTTCGCAGACGCGTTCACAGACGCCGCGCTCTCAGCGTTGGTCTTGAGCTCGTCCAGCTGGTTTCTGAGGATGGCGGCATCACGGTTCGCAACCTCGAGTTGCGCAATCTGCGCCTTGAGCTCGGAAACGGTGCTGAGTGCCTCGTTGCGTTGCTGCGTCAACCGGTCGGCGCGGTCCTTTTGAGCGGCGAGTTCGGCCTCTACCTTGTTCTTTTGGACCACCACCTCGTTGTAGTCGGCACGGACTCCTTCGCCAACCTGGTCGAACCGCTGTCTGTCGCGCTCAATCGTCCTCTTGGCTGCTTCGAGCTCGTTCTGGACGTCGGCGAGCTTGCGGTCCTTTTCGGCGAGAGCCTCTCTGACGCCCATTTCCACATCTAGCTGATGAGCCCGGAATCGCTGCTGCTGCTCCGTCTCGAGCCGCTCGACCTTGTCAGTTTGGGCCGCCAGTTGCGCCTCGAGACCGGCCACGTAGCGATTGGCTTCGGCATAGCACTCGTTGAGCTTGCTCACAGCCTCGGATTTGGCTCTTTCGGCCACGGTTCTCGCTTCTTCCGCCTCGCGGGCTCGTTTGAGCGCATCCTCGTAGGCTGCTACCTGGGGCTCAGCGTTGCGGAGTCGCTGGAGTTCAAGTTGGAGCGTTGCAGTCGCCGATTCAACCTCGTGGACGCGCTCGTTTTTCTGCTGAATGCTCTCGGAGAGCGTGGTGTTGGTCTTTTCGAGGTTGTCGACGGTCTTGCGGAGAGAACCCGCCTCGAGATCTAGCGCGGCACGTTCTTGTCGGGTCTTCTGGAGCTCTGCCGTGAGCTTCGACGTCTGCTCAGCTCCAGTGTCACGCGCCAGCTTGACGGCTGCCTGTTCCTGCTTGATTTGGTCGCCCATTTGAGCAATAAGCTTCCGATCAGACTCGACTTGCGCGTTGAGCGACTCTGTCTGCGCCTCGAGCTCCTTGATCTTGCTCGTCCTGAGACCCAACTCCTTGTGAGCCGCGTTAAGCTTAGCAGTCAGCTCCCTCACCGCACGATCAGAGTCTGCCTTGGTATTTCTCGCCTCGACGCCCATTGCCGCGAGCTCCTCCTTCATACGGGTTATGCGCTCTTCGAGATCGGCGGCTTCATGGTGCTTGTCGGCCAGTTTTCGCTTTGTAGACTCGAGCGCGTCTTTTGTCGAACTGAGTTCCTGCTTGAGCTCCTCGACCCGCGTTTCGGCAGCCTGGAGACTGGATTTGAGTTTCGACACGACACCCTCGAGACGGGTTTGTTCCGCCACAGCGTGTTCCGCCACGGCTCGAGCGTCCTTGGCGTCGGCCTCTGCCTTTTCTGCACGCGCAGTGGCCTGCCGAGCGGCTTCCGTGGCCGATGCGGCCGAACTGCTGCTGGATTCCGCGGCGCTCGTGGCGTTCTTGGCGGCCTCCTTGGCCCCTGCGGCTTCAGCCTCAGCACGCTCTTGTGCCGCAATGGCCTCTGCAGCCGCAGCCTCCGCCTGCTCCAGAGCAGCAGCCATCTCAGTGCAACGGTCGCTGAGGTAGCCGTTGTCTCTGCGGAGATCCGCATTGTCGCGGTCTAAAAGACCGGCCTCGCGACTGACGTCTTCGTAGAGTTTCGGGAGTGAGCTGTCAGTGCGGTCGAACGACGTGGTGTCGTCAAACGACGTGGTCTGCGCTGTGGCCGCCACGTGTGCCTCGAGGCCGCGGAGACGCTCGCGGAGACGCTCACTGGTTTCTCGTTGGCCAGCAAGCTGATTCCGGACGGACTCGAGGCTGGAACGGAGTGTATCCATGTCGTCGCGGGCACTCATGAGCTCGGTTTTTGTGCTGCGGAGCTGAGACTCGAGCGCGACGACGTTGTCGCGGGTCGTTTCCAGGTCTGTCTTTGTTGTCTGGAGCTGCGCCTCGAGGACAGCCGTGTCCTCCTGCACTTTGTCGGCGGACTGGGCTCGGAGAGCTTCTAGTTGCTCACTGTTGGCGTTCTGGACGGATACGAGTTTAGCCTCGAGCTCCACGACGCGTGCTTGCGACTTCTCGAGCTTCTCCTCGAGCTCCTTCTCCGCCTCTGAATTCCGCGCCGACGGTTGTGATGTCTTCGTTTCCTTCTCCAGCGCGCTCAACGCATCCTGGGCCACCTTGAGGTCCCTTTCGCTGAGCGTCGCGCGAGTTTCGGCGGCTCGGACTGCCGTCCGCGTACGCTGGAGTTCCTTGTTGAGGCGGTCCATTTCCGCATCGCGTCCTTCGCGTTCCATGCGGGCGTTTCTGGCCATCTCGTCGAGCTCAGCCCGAAGATTGGCGACCATTTCTGCGTCGCCGTCTGCGAACTCGGAATCTCGCCGGTGGTCGGACTCTAGAGAATCGAGTCTCGCCCTTATGGAGTCACTCTCGGCCGTTTTGGCCGCTAGCTGGTCTCGCAGCTGGGCAACGAGCTGACCAGCGTCCTGTTCGAGTTCTCCGCTCGCCAACGAAATGCCCAGGTCTGGGATTGCTACCCCACCAGACCGTAATGCTTCGAGTAGTGTGCGGTTTGCGAGTCGCAGACTGAACACTTCGTCCTGCAACTGCCTGAAATCTTGCTGCTCTTTGCGCAAATACCGTTCTCTTGGCCGTGCAATTTCCCGTCTGGGGCCCACATTTGTGCCGAGCGGTCCAGTACCAAAATGATAGGTGATGTAGTCGTCGTCATGCTCTGTAGGGTTCGACGATCTCATTGACGGCGAGAGAACTTCGGTTCGGGACTTTCCACGGTCCGGTGGCGGAGTGGAAGGCGACCCGTTCGAGCCAGCAGAGCCAGGAACAGCAGAACCAGGAACCTCCAGGGGTGGAGGAAGCGGTGTTGTGCGGTTGGCATACACCGAATGCGAGCTGGGAACCGGCAGCTGACGCCTGCCGTTCGGACGAGCCCGTTTCAGGGGCGGAGTACGCGACATCCGAACACCGCAGGGTCTGGTTAACTGGCGACTTTTGGGGCTCTTTGTTGTTGTTGTGGTCCGAAAGGTCACGACGCGTCGTCCACAGTGTGGAGATTGCATAAGCCAGCTCTCTCACAAGATTCTATCACGTGATTATTTATATGGAGATGTATCTAGGCCAGCGCGTGGGTCGCTTTGGAGAACTTGTCGAGAGCCGCCTTGGCCTTGCCGCTGCGGATGCTTTCCCGGGCCATTTCTGCACCCTCTTTCCACGAGTTTGCGAGTCCGCCTACCACCAGTAATGCTCCAGTGTTGATTAGAACATAGTCTAGGATCGGATTGTGCTCCGGAAGCTCATTGTTGACGAGTTTTTGTACTGTCGCGGCATTTTCCGCGGGGGTTCCACTGGATACTTGGTCAAGAGGATGGCGCTCCACACCGAAATCTTCAGGAGTAAGTGTGAGTTCTGTAATTGAGCCGTCGCTTCCATTCAGTCGCCAGGCTTTCGTGGGTCCCGCAATCGACAGCTCGTCGAGACCCTCGCAGCCCCAAACGACCATTGCGTCTGTTCCCGGGAACAGTTGCTTTGCGGTTTCGGCATAAACGGGTCCCAGTTCCTCGCGATACACACCCAGAATACGTGCTTTGATGGGTGCAGGGTTTAGAAGGGGTCCAACAACGTTGAACACCGTAGGAACGCCCAAAGACTTTCTGAGAGGAGCAACCTTTTTTAGAATAGGGTGGAAAACAGGCCCAGACATGTACACAAAGTCGTTCTCGTTCAGCAGTTCTGGCGTGGATGCTCCCGTGACCTTTGACAAGTCAATACCAAGCGCCTTTAGCAGGTCGGAAGCTCCAGACGCACTTGTGGAAGCCGGTCCGCCGTGTTTGGCGACCTTGAGTCCAGCGCCAGCCGCTACTATTGCCGACGTCGTGGACACATTAAAAGTGTTCCTGCCGTCTCCTCCTGTACCCACGATATCGCAGAACTCGGATTTTACCAGCGAGTGGTCGATGGCGTCTGCCTCCTTTGCGAGTCTCGCCACTGTAGCGCTCAAAAAGTCTGGTTGGTGGTCGCGATCAGCGACCCTGCAGCCTACGAGGAAAGCCGCGACCTGGATGTCTGGAACCGCCGGCGAGTGGAGAATAATGTCCATCGCCTCGGAGACGTCATCTTTCGTGAGCGACTTCGGGTCCGCAATGAGCTTTTTCGTATACTTTGCCAGCGTTCGCGAGTCCATAGCGACAAAAAGATAACGATGACTGGCAAAGTGTGGTGGAGCACGTGATCCACAAGATAATTATTCTGTGGTTCGTGGTGAATATAATATTGGCGGCTAAATTGCGCGCTGCTCTATCAATTGGCGAGCATAATATGAAAGCTGTAGGCTAGGAGTGCGAGCTAGGAGACCGGTTCGCAGTGCGAACAGCAACGCTGCCATGCCAACATCGACAGTTCCAAAGCCAACGTCGACAGTACCAAGAGCACCATACCAAGTACACCAACGTCGACAGTACAATTACCAATTGTGGTAACACCACCCAAACCAGAACCAAAAAACCAAAACCAAAACCTTAACTACGACGGAAAAACCCAACCCCCGTACATGCTCACGTGAGACGCCTACGAAACCAGACCCACCCCCAGTCTTACCTAGCTCGATACTAACCACTATGAGAAGTGGTGAGATGGAGGTCCCCAGGCTGGCCCCCGAGGGGACGCCGAAAATGGCGGCGCCTGTTGAGATCAAGCGTAGCAGCTGGAACGCCGGAATGGCCATAAATAGCGCCGAGCCGCCGCCAGGGAGCCCTGCAGCTTGGCGACGAAGCGACTCAATGAGCGGAACAAGGCCCAATCTGTCGAGAGCGTCGTCTCCTCTGGGTAGGGCGCGTTCCCCAGGTCTTTTGAGTGCACCATTCCCTGGTCCATCTCTAGGACCGACGCTAGGACCGCCCCTGGGTGGTGCGCTGAATGTTCCCCTCAATGGGTCACTGGGAATGCCTCCTCCGCGTTCAGCAAGTCCCATCCGCGGTTCGAGTCCGGTACGGAACCCGTTCAACTTCGACAGCCGCTCATACATTCCTGCCGCCGGTTCGCAGGTGTCCAATGCCATGGGACCGTCGCAAAGACGAGGACATCGCTACAAGCACTCGAGTGTGAGCATCAACTTCTTCCAGGAACCAGAGGTGAGAGCACCGCTTGCGGTGCCAGTTTCGCTCGCAGTTCCGACCCTCAGCGAGTGTCTCCACAGCATTTCCGTGAGCCAGGCACGAGCTCTTGCCTGGGGTGCGCTCCACGTGGCAGTGGCAGTGTTTGTGCTCATGTTCGCGTCGAGAGACAACAGCGGTGTTCCCGAGTCAATGGCGACTCTGGCGCATCTGTTGGCCTACGATGCCGTGGACTCGTTGTGTATTGCCGGAGCGCAGATCCTCTCCAATTTCGACGCGTGGAAAACGAGCAGCCTAAGATTCCCGTTTGCTCTCCAACGCGTCGAAGTGCTCCTGAGCTTTGGTCTCGCCATAACGATGGTGTTTGTTGGCGCAGACATCATTTCGCACACGATCCAGCACACGGTTTCTGGGCTGTTTTATAATGCCCACCACCACCACCATCACCACGAAACAAAACTGGGCGTCCATCTCGCCCTCGTGCTTTTGAGCCTGATTGTCACTGCTCCCGGCGTCATCCAGGCTCCCGAACGCATGGGAATCGCCACACTGACGTTCGCTCTGTGCGTTCTTGTGCTTCCTGCCTTCCCTGCAGTGTCCGTTCTCGACTCGCTTCTCACAGCGGCTATGGGCGCAGCCATGGTTTGGCTCGGCTGGGGAGCGGCTAAATTGTCTGGTGGCATGCTGGTCATGTCCTACGGTGGGCCTGACCGCAGCCAGACCATCCGCGATATCATATCTCGCGATCCTGCGGTCACAGACGTGCCAGAGGTGAGTCTGTGGCAGGTCCACCACGATCTGTGGCTCGCGAACCTGAGAGTGGTTGTCCAGGGCGCGCTCGAGGACGAGAAACGGGTCCGCAACGAGGCAGTTCTCTCGATAAAAACAACAATGGGTGCCGACGTGGGTTCCGACGTTGTGTGGGACATTTCCGTTGACATTTCACGATCAGAATGATCGCCTTTAGAATTATTTATTAAATGAAAATACCCTTCTTGGTGGCTTCTTAAAACTTTGGTATCGTATGGCCCGCCAATTTATTGGAGGTTCTACTTGCAGCTACTTTTTTGTTGGTGGCTTCTTTTGAAAAAGAAGCAAAACTTTTGTGGCAATTGGCTCCGCCAATTGTGGCTAGCGGTTTTGATTGCAGCTATATTTATTTTTTAAATGAAATCACTTTCTTTTTTTGGTGGCTTCTATTGAAAAAGAAGCGAAGCTTTTGTTGAAGTTGGCTTCACCAAGTTTAAAGGCTGCCCTGCAACATAAAAGGCTAGCCTATTTGAACTCAATTATGCCCGAGACCGATAAGATAAGCCACTGTGGTACAGTGGTTTCCAGTAAGCGTGGGACGTTGGTGTAAGGGAAGCATTTATGCTTCGGGCTAGGCTAAACCCGCGTCTGACGCATATGCATGAGATCCCGGTTCGACTCCGGGACGTCCCCCATTTTTTTTTCGTGGAAGCGAAAATACCCATTTTTTTTTGTCGCTGTAAAACTACAATTCAGTTGCTCAATTTCTTTTGTAGGTTCACTCATAAACTCGTTCTATTCCAGAATTGTCGACCTCTCCAAAAACAATACAAAAAGTGGTGCGCTTACATCACCCATAATTTTTCACTACATCCACGAAAATGTCGTTCAAATCAGCTGTGGTTGAACGCGCCATTCCCGTGTCGTATGACCTCGGAAATCTCGCGGTTGCCGACTCTAATCCTCTTGAGCTGGGCGACGATCTCGAGGCGTCGCTTTACGAGGTCACGAGGGGCAACGTCCAGCTTCTCGTGAACCAGCTCCTCCAGCTCCCGCTCAAACGCACCACTGACAGCGTCAATTCCTCTTCTACGCAGGACTCGAGCGTCTCGTTGTTCAGACTGCCCGAACCCGTGTGGCCGCTGCCGCGTGAGAAGCCTGTGCCGAAGGCGAAGGCCATGACGAAGTGGGAGCAGTTTGCCCTCAAGAAGGGTATCAAGAAGAAGGCCAAGGACGGCAAGCTCGTGTTCGATGAGGACTCGCAAAAGTGGGTGCCCAAGTGGGGCTATGGTGGCATCAACAAGAAGATGGACGAGCAATGGCTCGTGGAGTACGACCAGCCTTCTGACAAGAACAAGCGTTCGCGCACTGCCGATGAGGACCTCATAGATCCACGCAAGCTCAACCGCGACGAGCGCAAACGCCTCGTGAAGAAGAACGCGTTGCAGCAGAAACGCAATGCGCAGCGTGCTGAGGGCCGCTAGGGCCTAGCCTATTTATTTCTTTAATAAACATACTTGCACTATCCTAAATGGTCAAATCCGAACGAAAGAGACTTCTTTTGAAAAAGAAGCAAAACTTTTGTAGCAATTGGCTCCGCCAATTGAGAATACTGTCGATTTTGTATTGGGACCACGAATCCAATTGGCGATAGCCGATTGCCACAAAGTTTTGGTTCTTTTTCAAAAGAACATCTATAAACTTTTAGTCAAAAGAAGACTTCCGAGCGAAAGACACTTCTTTTGAAAAAGAAGCAAAACTTTTGTAGCAATTGGCTCCGCCAATTGAGGAAACTGTCGATTCTATACTGAGACCACAGATCCAATTGGCGGTAGCCAATTCCCACAGAAGTTTTGGTTCTTTTTCAAAAGAACATCTCCCACCGTATATTTCGTTCATAAGAACTGAGCGAAGGAGACTTCTTTTGAGAAAGAAGCAAAACTTTTGTGGCAATTGGCTGTCGCCAATTGAGAAGAGGGTGGTTTGGGCCTGAATTACATGCACCACAACCAATTGGCTGACGCCAATTGCCACAAAAGTTTTGGTTCTTTTTCAAAAGAACATTTCCACGCCCTAATTACGGTAACCACGCTATAGTTGATCAGATGTGTTGATAAAAAAAGGTGGGATAGGGTTGCCAGGTGGTGTCACGTGAAACAGGTGGATCTGTCAGCGCGTTCACCTGAAAAGGTGTCCCAGCCCGTTTGACATTCTTCCCCATACTCTCGAAGTGTAAGGCCTCAAAATGAGTGTCGTTGACGGATTTGCGTCGCGACTGGCCGACACGTCGATGGATCTGCGGACGAAACTGAACGTGGCGACGGAGCTGCGCGAGGTCGTCGAGATCCACCAGGTTTCGCCCGACAATGACCAGTTTATGACGCTGTTGTTGCCCGAAATCGTGCGGCTGCTCAAGCAGCTGCCTGTGAGCATGTACGCGTCGAGCCCCGAGCACAAGCTGCGGCACTGCCTGCTCGACGTTCTTTCGCGTCTGCAGCCGAACGATGCGCTGAAACCAGCCGCGGAGGAGATATTGAAGCTCGTGATGCACATTGTCGAAATAGACAACGAGGAGAACGGCGTGCTGTGTATGAAGATCGTCACAAACCTGCATAGAGCATACAAGCAGCAGCTCGAGTCGTACGTGCAGCCGTTTTTTGATTTGGTGGTCAAGATTTTGTCGAACGTGCCTGGCCTTGTCCAGGAACTGTTTGGCCAGGCCCAGCCACCGGCGCAGACGGGCTCGACGCCGGCTGGCGCGACGCCAACGGCGAGCTCGGCGGCAGCAGCGGCAGCGGCAGCGGCAGCAGCACCCACCAGTGCCGCGAGCCCTCTCGCGGGGCCGGGAAGCGTCGGCAGCGTCGCGCCCAGCCCCGACGTGGCGGCGACGCCGGCGCAGAGCTCGTCGAGCGCGTCGGAGCGGCCGCTGTTCATGGCCACGCGGTCGTTCAGGGTACTCACGGAGTGCCCGATCATCATTGTGCTGCTGTACTCGACGCACCGGCACCTTATCTCGGCGTCGTTGCCGCTGTTCATTCCCCACGTCATTGAGATTCTGTCGCTGGAGGCTGCTGCGCAGGCGAAGGAGCACCAGACGGCCGCCGCCAAGGGCGAGATCTTCTGCGGGGTTGCGCCAGCGATCCGCCAGTCGGTGTACCGCCAGGCATACAACGACTTTGTGATGTCGCAGATTAAAATCACCAGTTTCCTCGCCTACGCGCTGCGGGCGTTCTCGGGCGCGCTCCACCAGCACTACACGCTGGTGCCGAACTTTGTTGTGCGTCTCCTCAAGGACTGTCCGCCGGAAATGAGCTCGGCGCGGAAGGAGCTGCTCGTGAGCATGCGGCACATTTTGAGCACGGAGTTTCGAACGTTTTTCATCGCCAAAGTCACGACGCTGCTCGAGGAGCGCGTGCTCATTGGCACCGGTCTCACCGCGTACGAGAACCTGCGGCCGCTCGCGTACTCGACGATGGCGGACCTCATTCACCACGTGCGCAACGAGCTGTCGTCGGCGCAGATCTGGAAAACGGTGCGCGTGTTTGTCAAGAACCTCCACGACAACACCCTCGCGACGAGCTTCCAGATCATGAGCGCGAAGCTGCTGCTCAACTTCATTGACCGCATCACGGGGATGCAGGAGCACCAGGAGAGCCGCCAGATCTTGCTGGTGATCCTCAAGGCGTTTGTCGACCGGTTCGCGATGCTCAACAGCGACTTCAAGGACCAGCTCGCGACGGCCGCGACGGCCACGACGGCCACGACGCCGGCGCCCAGCGACGACGCCATGGAGGTCGACGACGCGGTCGAAAACTACCCGCTCGAGAAGGCGCTCGCCGACTCGGTGGTGATCAAGGTGCACTCGGAGCTGCCCAACACGGAGCTCAAGGACGCGCGGTACGTGTTCAAGAACCTGATCCATTTCCTCAAGAACATAATATACGGGTTCAAGTCGACGAACCCGCCGCCGGCGCTGTCGGTTCCGGGGATCACGACGCCGCAGCAGTGGGCGGAGGTGGCGCGGATGTTCACGTTCGACGACGTCCAGCTGTTCCGGCGGCTGCTGCGCGAGGGCCTGATCGGCATGTCGTTCTTTTCCGAGCCTTCTTCCGGTGCCAGTGCCGCAACCAGCACAAATTCGGCGTCGGCGTCGGCAACAGAAAAAGAGCTCATGGAGGCGTTCATCAGCGTGTTTGTGCACCTCGATCCCGCGACGTTCAACGAGATCTTCGCGTCGGAAATGCAGTTTTTGTTTGATGCCGCAACAAAGAACCCGGCGCTGCTCCACTTCACGCAGCTGCTCGCCGGCAACGAGACGACGTCGTCGAACTTTTGCGCGAACATGCTGCGGTTTTTGGTCGACCGACTCGAGGACATTGGCAACGGCGGCGCCGAGGCCACGACGATTGCGCGGCTGTTCCGGCAGTGCTTCAACGCCGTCAACCTGTTCCCGACGCTCAACGAGGCGATCATTGTGCCGCACCTCAAGGATTTGGTGGTGCAGAGCCTCGAGCTCGCCCGCGACGCCAAGGAACCCGAGCGGTACTTTGCGTTGTTGCAGCAGCTGTTCCGGAACCTTGGTGGTGGCCGGTTCGACAGCGTCTATAAGACGGTGCTGCCGCTGCTCCAGGTGCTGCTGGAGACGCTCAACCGGCGCCTCGTGTCTGCGCGGACCGTCGAGGAGCGCAACCTGTACGCCGATCTGTGTCTGACGGTGCCGGTGCGCCTGTCGCTGCTGGTGCCGCACCTCGGCTGGCTCATGAAGGCGCTGATCCAGTCTGTGGGCCCCGAGGCGACTCCGGAGCTCGTTGGCCAGGGCCTGCGGACGCTGGAGCTGTGTGTCGACAACCTGACGGCGGCGTACTTTGATCCCATCATCGAGCCCGTGCTTCCCGAGGTGATGACGCGGCTGTGGTCGCACCTGAAGCCGCTGCCGTACGACCACAAACTGAGCCACACGACGCTGCGCGTCCTCGGCAAGCTTGGTGGCCGCAACCGCGCGTTCATCCAGCCGCCCGCAGACCTCAGGGGCCTGACGGGGCTCGACCAGGACGTGGCGGTGCTGATGCAGTTCGACAACACCGAAAAGCCCGAGGTGGCGCTGCGGATCACGCCGCCGGTCCAGGCAGCCCTCAACCTGCTCACGAACCCGCTCGCAGAAGACCACTACCGCGTCCAGGCGTTTGCGGTTGTCAAGACGATTCTCACGAAAAACTTCCCGACGTCCACGGAGGGCCTGACGCCCGGCCTCGTGCGGGGCTGCGCCAAGACCACAGACTACAACGACGCCCCAGAGCTTCCCGACGGCTCTGCGTGCGACCTTGACGCGCGGGCGCGCTCCGTCGAGCTGTGCGAGGCGCTGCTCAAGGCGGTGTTCTGCGCCACGGAGATCGACGTGCTCCGCAGCGAGGCGCGGACGTTCATTCTCGACGAGCTGTGCGAGCAGCTGGTGTTGCTAGAACTGGGCGAGTTCAGTGTGGAGCGCAGACGCGCCCTGCGGCCGTTCAATCTCAAGGACAGAGAGGGCTGGCTGTACTGCACGCCGCGGGCGTTAGTTACCGCTATTATCGGGGCGCTGTCGCACCCACGGAACGAAGTCCAGGAAACGGCCAAGCTCGCCATCCGCCGCGTTCTCGCCACGGGCCGCATTCTGTGCGGTCCCGACATGGAGTCGTACCGCTACCCGATGGTACGGGGCCTGTTTGCGAAACTGAGCCACTCGTGCTTCGAGGAGACGTGGTTCGTCAAGGCCGGCGCTGTTCGCGGGCTGACGCTGATGCTCAAGGAGCTGCAGCTCGCCAAGGCGTGGCTGGCGGCGCGGCAGGTCGAGCTGGCGCGCACGCTGTTCTTTGTGATCAAGGACTCGGCGCTGGGCGCCGACGTGCCCAACTCGGCGGTGCGCAGCGCGTCGGAACTGCTGCTTTTCATTATTAGGGAGTGTCCCCACACGCCGGGCGAGCGGCCGTTCACGATGCTCACGTCGCTGCTGGCGTACGAGCTCGAGAGCACGGCGAAACCGTGTCGCGAGACAGCGCAAAAGGCGCTCGAGATCGTCGCCGAGGTGACGGGAATGTCGCTGAGCGAGATTTTGAACAGCGTCACCGACGTGTTCTTGACGCCCATCTTCATGAAGCCGCTGCGGGCGCTGCCGTTCCCGATGCAGATCGGCTACATTGACGCCATTTCCTTCTGCATGGGCCTGCCCGACACGTTCCTCGTGTTCAACGACAAGCTGAACCGGCTGCTCGACGAGGCCCTGGCGCTCGTGGACGCCGAGGACGAGAGCCTGACGAGCGCCCACCGCGTGTTCGAGTACACGACCTCGAAACAGCTCACCGATCTGCGCGTGGTGTGCGTGAAACTGCTGTCGCTGGCAGTAACCTCGACGGAATTCCAGAACCAGCAGGCGCCGATGCGCGCCAAGATCATCGCCGTGTTCTTCAAGACGCTCAGCAGCTCGTCGAAGCCTGCGGTGGCCGCTGCGCACGACGGACTGAGTAGGCTGCTGGCGGTGAGCCCGAAACTGCCCAAGGAGCTGCTCCAGAACGGCCTGCGGCCGATTCTGGTGAACCTGAGCGACTACAAGCGGCTGTCGGTGCAGGGCCTCGACGGCCTCGCGCGCCTGCTCGAGCTGTTGACGTACTACTTCAAGGTCGAGATCGGCAAGAAGCTCCTCGACCACCTGCGGGCGTGGACAGAGCCGGCGCGGCTGCTTCCCGTGGCCCACAAGGTGCTCGAGGGCGACGACCGCGTCGCGATCGCGGTGGCGATCCTCAACGTGTTCCATTTGCTGCCGCCGAGCGCGTACATGTTTTTGCCGGAGATTGTGAGCTCGCTCCTGACCATCGAAACCACGCTGCGGCGCGTCCAGTCGAGCCCGTTCCGCGCCCCCGTCGCCAAGTTCCTCGACAGACACGCGTCGCACGCCTACACGCACTTTGCGTCGAAGCTGTCGGAGCCGCGGACCGGCCGGCTGTTTGCCGACATGCTGTCGCTGGCGCCGGCGCTCCGGGAGCAGGTCAAGACCAACATCGACAGTCTGTGTGGGGTTACGAACCGCCACAACCTCGAGATCGAGCAGTGCACGGCGGTGTGCAATCTTGTGTTCGTGGTCAAGGCCCTCGCAGACAACGGCGAGAGCGAGTGGCTGCACGCGCAGCGTCCGCTGCTCAAAAAGCTGCTGGCGAGTGTGGGCGACGTTCTCCGCGCCACGGCGTCGCTGCCGCCGTCGTCGCCACGCCATCTCGAGATTGCGCTTGCGATCGAGGACCTGCAACTCGTGATTCTCGCCGCGACGCCCGACGTGGATTTGGTTATAGCCACCGTGAGCGGCCTTGCCGCTGCGCAGGCCGAGATCTCGCAGGCGATGCTCGAACACTTTTACGGTTCCGTTGCTCTCAGCACCGACAAGGACGCGCAGCTCGAGTTCCTCGACAAGGCGATCGACCACGTTACGCGCCAGAACGCGCCCCTCGCTCAACCGGCGAAACGCTGGATCATGCGCGCCGTCAATTTGGTGCTGGTTGTGCACGTCCACCGCCACGGCAACCTCGAGGCGCTCAACGGGCCGTGGCTCAAGCAGGTCCACGCGAAAATCTGGAAGGCCACGGCGGCGCAGCCGCAGTCGCAGCTCATTGCGTCGCTCGACCAGTTCCACCTGTACCTGCTCGAAATGAGCACGCTGCTGGTCCGCCACGCGCAGGAATCCGTGTCTGCGGCTCGCAAAGACGTGATCAAGTACGGCTGGTCGTACATCAAGGTCGACGACATTGTGTCGAAACTCAGTGCGCATGTGCTCGTGGCGTCGTTCATTGCCGTGTTTGACTCACTACCAAAGATCGTGGTGCAGATCTACGCGTCGCTGCTCAAGACGTCGCAGACAGAGGCCAAGTCGCTCGTCACGCAGGCGCTCGACATTCTCGGCGGCGTGCTCGTCCAGCGCATCCAGAGCCCGCTGTGGGCTAAGTGGCCGCGCCGCGTGCTGGGTGAGGACGGCCACGGCATTGTGCCCGTGAGCAACGTGTGCCTGTTCATTGCGCGCCACGCCGACATGTTCTACCCGTACCGGGAGCTGTACGTGCCGTTTGTGGTGTCCGCAGTGGCGAAACTCAGCGTCATGCCCACCATCACCCTCGACATCGACCTCGCCGAGCTGCTGGCGACGTGGGAAACCAAGCGCGCCACCGAAGAGTCCGGCTACGACGTGCCCCAGGCGCAGAGAGACACGGTGATTGTGTATTTGGTGCGGTACATGTGCAACCAGACCGCCAAGGTGCGCGAGACCGCCAACGGCAAGCGCGTCATTGCTGCCGTCGACACGCTCCTGAGTTTGTGGAGCACCACCGAGGTCCGGCTCGACTTTTTGGACCGGTCGCTCGTCCAGGCAGACTTTACGCAGGCCCAGGCCCAGACGCAAGCACTCAACGCCATGGAGGTGGTGCTGCTGGCCCTCAAACACAAGCCGGCAACGTGGGCCGAAGAAAACGCCGACGCGCTCGTGACGCTCCTCGACAAGGCGCTCACGTCGAACGCGCTCGAGGCCCACGAGGCGCTGGTGCCGATCCTCCGGATCGCATTGCCCACGTCCGAGCCGCTCATGAAGGCGACCATTGGCGCCATCGAGCACCACCTGAGCCAGACGCCGCCGGCGCCGGGCTGGGTGCTGCTGGCGACAGAGGTTGTTGCTGCCCGACCGGCGGTGTTGGACCCGCAGCTGCCGCTGGCGATCAAGGCGCTGTCGAAGAGCGTCAAGGACCAGATCGACACGCAGACGGGCGACATTCCGCTGCTCATCAAGCAGCTCGATCTCATCAGCGGGCGCATCAGCCACCTCGGCGACCAGCGCCGCGCGTTCTTGACGCTCGTGGCGCAGCTCATTGAGCGCGTCCCGGACGTTGAGCTCTCGAAACACATTCTGGAGATGGTCCGGCACTGGGTGTTCTCGCACGGCGTCGAGATCTTCCCCACCACCAAGGAAAAGGCGGCGATTCTGCACAAACTGCTCGCGTACCGCGACCACCCGCAGCTCGGACCAGAGTACTTTGGCTTGATTATTTCCATCTTCAAAAACCCCGAACTGCGCAAAACCGAGCTCCCGGCGCGTCTCGAGCAGCCGTTCCTCGTCGGCACGGCGCAGCCGGACGTCCAAGTGCGGTCGACGCTGCTCGATATTTTGAGCTCGACCGTCGAGCCGTCGGCAACCAAGCGCCTCGTGTACGTGTTCACCGAACAGAACTGGGAGGCCCTCGCCGACAAGCAGTGGCTGTGCCAGGCGCTGTACCAGGTGTTTGGCGGCCTCAAGAGCGGGTCTGCGCCGCTCAAATTTAGCGGCGACGCCGACGGGTTTGCGCCCGTGAGCGTTCTCGAGCTGACGACGGCGCCGAGCTCCGTGCAGGAGGTTGACGACGCGCCGCTCGCCGAGTTCCTCGAGCGCAGACGCAAGTTCTTGGAGACGGCGGCGGCGACCACGACGGAATCGCTGACGAAACCACTGCTGGAGCTCATGTTCGTCGACAAGCAGCTCGTCCACGAGATGTGGCAGGACGTGTTGCCTGGACTCTATTCTGATCTGAGTCCAAAGGAGAAGCACGAAATGACCCGCGGCCTCTGCGGTCTGCTGGCGAGGGACTACCACCTCCGCCAGGCGGACCAGCGGCCGAATGTGGTCCAGACGCTGCTGCAGGCGTTGACCAAGTGCGACCACGTGCCGCCGCAGCTGGCCAAGTTCCTGGCGACGAACTTTGACGCGTGGTACTCGGCGATTGAGCTGTGCGACCAGGTCAAGAAGGATCCCATCTCGCGCAGCGTGTCCGGGTGCGCCGACGACGCTCTCGCGGAGCTGTACGCGGCGCTCGGCGAGTCTGACGCGTTCTATGGGCTGTGGAGAACGCGGTCGCAGTTCACGGTCACCAACTCTGCCCTGAGCTACGAGCAGTGCGGCATGTGGTCGCGAGCAATGGCCCTGCACGAGACGGCCCAAATCAAGGCGCGGTCGGGGGTGCTGCCGTTCAGCGACTCCGAGTACGGCCTGTGGGAGGACCACTGGGTGCTGTGTGCGGAGAAGCTGCAGCACTGGGACGTGCTGGCGGACATTGCGAAGCACGAGGGCTTCAGCGACCTGCTGCTCGAGTGCGCGTGGCGCCAGACGGACTGGATCACCGAGCGCGAGACGCTCGAGCAGACGATCAAGTCGCTCATGGACGCGCCCACGCCGCGCCGACAGGTGTTCGAGACGTTCATCACGCTGCAGGGCTTCTCGCAAAAGACCGAGAGCCTCCAGCGGCTGAGCCAGAGCTGCGACGAGGGCATCCAGCTCATTCTGCGCAAGTGGCACGGCCTGCCCAAGCGCATTACGGGCGCCCACACGCCGCTGCTGCACGAGTTCCAGCAGTACGTCGAGTTCATGGAGGCGTCGCAGGTGTACACGAGTTTGGCCGCCACCACGGCGCTCAACCTCGAGTCCAAGAGCCAGGAGCTCAAGGGCGTGATGCAGGCGTGGCACGACCGGCTGCCGAACCTGTGGGACGACATCAACGTGTGGGGCGACCTCGCGACGTGGCGCCAGCACGTGTTCAGCGTGATCAACCGCGTGTACCTGCCGCTGATCGGGCAGATGCAGCAGCCGAGCGGCAACTCGGCGGCGTTCCGGGGGTACCACGAGATTGCGTGGATGATCAACCGGTTTGCGCACGTGGCGCGGAAACACAACCTGCCCGAGGTGTGCATTAACTTGCTGGCGAAAATTTACACGCTACCAAACATTGAGATCCAGGAGGCGTTTTTGAAGCTCAGGGAGCAGGCCAAGTGCCACCTGTCGAACCCCGCAGAGCTCCAGACGGGCCTCGAGGTGATCTCGAACACGAACCTGGCCTTCTTTGGCAACGCGCAAAAGTCCGAGTTCTTCACCCTCAAGGGCATGTCCCTTGCGCGCCTGGGCGCCGAGGAGCCGGCCAACGAGGCGTTCTCGACCGCCGTCCAGATCGACGTCTACCTGCCCAAGGCGTGGGCGGAGTGGGGCGCGTTCAACGACCGCCGGTTCAAGCAGCACCCGGACCAGATCGCGTGCGGAACCGCTGCTGTGACCTGCTACCTGCACGCCGCGGGCCTGTACAAGAACGGCAAGTGCCGCAAGCTGCTGGGCAGGTTGTTGTGGCTGCTGTCCGTGGACGACGCGCAGGGCTCGCTGGCGACGGCGTTCGAGGAGTACAAGGGCGAGTCGCCGTCGTGGTACTGGTGCACGTACATCCCGCAGCTGCTCACGTCGCTGTCGCAGCGCGAGGCGCGTCTCACGGCGCGGATTCTCGCGAAAATCGCCAAAATCTACCCGCAGGCGCTCCACTTCCATCTCCGGACCGCCCGCGAGGAGTACGTCGTGCTCCACCGCGCCACCGCAAGACGCGAGGCAGCGGCGCAGGCCGCGAAGCAAAAGATCGAGGCCGACAAGGCCAAGGCAGAGTCGCCCAAACCCGAAACGCAGGTTCCGGGACCGCACCTGACGGACCCCAACGCGCCGGCAGGGTCGGCGGTGATCAAACGCGCCTGCGACTACGTCGAGGAGATCATGGGCGTGCTCAAGACGGCGTACCCGCTGCTGGCGCTGTCGCTCGAGACGCTGATCGACCAAATGTACCACCGGTTCAAGAGCCCCGCCGACGACGACACCTACCGGCTGATTGTCGCGCTGCTCAACGACGGCGTCGGCTACATGGGCCGCCAGCAGTACCCGCGCAAGGACCTGCGGCTGCCGGCGCAAACCGAAAACAACGTGTCCAAGTTTGCCGAGACCGTCATGCCCGACGCGATCCGGCCGGCGTTCGAGGCCGACTTTGTGCACCCGCGACCAGACCTCGACACGTACATTGCACGCTTGCGCAAGTGGCGCGACCGCCTCGAGGCGAAGCTCGACGCGCGTCCGTCGCGAGTGAACCTCGAGGCGCTGAGCCCGCCGCTGTCGGAGTTCCACTACCAAAAGTTCGAGGACGTCGAGGTGCCTGGCCAGAACATGCTGCTCAAGGACAACAACCACCACTTTGTGAAGATTGGCCGGTTCCTGCCGCACGTCGACCACGTCCGCAGCTTCGGCGTGTCGTACCGGCGCATCACCATCCAGGGCAACGACGGCAGCCTGCACCCGTTCGCGGTGCAGTACCCGTCGGCGCGCCACTGCCGCCGCGAGGAGCGCATGTCGCAGCTGTTCCGCATCCTCAATGCGGTGATTGCGCGCCGCACCGAGTGCCGGTCGCGCAACCTCACCTTCACCCTGCCCATCGCCATCCCGCTCAACACCCACATCCGCCTCGTCCAGGACAATGCGCACTACCGCTCCTTCTACCAGATCTACGAGAAATTCTGCAAGGACCGCGGCCAGAGCCGCGACGCGCCGTTCGACTACATGGTGCAGCAGGCGCGCGCAGCGTTCGACCCGCGGCTACCCAAACCCGACGTGAACTCGGTCAAGATGGAGATCATGGCCGGCACCCAGAGCACGCTGGTGCCGCCCACGGTGATGCTCGACTTCTTCACCCACTACTACCGCGCGTTCGAGGACTTTTGGCTGTTCCGCAAGCAGTTCGCCTACCAGTACGCCGGGGTGACGTTCATGACCATCATGATGAGCATCAACGCGCGCTACCCGCACAAGTTCCTCGTCAATCTCCAGAGCGGCAACGTGTGGGCGACGGAAATGCTGCCGATTCTGCCGGCGAACAAGACAGTACCAACCTTCCTCAACGGCGAGCCTGTCGCGTTCCGTCTCACGCCAAACCTCCAGACCCTCATGGGCCCCGCAATCATGGAGGGCATCTTCGCGACGTCGATCATGATCATCGCCAAGGGCCTCACCGAACCAGAGTTCGACCTCCAGCAGTTTTTGCCGGTGTTTGTGCGCGACGAGCTCGTGTGGTGGGTCAACCAGGCCCGTCCACCAGCCACCGAGCAGCAGCTCCGCGATATTGTGCGCGTCAACGTCGACGCCATCACGCGACGCGCCACGTCGCTGGGCCAGGTCGGCCAGGGCAACATCCCCGCCAACCAGACCGTCATCGATCTCATCTCCCTTGCTGTCAACCCGCGCAACCTCGCCCTCACCGACATCTTGTGGATGCCATACTACTAGTTTTACATTTTAATCGCTTCCCCGGAGGCCAATTTTTGTCTATTTCTTCTCTTTTTGTCTCTGTTATTGTGGCTTCTTTTGAACTTTTGTCTCTGTTCTCTTGAGTGACTGTTGTACTTTATATTGTGACTTCTTTTGAAAAAGAAGCAAAACTTTTGTGGCAATTGGCTCCGCCAATTGATTTAAGAGTAATGCAATCACCGCAATGGTACCTTCTCTGTGACTGCTTTTGAAAAGGAAGCAAAACTTTTGCCTCTATTCTCTTGAGTGACTGTTGTATTCTTTATTGTGACTTCTTTTGAAAAAGAAGCAAAACTTTTGTAGCAATTGGCTCCGCCAATTGGTTTAAGAGCTAAGCTATTACCACAATGGTACCCTGTGACTTCTTTTGAAAAAGAAGCAAAACTTTGTGGCAATTGGCTCCGCCAATTGGTTTAAGAACTAAGCAATTACCACAATGGTACCTTCCCTGTGACTTCTTTTGAAAAAGAAACAAAACTTTCGTGGCAATTGGCTCCGCCAATTGATTTAGAGTCATTGTCAATAACCACAATGGTTTTTTTGTGGCTGTTGTCTTTGAAAAAAGCGAAAATTTTTTGAAGCAATTGAGCGAGCTCACATGACGGTCTGGGTACAATGGTTATTTGGAACGAAGAGTTCTCGCGAAAGAAGAAATACGAGGACCACAATCGTGAGGCTTCCTACTTGTACTCAATTGGCGCTAGCCAATTGCATCGGTTTTGGTTCTTTTTCAAAAGAACACTCTACATGTTTGAATTCAATTGGCTACAGCCAATTGCAACGGTTTTGGTTCTTTTTCAAAAGAACAACCACCGAACAACTGTACATACCTGACCTCAATTGGCGTCAGCGATTTGATTCTTTTTCAAGAACAACCACACAGCATTTCTACATACTTGAACTCAATTGGCGTGAGCCAATTGCAACGGTTTTGGTTCTTTTTCAAAAGAACACTCTACATACTTGAACTCAATTGGCGCGAGCCAATTGCAACGGTTTTGGTTCTTTTTCAAAAGAACAACCACCAAACAACTGTACATACTTGAGCTCAATTGGCGTCAAAAAAGAGAACCAAAATTGTGTTTAGGCTATAAACTCCACTTGTAGGCGAGATCCGGCCATACTGCGAGGGTGCCCAACAGACCCACCCAGCCCTCGTTGAACAGGCCCGAGTACGTCGACCAGTGGGCCGTGAGCGGTGCCCATGCGAGGTTAATGAGCAGTGCGCGCTTGTTGACGGGGAGGCCCTTGTACCGGAAGTATGCGAGCTTGGCGAGTTCCACGGCGACGTGCACTGCCCAGAACAGGCACGAGATGACCCACAGGTCCGCCTGGCGCTTTGAACTGATGTTGAGGATGCCCTTGCTGGCGAGGTAGGCGAAATCCTCGAGAATCTGGTACGCGACGCCGGCAATGGCCTGCGTGTACTCTGCGTAGCGCAGAACAGGGTCCTTGTTCGTGTTGGCGAGGAGCAGGTCGAGGGCCCACTCGATGGTCGCCGGCGTGTTCACGACGCGCCAGAAGGTGCGGTAGTCGCTAATTGCCGACGCCAGCTGCGCAAAGTTCCGCGACAACAGAGGAGAAGCGACACTGAGCTCGTGGGCGAGAATACGCGACGGGTACCCAATCGACGCGAGAACGCGGTCGCTCGTCCGCGCCAGTTTGGGGTCAACGACCTTGAGCGTCTTCCGCAGCGCGCTCAGACGTGCGTACACCGCCAAAACGCCCGCGTTGGCCCGCTCCTTCTCCCCTTTCTCCGTCATGTCTCCTGAGTGTGGGGTAAAGGTAAGCGACTCTCCCGCTTACATGCCTCGGCTTATCTCCCGCCTGTACCCCCTTGTCGGCGTTTGAAGTGTTGTGGGCAATAGATCTTCTTTTGAAAAAGAAGCAAAACTTTTTTTTAGCAATTGGCTCCGCCAATTGAGTTCTGTCTGTAGTCGTTTTCTTTCGATGGTGGAAGATCTTCTTTCCAAATTAGTGTCAGAGGCATAGATCTTCCTTTGAAACATAGTAATAGATCTTCTTTTGAAAAAGAAGCAAAACTTTTTTTTAGCAATTGGCGAAGCCAATTGAGTTCTATCTGTAGTCGCTTAACTTCTATGGTGGATGATCTTTTGAATTTGGTGTCAGAGGCAATGATCTCCTGTTGAAAATAGTGTCAGAGGCAATAGATCTTCTTTTGAAAAAGAAGCAAAACTTTTCTTTAGCAATCGGCTCCGCCAATTGAGTTCTCTCTGTAATGTAGTTGCCTAAATTGAGAGGTCGACGGTGGCAGACCTTTTATTTGTGAAAGGAGTGAAACTTTTGTGTTGATCTTACTCAAAACAATATTTTTTCTCTATGAAAAATGCAGAACTTTTGTGCCAATATTACGCAAAATAATAGTGCTTAAAGTGTCGTAGGCAGCAGTACTTCTTTTGAAAAGGAAGCAAAACTTCAGTGGCAATTGGCTCCGCCAATTGAGCTACATCTGAGGTAAAGTTCCTTAGATCGAGAGGCCGTGAAGTGGTAGGTCTTCTTTTGAAAAGGAACCAAAACTTTTGTAGTAATTGGCTCCGCCAGTTGAGTTCTGTATGTAGGTGTGGTCATATGAATTGAGAGGTTGGAGGCACTAGGTCTTCTCTTAAAAAGAAACATGTGGCAGCTGATTCCGCCAATTGAAGATCCTTTTTTTGAACTAGGCCGAACTCAATTGGCGAAGCCAATTGCCAAATAAAAGTTTTGCTTCTTTTTCAAAAGAAGCCACCAAAGAAAGTTTTGCTTCTTTTTCAAAAGAAGCCACCAAAGAAAGTTTTGCTTCTTTTTTAAAAGAAGCCACCAAAAAAAAGTTTTGCTTCAAAAGAAGCCACCAAGAAAAAAAGCCACCAAAGAAAAAAAGAAGGAGGAGTAATGAGAATCTATTAAAGGAAGAATTAAGAGGAACAATGCCGGGTCAAAAATGTAATAAATAAGGAAAATGGGGGATCGAAGGAATGTCAAAAATGGGAATATTATGCTTACCCGGCGTATCCTCGGAGCCATGGATGTTCGAGAGCCTCAGGAGCGGTCATGCGTTCGCGGGGGTCGGGAGTGAGCAGCCGCGTGGCAAAGTCGAGGAACCCTTCCCAGAACCCGCGCTCGCGCGACCACGGGACAGCGCCCTGGACGAGCTGGGGCAGCGACTGCTGCTTCTTGACCGCCTGGAGCCGCCGGTCCTCGGTGAGGGGCTGGAGCTGGTTCCAGGTTGGGTCGATGAGCGGCTGGCCTGCTCGCGTGACGCGGGCGCGGGCGAGCTGCGCCGAGTCGAACCGCATCTGCAGCGTCTTCTCCATCATGTGGAGATGCTCGAGGTTGTCCCTAGTCTGGAACAGTACAGAACCGGTGCACATCTCGACGAGGACGCAGCCGATCGACCACATGTCGCACGGGTACGACCAGCCAGTGCCAAAGATAATCTCGGGGGCGCGGTAGTGGCGCGTGCTGACGACGCTGGGGTGGTACTCGTCGTCGAAGATGGCGGAGCCAAAGTCAATGAGGGTGATGGTGCAGTCGTTGAGCTCCTTGCGGGTCTTTGCCGGGCCGCGGGACGCGCGCCGGAACTGTCCCGGGTTGTGTCGTGCGCACCGTAGCAGAATATTTTCCGGCTTGAGGTCCGTGTGGACGATGCCGAGGGAGTGGATGTAGTTGACGCACTCGACGAGCTGGCGCGCAAACTGCAGAATGTGGGCGCCGGGGAACGGCAGGAAGCTGTTGCTCTTGAGGAAGTCGTAGACGCTGATGTCGAGCAGGTCCGTCACGAGACACACGTGGTTGCGGTAGTCGAAGCACTCGCGCATGCGGATGCACTGCCGCAGCATGTGCGGGTCGTAGCGCTTGAGCATCGTGAGCACCCGCAGCTCGATCTTGGACGCGTCGCGGTACTTGGGCACGGCGCGGATGATCTTGATTGCGCACGGCGCGCCCGTCGCCTCGTCGTGCGCCTCGACCACCTTGCCAAACGTGCCCTGGCCCAGCTGTCGCGAGATGGTGTATCTGCCCGCGAACCGCTCGCCCTTCTCGAACACGTAGTGGCCGCCGTCGTCGTCGCACACGCCCTTGGGCGGCGAGTCGCCCACGACTTTCGGGAGCACAATCTCGTTCGGTCGCTGGAGCTTGCGCTTGGGCGGCACGTCGACGCGCACGGGCGGCTGGACGAACCCGAGAGCGGCCGCCTTGGCCGAGCCCGAGGTTGCGTTGGCGTTGTTCGTGTACGCGAGCGAGTTCGACGCGCCTCTAAAGCTCGACGCGGAGCTCGAACTCGAGATGGGCGTCCGCGGCGTCAGCGGCGTGGCTGCGTCGGGCGGCCGCTGGCCCTTGGAGGCGATGCCGTGCGCGACGCGCCGCCGCTTCTCGCCCTTGGCCTCTGCTTGCCGCTGGTCTGCATTTGGACCTGAGGGACCTGTGGAGGTTGGCGCAGGGCCCGACGGCGGGCTGAACGGGCCACTGAACTGTTCCTGGTGGCCCTGGTGGCTTTGGTGGCTTTGGGGAGCCTGGCTCGGATGGTAGTGCTGCAATTGGTGCAGGTGGTGCAGTTGCTGGAGCTGCTGGTGCGGGTGGGCCGGCGTCTCGAGCTGCAGCTGCTGGAACTGCGCCGGGTACGTCACGGAGCCAAACGCGTCGGCGGAGCCGTACAGCGGCACCATTCCGTCCTTGGGCGGGCTGTTGGGGTAGTACGACGCATACAGAGGGTACATTTGGCCATCGGCGCCATACAGTTGCTGGGTGTTGACGTGGAGCGGCGACGCGAGCGGTGGGGCGCCCGCGACGGGCTGGCCGGACGCCGGGGACATTGGCACGCCCGAACTGGACGGCTGGGGCGGGCCCTGCGCCACGTACGAGTCGTGGGTGGTGGGTCCGCGCTTGCCCAGGCCGTTGAACGGCGCCGGGCGGTCCTGCGCCGACAGTGACGGGTTGTACATTGCGGTGTGGGCGGGAATTGACTTGTCTTTCGCTTGCTTTCGCTCGGTTACGGTGGGTTTCGCTCGGTTTACGGTGGCTGCGAACAAAGCAAAACAGACCGGCTAGCTCCTCAGGGCTGCGGAACAAGATGGGGCCCCAATTGCGTGATTGGCAGCAGGGAGCAACCTACCTGGGGGGATCGTGGTGGCTTGGTGTCGTGGTTTCGTGGTGGCCTGGTCTGGTCGTGGTGGTTGGTAGGAGACTAGGGGCGATGTGTGGTCCCGTTTGGTTTGGTTTTTTGGTTCAAGTCCCCTCTCTGGACCCCCCTGACCTCACTGGCATTGGGACCCCCTTACCTTAGTGAGTATATTATGTACGCCTGATCTGTATCTGTTATCTAGGGGTAAGGAGAGAGAGCAGTGGCGGGCGGCGGGGGAGGGAGAAAAAAAGCTCAGTAAATAAAAAGCGACCTACGAATTTTTGTCTAGTGTCTGGGGTCTGTGTAGCGGTGCGTGTCCGGCTGGGGGGCCAGCCGATCCTTGCCAGTGAACGGCGCCCCGGAAAATGCAGAGGGGGGAACGTCCCAGACTCCCAAAGCTGGAGGAGGAGAAGCCAAGAAAGGGGGTTGGGGTAAACTAATATCGTAAGATGCGTGCTCCATCGCAACCCCTGCCCTGCTTACACGAGCTGCTATCTCCCAGCAGGCACAGCACCCAGCCGGTCTACCGTAGCAGCAGCCTGGACCTGCTGGGAGCATTTGTCAATCAGTTGCTGGCGTAATCCTCCACCCGTTCCAGCGAGGTTGTTCATGGGCACGTGGATGCGTTTGGAACTGCGGGGCAGTGCTTAATTACGACGTCGTTGTTTCACGCAAGCCATAGAATCATGCGGACAAACCACCACCACCACCCAATACCACCAAAACCACCCAGGCCCAGCTGGCCCAGCTGCCCAGTAGGCCCAGTAGGCCCAGTTAAGCCCAGCTGACCACCACCAACACCACTACCGCCAAAAGTAAAACCGCTGTAGAACAATTTAAAAAATATAAGATACAAACGCATATTATTTCCACGCGGTCTGCGTTGGCCAGCTTCTGGTCCGTGCAGAGCATGCGACACAGGCCAGAGCCGCGGAGTTGCTGGAACCAAAAAAAAAAAAATAGGACCCGTCCTGCCGCCTCGCGACTCTTCCGAGTCACAGCCAAAAGTGAAATATCACTGACCGGCCCAATTATTAATAACTTTTTTTTTCACCATCCTCGCATCCCGTCAGGGCACACACATAGCAGTTTCGCTAGTGTGCAGTCGAGTAGGTGTACGATAAAACCAGGGGGACTTGGTTGTTTTCCCGCACAGTCCACGCTGACGATGTCGAACAGCACCCCCAGCGCCCCGGCGCCGCAGAACCAGCCCCAGGCGCCCCAGGCGCCTCACGGCTCGGGACACCCTCAAAACTACGCCTCTGCCGGGCCCCAGGCGGGCTCGCAGGCGGGCCAGGCCGCTGGCCCCAACTCTGGCAACGCTTCTGCGCCAGCCGGATCGGCCCAGAGCCAGAAAGAGTCGCAGAAAGAGTCGCAGAACCAACGACGAGGCGACCGCCAGTACGCGCAAGGACACCACCACCAGAACTACAACGGCCGTGGCGGCAGACGCTACTCCGGCAGGGGCGGCCACCGCTCGCAACACAGCTACGGTGGCAACCACGCGAACCCGAACGCGGGCCCGAACCCCAATGCGGGCCAGAACCCGAACCAGATGCTCGACATGGCCGACTACATGCGTCCGTATGGGCCCATGTTCCAGCAGTACAATGTTCCGTACCCGCAGTTCCCCTACCAGCCGCCGATGGGTCCGAACCAGATTGCGTCGCAGGCGCCGTTGGCGTTTGCGCCCCCGTCGCAGCCGGTTAGCCGCCCTGTGGTGATCACGGACGCGTCCGGCAAGGGCGTGAACCTGCGCCAGCTCGCGGCGAGCCACCACGCTCCTGGCGGTCCTGGCGAGGTCCCTGTGCAGCCTGCGCCGGTTCCTGCAGCGGCGCCGGTGCAGAGCGAGTGGACGAAGGCTGCTCCGGCGAAGGAGTCGCCGTTTGCGCTGGCGATGCGGCAGCGGATTCTCGAGAAGCGGGCGCGCGAGGGCAAGACGGAGCCGGCGCCGGCTCAGGAAGCCAAGGAGCCTGCCAAGGAGGCCAAGGAACCTGTCAAGGAGGCCAAGGAACCTGTCAAGGAACCTGTTAAGGAGGCCAAGGAAACTGTTAAGGAGCCTGTCAAGGAAGCCAAGGAGCCTGTTAAGGAGCCTGTCAAGGAAGCCAAGGAACCTGTCAAGGAAGTCAAGGAACCTGTTAAGGAAGCCAAGGAACCTGTTAAGGAAGCGGAGACCGTCAAGGAACCTGTTAAGGAGGTTGTCAAGGAGACTGTTCCTGAGCAGACTGAGGCCAAGACTGAGCCCAAGACTGAGCCCAAGGTTGAACTCAAGACTGAGGCTGAGCCTAAAACTGAGACTGAGACCGGATCTAAAACTGAGACCGAACCCAAGGAATCGAAACCCGAGTCGAAGCTCCCCGCCCTGGGCGTATCCAAGTTCCCTGGCGGCGGCGTCTCGAAGCTCCGCAAGTCGGTTCCGACCGGTCCCGCCGGCGAGTCGAAGCTGCCCAAGCCTGCCGCTACCGAAAAGCCCACCGAAAAGGCCGCACCCAAAAAGGAGGAGATTCTCGTTGCGCCGTCGGCGGTCGACTTTGACGACGACGACGACGACGACGACATCGAGGAAGAGGTCGAGGAGATCGCCGAGGTGGTCGAGGTCGACGAGAACAAGGAGTTCGCCGCGCGTCTGTCCGCAGCAACCGCCGACGCCGCCCACGAGACGCAGCCAGGCCGGTTCGTGTACGACGCGTCGTTCCTCCACCAGTTCCAGGCGGCGGTTCCGCCGTTCCTCCAGGACGCCATTGGCGCCAAGCTCCAGATCGAGAAGGGCACTGGCGGCCGCAGCATGAGCTCGCGGAGCGGCAACTCGCGCCAGGGCTCGCTCGGCGGCATGTTTGGCTCCGGAATGCGCAGCGGCGACCGCAGCATGAGCCGCCAGGGCTCGATGTCGAACGTCCGCGGCCTCCGGGGCGCCGGACGCACTGGTTCGCGCCGTCGCGGCGACCGCGACGATCTCGACGGAGGCCGCGCAGGCTCGCGGCGGGGCGGCGCGCGCCAGTCGGACGCTCCGCAGGCTCCAGTCGAGCTGCGCAAGGCCGAGAACGCGTTCAAGCCGCGCACGACGCCTGTGGAGCCCGCCAAGACCGAGGACGGCCTGCTGCCGCCCGAGGAGGTCCAGCGCAAGGTCAAGAGTCTGCTCAACAAGATGACTCTCGACAACTTCGAGCGTATTGCTTCCCAGATCCGCGAAATCTCGCTCCAGAGTCTCCACGAAACCACCGCGCTCACGCTGCGGCAGATCATCGAGCTCACGTTCGCCAAGGCCATCGACGAGTCGCACTGGTCCGAGATGTACGCGCGGTTCTTCTTCTACCTCATGACCGACGGCGCTCTCCCCGACGAGCTCAGCGAAGATGGCCTCGTCGACAAGGCCGGAAACCCCGTCACGGGCGTCAAGCTCCTCCGCCGGTACCTGCTGAGCAGCTGCCAGCGCGAGTTCGAAAAAGGATGGACCCCCGTCACCGAGGAGACGCAGGGCGCCGCCGTCATGTCCGACGAGTACTACAAGGCGGTCAAGCTCAAGCGCCGCGGCCTTGGCGTCATCCGGTTCATTGGCGAGCTGTACAAAAAGAACATCATGACCCTCAAGCTCATAGCGCAGTGCATCTTCCGTCTGTCGAAGGAGGAGCCCACCGAGGACATTGTCGAGTCCATGAGCCAGCTGCTGCGCACGACGGCGCCGCGGATGATCCGCGAGTCTGCTGCCGCTGCCACGCAGCAGCCGAACTCGACCGCGCCCAACGGCGTCCAGCTCATCGAGCTCGCCATCAACCGCATGCGCGAGTGGCGCCAGCAGCCAGGGTTCCCGTCCCGTCTCAAGTTCATGATCATGGACGTCGAGGAGGAGTCCCGCAAGGGCTGGAAGCAGGCCGACGACAAGGGCCCCAAGACCCTCCAGGAGGTCCACCAGGAGGCCGCCATCGAGGCCCGTCGCGAGGCCCAGAGCCAGGCGTCCTCCATGGGCTCGCGTCGCGGTGGCTCCGGAATGCCCCCGCGTCGTTCCGGCAACGACTCGCTCCGGCAGCCCTCTGGTAGGTCGATGCTCGGTCGCCGCGAGGCAACGCCGCCCGTGTCGCGCCAGAGCTCCTCCAGCAGACACCCGAGCAACTCCTCCAGCTCCCGCGAGGAGACCCCCAAGGCGTCCTCCACTCGCAATGCGTTCGACGTGTTGTCTAACTAATTGTACTGTAGAGTATCTTTTTATTCTTCTTTCCTTTCCTTCTCTCTGTTCCCTTTGCGTTTGGTCGTTTTTCGGGAGGAATCTATTGTTCAGTCCTAGTGATATTGTGAATTTATAGACTTTGAACGCTTGTATGTTGTTTTGAAAAAGAACCAAAACTTCTGTTCAGTCCTAAAGATGATGTGAATCTGTGGACGTCACATGTGTGTTCTTTTGAAAAAGAACCAAAACTTTTGTTCAGTCCTAAAGATGATGTGAATCTATAGACGTTACACGCATGTATGATCTTTTGAAAAAGAACTAAAACTTCTGTTCAGTCCTGAATATGATATGACTCTATAGACGTTAGGCGCATGTGTGTTCTTTTGAAAAAGAACCAAAACTTTTGTGGCAATTGGCTTCGCCAATTGAGTTAAATAGTGCGTAAATAACGTGTGCGTTCTTTTAGGAAAGAACCAAACCTTTTGTGGCAATTGGCTTCGCCAATTGAGCTACACTCGACGTAGATATACTTTTGGAATTATAACCACAGCTTTTGCCAAATTCTGGATATGGCAGACTTTGTTCTTCACCTATTGTGTCACTGGACGTGAACGTGGCTGTTATGAACGCCTAAAGTACATCTGGGCTGTTAACATGCCCTTTGTGCCCACGTCAGTACTACACACCGAAGAAGGCTTCTCGTGATTTCTTTCATAAGAAACGTCCCAAACATACTAAGCCTCTCGTCTTGGATAGAGTGCGCAAGAATCATATCTGCTCATTTAAATATGATACTGCGAATAGAAAGTCCTATAGTAGGCTCATGAAGCTTGGAGGGTTCCCGCAGGCGGCTGCTTCTTTTGGTTTCTTTTGGTAGTTGGCTCCACCAATAGGCGTTCTGAGCGTCTAATTGACAAGGCCCCTCGAATTGCAGTCTCTCAATTGGCGGAGCCAATTGCCAAAAAAGTTTTGCTTCTTTTTCAAAAGAAGGCAACTAAGTTTTGCTTCTTTTTTAAAAGAAGGTACTCAAGTCCCGCTTCTTTTTCAAAAAAGGTAGCCACCAAAAATATTAGTTAAGGCTGAATAGCTCCGCCAGTTGCGGTTCTGACCGTCTGATTCCTCAAATTGCAGTCTCTCAATTGGCGGAGCCAATTGCCACAAAAGTTTTGCTTCTTTTTCAAAAGAAGTGACAACCCAAGACACCAAATAGGGGCCGTCGACGAAAGGTGATGATAGAGTGAATGGACCAATCGAACGCAACGGTGGTTCGCTTAACAAGCACAGACGCATGCAGCCTCCAACGGTTAAAAAACTGTATAACTAAATTAGTCGAAACGCTTCGCGGCCTCAGACCAGTTGATCACGTTCCAAATGTTCTTGAAGTAGTCCACCTTGACGTTCTTGTACTGCAGGTAGTACGCGTGCTCCCAGGCGTCAATGCCCACCAGCGGCACGTAGCCGGCAGGAACAGTGTCCTGGTTCGCCGTGTTCACAATCTCCACCTCGCCGGTGACCTTGTTCTTGACCACCCAGGTCCAGCCAGAGCCCTGGATCGCAGCAAGCTTTCCGTTGGCCACCTCCACGAGGTGGTCGAGGCTGCCAAAGCTCGAGTCAATGGCATCGGCAAACTTCGAACCGGGCGTGGGGGGCTCACCACCGCCCTTTCCGACGGGCGCAAGGTTGCTCCAGAAAAGCGTGTGGTTGATGTGGCCACCGGAATTGAAGTTGATCGCCGGAAGCAGGGCGTTCTGCGCCTTGATGTCGTTCGACTGCAGAGCCTCGGCAAACTTCTCACTCGCGACGTTGTAGTTGTTGATGTACGTCTTGTGGTGCTTGTTGTAGTGGATGTCCATAATCTCGGCACTGATGTAGGGCTCGAGAGCGCCAAAATCGTAGGGGAGATCGGCCTGGGTGGCCTTTCCGCGCTTGAGCACGGTCGAGAACGCAGTAGAGACCTGGCGGGTCTGCTTCGTGGCAATAGAGCGCAGCATTTTGGATGTGGTAGTGAAGAAGTTTGGAGCTAGGCCGTTTGCTCTCGTTGCTATTGGTCTTAATAAATGCGCGCTACTCGTGGGGAGTGGGTCAACTGCAGGGAAGCGAACAGGGGGGTGCCAGGAAGATGATGGGTGGCCACGTGATGCCGTTGGCAGTAACGTGACTTATTTGGTAGTTGTGCGTTTCGCCCTAAGCTTACAGCCACGTCAGCTCGCGAGACCATCACCTGCCTCAACGCGTTCGACACTCGAAACAAGATGCTAGATCAGCTCGTGGGACTCGGGATGCTCTCTGTTGCCACCGTGGTGTTCGTCTACTACACTGTATGGACCTTTGTGATTCCGTTCGTGGACGAGTCGCACCCCGTGACCCAGCTGTTCCCTCCCCGCGAATGGGCAGTGCGCATTCCGGCGCTGCTTCTCGTGGTTGGTGTCGCTGTTGTGGGCTCATTTATCTCGATGGTGATGATCAAGAGCGAAAAAAAGCGCAAGGCGAAGCTCGCAGCGAAGAAGCAACAATAAGTACAGGATGGACATCTGCATATGAATTTTAGCTGCAAGCCAGTGGGACGTGGATGGACTGCAAAAATCACTGCAATTTGCTACGATCTGCTACAATTTGCCACAATTTGCCACAATCTACTAGAATTTGCTACGATTTCTCCACAATTTGCTACCATGTTGCTACCATTTCAGTACAAATTCGCTACCATGTCGTGAGCCACAACAACGCCAAATACAAAACCGTTATAGTTCACAATGGACTCCATAAACACCACAGAACTCTTCATGACCTCGCTAAACCACTAAATAATTCACTTATTGAGATCAACCAAAAACTATCGACACTTTTCATCTTCAGGCCACTTCTGACTCAGGCTCCTACCTCGTCATGGATAGATTTATCGAGCAGAGTAACGCCCTGATGGCGGCGCGACCAGACACGACTCGCGTGTCCACGAGACTCACCCACAAAAAAATAAAAGAGACTGGCGACAGAGTGGTGGAAGGCGCCAAACCGGCTGTGGCGATCATCAAGACCTACGACCCAGTGAGCGGGGCAGTGTACAAGTACCGGTTAACGCGCATAAACGAGCTTTCCCGCATTCTGTCGAGTCTGGGACCACAAACAGTTGAAATCGGAGCATCACGGAAACGTGGTCTCGCATCAATGATGAGCGGCGTCGAGCCCACCGAGCCAGAAACACCGTCTGCGGCTAGTGAGGTGGTACCAGAGGCTGCTCCAGCACAAAAGCCAGCATCAAAGAGCTCAAAAAAGAAGCGGAGTAAGAAATAATAGTGTACAATCTTTAGCCTAGCTTCTATACAAAGACAGCACCATAGTCATCAAAAATAAATATACCAGCGGGAAAACATTGATCAGTCCTCGGTGTTGCCGGTGGTTTCGGTTTCATTGTTATTGCCGTCATTGGCGTCACTGACAGGGTTGTGGTCATTAATCGTTCCGGTTTCGGTGTCGGTCCCCGTAGTGGCTTCTGGCTCATTGCCATCACCACTGTTACCACCACTACCATTAGAACTCGTACCATCACCGCCATTAGGATTGGTATCACCACTAGTACCGTTAGTTTCAGTATCGGAAGCTTCAACAATAGCACTCTCACTCGCAGCATTTTGGCTCTCTTCGGCATTAGGTTGCTCGTTAAGTTCCTCGTTAGGTTCCTCGAGCAGAGGCTCAGTGTCACTGGACAAAATCGACGAGCTAGACTTGATCGCCCGTGTGGAGCTCGCAGACGTTCCTTTCGGTCTTAAACTAGGATCGTGACTCGACGACGAGTGTCTTCGTGGAGCCAGTGGCTCCAGAGAACTAGTTTCGCCATCTTCTTCGCTAAGAGGTTCTCCAGACGGTCCTGGATGGGCCGCGTCGTCCTGGGACTCACTTCGCACGTACGGTGGCGCAGGTCCTATTGATGGCGAGTTGCCGCTATGTCTTTCCCGGGGTGCGTTTGTCGATTCGAGTAGCACAGAATCGTCCTGGTCACCATAGGCAGGAGGTGGAGCCAGCGTTCCCTGCGCAGGCGCCAGTCCCCATTCCTTGACAATGGCCTGGATGAACACAAACCCTGCCTGGCCAAAGTTGACGCTCAAATTGCACGGTCCCGTGGCGCCTACAGTGGGGAAGATGTTGAGACGCATACCGTGGACAACATCGTCGAGTTTTTTGCCATTGAGCGTAAAGAAAATCGTGCTCGAGTGGACGCGGTAGCCGACGCCAATGACGTCGCCCCTGCCGAACTTGCGGCCGTACGGAACAGCCGTAAACGGCTGGTTGAGTCGCCGGATCCCCGTGCTTTCGTATGACACAGAGTACCGGTGCATTCCGGGGAGCCGGAACGTCGGATAAGGCTTTGTGGTGAGTCCGACGCCAATCACGGTTTCGGGGGCCATGTCGTAGATCTTCACCTCCCAGTAGACAACGTCCTTTGTCCGCGGAAGTGGGAGGTTTGTCTGCACACAGCAAATGTCGTGGCCACGGAACTCGAGTTCGGTTCGGTTCTCAACCGTCACATTGCTCTGCTGCAACGCATCATAGGTGAATTCCCAAGCCGACACGCCCTTTTCCTGGATAGTCAGGAATTGACTCAGGGAAATGTCGGTGTCCACTGAATTGGGCGGATTGTGCTCGATGAACCGCTTCGCCATGAGGTAGCTCTGGCGAGTGCGATCGTCCATGAGCTCAAGAGCAGATCCTTCTTCCTCGAGAAAGCGCTCGCTATCGTCAAACGCCCCTGGAAGGCCGTCTCCGAGCGCAATGGAGCCGCCACCAGTGCACAGCGAGTAGACGCAGACCATGACGAGGGCAATGATGACCGTGCCCAGGCTGGACAGGAGCAGCGCCAGCAGCGACGCGATTAGCTCGTCCATCGTTGGTCAATTGCAATCAAAATCCAGACAGTTGTAGATAATGGTGTGGCTAGTATGGGGAGGCTTATACAGCCGAACCTTCCCCAGCTAATGAGGAAGGTGTGTCATCCACTTGCTTGACCGTTTGGTGGTGGTTGCTTTTGATCCTTTTCGAGGGTCGTAAAAAAACAAAGTTTTAGTTATTTATTTATGTGGTTGCTGGTCCTGTCTTTTGTACTGGTTTGCTTTTTTGTTCAGTGGCAATTTGTTGGTGAGTTTCACTCTAATTGCGCGAATTGAGGCTCTTCCAAAAGTCGGCAAACAAACGAAAAATAATATTTTTTGAAAATTAACGAAACAACCAAAAAAGAAAAAAAAATTGGCAGATCGTCGGATTGGCGCCGATTCGTCCGCCGATGAGATTGGCGTCAGCCTGTGTGTGAAAACTCTAAATAAATGCGAATACTATGTAGACTACTTTTGTTCGGTATCAGGCTCAGCCTCGTCCTCTGTGTCTGTGTCAATATCGCTGAGGTCCTCTTCCTCGTCGGACTCCTCGTCCTCTTCGCCAGCGTTTTCGTTGTCGTCGTCTTCGTCCTCAGCATCAGTCTCTGGAGCCGCAGCGGCTGGCGGCGGGGTGACAACGTGCATCGGAACTTGCTGCGTGATATCGCAGCCAAAGTAGGTGCTGCTCAGAACCATCACGCGGAAGGGGAACACGCCAGGGTATGGCGGCGTCGCGGTCGGCAGGGCGAGATTGAGAGTGTTGACCACGGCACCGTCGACAAACTCTTTGTCGTCGAGAGAAAGGTTCGACAGGTCCATGTTGGTGATCTCCACCGGTCCCGCGGCGATCTTGTTGTCGCTCTCACTCACAATGAACGCGTACCACCGTGCAGGCACGTCCAGCGGGTAGTACGGCGCATGGGCCACTGGGAGGGCTGGCGACTGGGTATTCACGCTGGTGGGATCCGTGAGCTCGTGGCCAACCGGCAGTTTCAGAATCTCCACATCGACCTTGGGAGGCGGAGCACCAATGGGCTGGACAGTGTACTTGAGCTGGAGATAGGTACGCGAGTTAGGCGTGACCTGGTCCTCTCCACTGACGCGGAAAGCGACGGCGAGCAGCTGGAGGTGCGGAACAAAGTGCCGGCCGGCGGCAATGGCGTCCTTGGCCTGCTCCGGAGTCGCGTTCGCCAGCGGCGTGTCGGGGAGTTGCAAAAAGTGTCCCTGACGCGTCATGTTGAGTGGGACAGCCTGAACAACGCACCGATGCAGTTCAATGATACGCTGCGACAACACGGGGCTCTTGAAATCCGCGGCAATGTCCTGGAACGCAAGGAGGAGCCGCTCAAACGCAACTGCGACACGCAGAGCGACGTAATCGTCCTCCGCTTCACGGCGCAGGTACTCGTGGAGTTTAGCGATACGTTCCTCGGCAGAAAGCGACGGGACCTCGTCGTCCATGTCGGCGCTTTCCGCAATGACCTTGACGAGTTTCGGGGTCGTCAAAAAGTGCGGCTGTTCCTTGACCACAAGCTCCGTGAACGCGGCAGCAGTAGCCTGGAGCAAACCCTTACGCGTCCGGGCCTGTGCGTGGGCCCACCATGAGCCCACAAAGTACGGCAACAACACGCCCATGCCAACAATGTAGGCGAGAATCACCGCCAAAGAGCCTCCGCCCACCAAAAAGCTCGGGAGAGCCATTGTGTTCGTCGTGGGCTGCGGGCCGTCTGGGTGGCCATACAGGCGCATGTTTTCACGCGTGTCCTCGTCGGTGAGCGCACGGTATGCCTTTGTGAGTTCGACATAGCGCGACTCGACCATTTCCTTCGTCATCTCGCCAAGATCCCTGATCTTGTCTGGGTGGAACTGGAGCGAGAGTTTGCGGTAGGCGCTCTTAATCTCGCGTTCGCTGGCCCTCATTCCCACGCCAAGCAGCTTGTAGGGGTCGAACACAGACACCTCATCGGTGGGGTCTGGCTGGTTGCGAATAACGCCAATTATAATGGCCAAGAGCACCCAGCCGGCAGCCAGGAACCATGTTTTTGGCGCATGCCATGCTTTTGAGCGGGCGTATTTCCGGTTGAAGGCGTCCAAACCCGGTCTCCGGCTGAATCCGGGACCCTTTTTGGTGGTGGTGGTCCTTGTGAGTCCCCACACATAGCTGAGGGTTGTAGGCACGACGGCGACGCTAACGAGGGTCAGCGCGAAGTACGGCCACACCTCGGCGTTTTCGTCGTATGCGTAGCGGGCCTCGCTCATACCAACTCAAACCTCTACACCGAGTGTAGTACGTGGAGACAGTTGAGGTTTGGTCGAGTTTAACGCATAACCGCGAAAGTTAGTCAGGTGAAATTTGGCCTGGCCAGTCTAGGAAGGTCGAAATGTCTCCACACATCGGGCTCCATATCCAGCCCTTTTTCCTGTTCTGTTCCCAATTGGCTTCAATTGTCCAACTGGCATCAATTGGCGAAGCCAATTGCCACCAAAAGTTTTGCTTCTTTTCCAAAAGAAGAACTACAATGAACCACCATCTATAGTCATGTGACTCTCCAACGACCCTGCCAAGAAACACCATTCGAAATCGCGTCACCAATTCGAACTAAACACAATTTTCGAGTGCAATTGAAACGAGCCCAAACAATTGAGGCCACCCTCCAACGACGGACCTAACGACAGGGCCAAACGCATATCCCCTTATTACGTCAGGTGAAATTTGGCTGGTCCGAAACTCTACCTACCACCAACAGGAATGGCGAGGCCACGGTCGAATAACCGGAGCAAGCGCACCGGAGGCGGTGCGGGCGACATGGCCGTCGACGGCCAGGCCCAGAATCAGCCTATGGCCACGGTAGAGGTCCGCAACTGGCAGGGTGGGCCCGCGTCGGACTGCGTCAACTTCCTCACACGCAAGTCCAACGTTGAGATCAAGGACTACCGCGTCAACGGCAACGTGTTGGTGGGTAGCTGCAAACCGGGCCAGGCCGGACTCCTGCGCAAGTGGTCCGGCGCACGGTTCGCTGGCCAGGCCCTGGATATCCGCGTGATCGACGCGCCAAGCGCGCAGGCGTCGACGACGATCCAGCTGCTCACGTCGTTCTTGCAGCAGCGCTACAACGCGCAACTCAAGCTGCTGAACCTCACCGGCATGAAAAACGACCCGCTCCTCGTGAGCAACGGCCTCTACGCGACTCCCACCACCGCGTCCAAGATGTTCAGGGCGCTCATGAAGCTCGCAGGCGAGCAGCTCCCCGACGTCAACTCGATCTCGCTCGAGGGCAACGACATTGCCGACGTCGACACCGTCCAGCCGCTCGTGGAAACCTACCCGCGGCTCCTCAACCTGTCTCTGGCCAACAACAACATCCAGCACCCGGGCAACTTGACAAGCTGGACTAACAAGCTGCCCCTGCTCCGCGAGCTCGTGCTTTCCGGGAACCCGGTGATGCGTCCCGAGAACGTCAACCAGATTGTTGGCGTGTTCCCCCGACTGCTCATCCTCGACAGCGTGTCGGTGCGCAACGAAGCCGATCTGCCGCCAAACAAGCTGCCGATGCCAATCAAGCCGTCGTTCTTTGAGAACCCGCAGGTCCAGCAGCTCGCCATGTCGTTTCTCGGCGACTTCTTCCGCCTGTGGGACGCAGACAGGGACGGTCTCGTCCAGCTCTACGACGCCATGTCCGAGTTCAGTCTGTCGCTCAACACGCAGATCCCACACATTGCGAGTGCAGCGACGGGTGCGGGCTCTTTTCTTCCCGTGAGCCGAAACCTCGCAAGGAACTCGTCGGTCCAGACGCGTCAGAACCGCATATATCTTGGCCCCGCTGCCGTCGCCCAGGTGTTCAAAAGAATCCCCAAGTCGCGACACGATTTGGCGCATGTGGACGCGTTTGCCATCGACGCATGGCAGGTCCAGGGCGTCCGCCAGCCCGGAGACACGGCGATTCTCATCTCCGTGCACGGACGGTTCAGCGAAATGCCAAGTAAAACGCTCCGCAGTTTCGATCGCGTCTTCACCGTGCTTCCCGGGCCCAACGGCAGCATGATTGTCGCCTCCGACATGCTTTCGATTAGACCTCTGGGCAATCTTCCTGCTCCAGCCGTTGATGCTGCCCAGGACCAGCAGATGCAGCAGCAGTTCAACCAGGGCGCTGCTGGTCTCCATACACCCAGTCCAGCCCCGACTGCCACGCCTCCGATAGCCGTTCCAACCCCTCCACTTGCGCAGAATCCGCAGCAGGTGGTCCAGGCGGTGATGGCAGAGACGCGTCTGAATGCGCACTATGCCGATCTCTGTGCGAAGCAAGCCAACTACGATCTTCCCACGGCTCTGCAACTGTTCCAACAATCCCGGCAACAGCTCCCGCCAAACGCGTACCAAACTTGATTAACCAAAAAGTACATACTAATAGATTTTTTTTGTGACTTGTTTAGACCACTTCTTTTGAAAAAGAAGCAAAACTTTTGTGGCAATTGGCTGCGCCAGTTGAGCCAGATTTGGGTCAGGTCTAGTCTGAAAAAGGACTTACAATTGGCGAAGCCAATTGCCAACTGTTTTGCTTCTTTTTCAAAAGAAGATCAAATAAATAATGCTAGTATTTGCCTGAATTTTGCGAGGTCAGCAACTCCACAAATTTATTGTCAATCTCCGTTTGGACTCCCTGGAGTCTTAGGAGCTCCTGCGCAGCATCGGCAGTCTTGTTTCGCCATGCTTCGAGCTTCTCTGCCCATTCGCCGTGTACAGACAGCACTTTGAGCATTTCAGAACGACTGAACGCGTGTAACAGTTCTGTGGTTTCGCTCAATTTCTCTAATGACACGTCGACAGCGCTCTCAATGTCCGCCAGGGCCTTTGTTTCGGCGTCGATAACTTGTTCGTCCACTCCAAGGACCTTTGGGGTGCTTACGCCAAACAGCTTGTCGGCAGTGAGACACACCTCGTTCACACCAGTCCGATTCTCATCGAGAGACGAGCCCAGGTCGTCCAGGACGGCCATGAGGGCCGCAATATCGTCATCCAGACCTAAAGTGCCCATAGGCTCAATAGCAGGATGGCAGATGAGTAAACTTGGTGGTGGTTCAGTGAATGGATGGTTGTGGCCTGTAGAGCAAAAATTACACTTTCTTTTTTCCTTTCCTGGTTTATTTCAGGTTGATCAAGTTAAAAGCAAAACAAAAAAAAATGTATGCCAGGTTTTAACTGGCGCCTGCTCCCTACCCAGGATTCGAACCTGGAATCCCCTGATTCGTAGTCAGATGCCTTAACCATTGGGCCAGCAGGGACGTTATTGACAAAACCTTATTTTGGCCCACCAACATGGCACACCCATGTTGTAAAACTCGACATCAAGGGGTCGCACATCGGAAAAACTATGAAGCTTGTGCAGGGTTACAGTCCGGCAATTCTGTGGTTTACGTATGAGAGAATATTTGAGACCTACTTGGATGTAATTATGTCTCTAACTGAAGAATAAATAAAATAGCGCACCCTGGCCCAAATGGCTGGCAAAGACTACAATACACAAAAACTTCAATTGGCGAAGCCAATTGCGACAAAAAGTTTTGCTTCTTTTTCAAAAGAAGGCAAAATACAAAAAAGTGTAATTTTATAACTTATCTACTGCGACAAACCGGCGTACGTGAATGGTACAAACGGGTAGCCCTCGCCAATGTAGAACTTGGACATGGACTCGACCCAGTGCAGACGCAGAGCGTGGAGCATCGCCGACGTGCCCTCCATGGCAACGAGAATAGCTACGGTGAGCGATCCCCACAGTGCGAACATTACCACAATCATTATAACGCCGACGGTTCCGCTCATTCCGAACGACAGGGCGAGGGTCATATTCCACAGCACCTGCGAGAGCTGCGCGTGTGCAAGCGACAGGGCCCATAGACGGAGATACGACGCCGTGTGCGACACGCAATTGAGGCAGAACTCGATGGTGTGAATCACTTGGTGAATGAGCACATCGCCAAAGGTGTGATCGCCGTGCTCCTCGTCGTCGTCATCCTCTGCGTGGGTTCCGACGGCAGCTTCGTTCGTCGGAAGCTGTTCGTAGGCAGCCTGCTGCTGCTTGCGCTTCTCTTCGCGCTTGAAGTGCAGCGGTTTTGTGAGCAGGAGCCAGGGAACCGCAATGAGCGCAACAACCACGAGGAAGACCTGGAGAACTTTCTGGCCAGGGAACAGCTGGTCCTCAATGTATCCCGGAGAAAGGAACATGTTAATGAGCATGTTCATCAAACTCGGTGGACGCGCACCCTCGGCGTTCCAGTCGACTGTCCACTTGTACACTATGCACACAGACAAGTAGCCAAAGATACCTTGCAAAAACAAGATTTCCGGAATGAACTGGCCCACAATGTCGATCATGCTCTTGAAGTGGAGGGCGTTAACCAGCGAGAAGAAGTGCGAGTACGACATGTGCAGCCAGCCCATGAGGATCGACAGCTTCATCTTGTACGAGTTCATAAACAGCAGGTTATTTGACGCAGCGTGCCAGGCAGGATCAATGCCGATGGCGTACACGCCGGTCTGGACGGCCTTGATGGTCTCGCCCCACTTGTGTTCTGGCCACGACCACTTCGTCGTGAACAGCGTCAGGGATCGCGAGAAGAGATCGTTGTACAAAAAGCCCGTGTAGATCGAGAACAGGCCCATGAACAACAGAACGTATCTGCCTCCGAACGCCATGTCGAACACGTCGCCGCCCTTGACCTTGGCGAGTTTGCGCTCGTTGAACACGAGCAGCGACGACGCAGCCGCGAGGATGAATCCGTGGCCCATGTCACCAAACATGACGGCGAACATGAACGGGAATGTGATGATCGTCGGCAGAGCAGGATTGACCTCCTGGTACGACGCAATGGCGTAGACGTCGACCATTGCCTGGAATGCAGACGTGATTTTGTTTGTACGATGGTAGGTTGGCGGCGTACGCGATGTCTCGAGCAGGTTCAAAACTGCCGGAGTTTCGACCTGTGCCGACTCGGAAACGCTTCGCAGCGTATTCTGCACGCGGGGAATCTCGTCTGTGGGGATCCAGCCCTCGCCCACGAGCAGCTTGCGGCTCGGATCATAGCTGAACCGGTTCAGCATCTCGAACACGGCCTTGTCGCGGAGCAGAACAGTCTCCCAGCTAAGAATCGAGCGGGCGGCGACCCTCAACTCGGTGTCCACGGCCGCCTTTGTGGAGGTTACAACCACTTCCATCTCTGCGAGCTGCGCATTGACCTCCTTGAACTTCGTATGGCAGAGTTGCGGGCTCACGGGGTAAATGTGGCCCTCGAGAGCCTCTGCGAGCTTTGTGGCCTTCGCCACGAGCTCGTTGCCGTACGTGACAATAATGAACACGCTTTTGTTGACCTTGGACCTCGCCTTGGTGTCGTATACAAGACCGGCATCGCCAGAACTTATGAGAAGGTTTCCTCGAAGCGCTCTCCACGCAATGCGCTCAAGGAACGGCATCGAGTCCTTTGCGATGACTCCCGCAACCACGTCGAAGCCGCTGGAGCGGTTCTCGTCGCTGGCATCGCCATCAGTGGGGTGGGAGCCAAAGAACCGGCCAGCCGCCTCGAGGACCTTGCGGTGCTCTATCAGCAAGGCCTGGCGGTTCAGGAGCTGGTCACGCGCAGCCTGCATCTCGGCTACCTGGACCTCCAGTGTTTCTAATGTACCTGCAATGTCGTCCACGTCGGGTAATTGGCCCTCCCACAGCGGAGCCGCTTCGATGTCGGCACGGTGCATGCTGTCCTTGATAAACCGGACCTGCCGCAAACTGTTGTCGAGACCGCGAATCTCGGACACAAACGCCCGCTGAAAGTTCGACAGCTTGCTGTTGAGGTCCCGGAACTCAATGCAGCCCAGTTCACCGAGAGCACCAACAATCTCCCGACACACCTCTTTGGAGATGTAGAATTGCGCGAGCGACATCTCCGCAGAGCGGAAGATCGCCTCTTTTGGCATTTTTTTTCGGATTGGTGTCACTAGCCAGCACTTAGACCTCTCTCTGGCTAGGGATAAGGCGAAGAGTGTAGGCAGGCAGGGCAACCACTTCTATAGGATGCTGTTATGTAAGCGTTATCTCTCCATCACGTGGGTTCTCCAAGCCCAAATCCGGGGATTTCTTTAGGAGGAATGGTTTTTGATGCGGGCAAACTTCTTTTGAAAAAGAAGCAAAACTTTTGGTGGCAATTGGCTAACGCCAATTGGGTGTTTCAATATTACTTTTTGTTCAATTTTACTGCAGAATCAATTGGCGCCAGCCAATTGCCACAAAAGTTTTGCTTCTTTTTTCAAAAGAAGAATCTAAGGAAATGTCGGCAATTCTTGCAGAGGAACGCTACGAAACCCGACCAAGAAAGCTTTGCTTCTATGCAGAAGAAGAACAAAAAATGCTAGGATAGTTAGAACAGTGTATAGTATTTAATACATAATTTTGATTTACTCGTCAGTCTTCTGTCTCTTGATGGGAGGAACATCGCCATTGGTGGCGGCTGCACCGAGCTGGGGAGTGGCCACATCGGCGTGGTAGTCGCGGATAATGCTGTCGACATCGTCGATGTTGAGCGAACGCACATCGCCAAGCTTCTTGATCTTCTGGGTGACCTCCTTGACCTGGTCGTCGGAAAGGTTGAGCTGGAGCTGGTCGACACGAGACTTGATGGCGTTCCAGCCGGTAAGACGGTTTGCGAAGTGGATATACCTGCTGAGACCAAAGTCCTCGGGCTTGAGGATCTCGTAAGTGCTGGGGTTGGCCAGAATGGCCTTGGCGTGGATGCCGGCCTTGTGGGTGAAGGCACAGAAACCGGTGATGGGGTTGTTGAAGGGAATGTTAACCTCCACGGCGTTGGCGACAAGGTTCTCGAGGTCACGGAGCTTGTGGAGCTTGTACTTTCCGAGAGTGTACTCGCGGTCGGCAGCCACCATACGGGCCATGAGACCTCCGAGCGACGTGATGCCGTTACGCTCGCCAATTCCAAGAACAGACACGTCAATGAGACGGGCACCAGCCTCAAGGGCAGTGTAGGAGTTGGCGATAGCGCAGCCAGTGTCGTTGTGGAAGTGGCACTCGATGTCGCAGCTCACAACACTCTTAAGGGTGCGTACGAGCTCGTAGACCTGGCGGGGGTTTGCGCAGCCCACGGTGTCGGCAATACCAACGCGGTTCACGCCAATCTTGTCGACGGTGCGGTAGATGTTGAGCAAGTCGACGAGGTCGGAACGGAACGAGTCCTCAGACGAGAAACGGATCTCAATGCCATGGCTCTTGACGAACTCAATGACCTCCACTGCGCTCTTGGCAATGTAGGCCATGTCCTTGCCGTGTGAGTACTCCCTGAGGAATTGCGACGTGCCAATGACGACATCGACACCGTCAACGCCAGTAGCAACTGCGAGACGGGCGTCGTCCATGTGGCAACGGATGTGGGTGAGGATCTTGGCCCTAAGACCAAGCTTGCAGATGGCCTCGCAGTCCTTGAGACTCTGCTCAGAGGCGGCAGGGGACGTGAGCTCAATGTAGTCGACACCAAAGTCGTCTAATGCCTTGGCGATCTCAATCTTCTTCTCGGTGGTGAAGAAAGCATTGGCAAATTGCTCGCCTTCTCTCAGGGTGGACTCAATGAGCTGGTAATTTGAGACGTTACTCAAGTAGTCGCTGGGGTTTGCACCGTAAGGGTTGGTTCCTTGTGAGCGAGTAGGGGGTTCTCGGAGAACTTCGGTAGCACCGTTCGTTGAATTAGGACCGTCACTCATTTTGTGGTGGTCAGAAAAAAAAAATTCGAAATGTGTGGAATGGGAAAGAGAGTGGACGCGCTTGAGGTTTTATATTTTATCAATTAATCACTTTGGACCGTCGGCCAGAGGCTCGAAGCAGCGAACCTTAGCGATTCTATGCAATTAGTCACGTCTCCACTTTGAGTCACCGGGGGTAGGTGAAATTTTTCAACCGCCAAAAGGCTGACATGTGCACGCCAATTTGGGCTGGTGGTGTAGATGAGTCTTAGCTGGGAGGTCTTTTGGCCTGCGGTTAGTGAGCCTTTCGGCGTTAGACAAGCCTTATTTGGCTTGGGAGTGGGGAGTCCCGAGCCATTTTTTACACTCTGCAGAAAAAGACGTTTGTCATATAGCTCCACGTGACGCAAGCCATCCTCGGAGATCCATCACAGCAAGAAAAAAAGAACACAAAAAAAAAAAAAAAAATGTTGTCATCGTTCCCAAACGCACAAGCCGTACTCTCTCGAGTTACGTCATCGCTCCCCGCCTGCGTAGCTAATAATCCGAGAGTGTGGCAAAAACTTATGGACGCCTCTGATTGGGACACACAGCAAGGAGGGTAACATTTCCAGGGTAAGGGCGAGTCACCGTCGCAGCATACATCAACACGTCCACTCCCTCTCTCCAAATGCCCCCCCTCTCTAAGTGCTAGTACTATAAATATGGCGGGTGTAAAATTGTTAGGGGGTATAATGCAGACCTAGGTCGACGGGGTTTTAAACAACAAACTAAAATACCCGGACCATAAAGAAAAATTAAATGTCGCGTCTCGAACGCCTCGTCTCATTGCTCGACGCCGGCTCCTCCGCCTACATCCGTGGAGTCGCGGCAGAGCAGTTGGCTGAGGTTCTCAAGTCGCATCCTGAGGAGCTGTTTTCGCTGCTCGGCAGGATTATACCCTTTCTGCGCTCACATAAGTGGGACACACGCGTAGCTGCTGCAAAGGCAGTGGGTCTCATAGCGGGTCACGTGTCCTGGTCGCCAAACGAGAGCGATGGTGTTGACGGCACGTTTTCCGCCGCTCATATTTCCGTAAAGGCAGAACCGGACGAGATAAAGCTCGAGGAACGCGATCCAAATGTCCTGACTTTCGACAAGCTCGACATTCACGCGGTTATAGAGAAGGGCACACCCCTGCTTGGATCCGCAGGCAAGGAATACGATGCGGCAATGCAATCGCTCAATTCGGAAGAGCGGCTCAAAATGCAGCGCCAGGCACTCAAAAAGAAGGTCGGACTCGACTTTCTCGACGGCGACGACGACCCCGATCTGCTCGATATCGAGCTGGCTCCGTCAAAGCGACCGTCAATTGTGAAAAAAGAGGTCAAGGAGGAGTCGCCAGCACCCGCAGTCGAAGTCGCACCGGTCAATGCGCGTATGCGTGCGTTGGCGAAGCGCAAGGCGAAGTTTGGCGGTGGAAACCCGAATAAAATGCGTGCCGTCGATAATGCACCTGCGTCTCCCGCCAGTGCGTCACCGAAAGACGACGGAAAAGTCGTTGTCCAGCACCGAAAAAGCCCAGACGAGGATTTGGCGGAGCTGTATGCCGTCAAGGACCCGCGCGTCTGGCCATTCGAGACGCTGTGTGCAGCCTTAATGCTCGACATGTTCGAACCGCAGTGGGAAACGAGACACGGTGCGCTGCTCGGACTCCGTGAGATCGTCAAAGTCCAGGGCGCCGTTGCCGGAATGGTTATTGGCGCCAAGGATAACGAGTCCCGCAACGCAGACTGGCTCGAGGAACTCGCCTGCAGACTGTGTTGTGTTCTTGCCCTCGACAGATTCGCCGACTACGTCAGTGATCAGGTCGTGGCTCCTGTACGCGAGTCGTGTGCGCAGGCCATTGGTGCACTGCTGCTCCATTTGTCTGATGATGCTGCCCAGCGGGCATTTAGAATCCAGGTCCAGCTCGTGATGGGTCCCTACGTGTGGGCAGCCTGCCATGGTGGTATGCTAGCTCTCCAGTATATGGTGAGCGTTCGTCCGCAGCTCGTTGATCCCCCCGAAGTGTTTGGAGATTTGGTGAGATGCGTGTGCAAAGGCCTCAATAGTCACGATGACGACGATGTCGAGGCGATTGCTGCTGCTGTATTACTTCCTGTTGCCACGCAGTTTGTCGAGAAGCGTTCCAGAGAGGAAATCACAAACCTGCTGGATATCATATGGGGGTGCTTGTCCGACCTCAAGGATGAACTGAGCACGTCGATTGGAAACGTTATGGACTTGCTTGCGAAGCTATGCTCGTGCGACGCTGTTCTTGAGATTATTCTCGACAACTTCAACAGTGACTCGAAGCGCTCATTCTCTGATCTCGTGCCGTACCTCTACCGGTTCCTCCGCCACTCCATTAAGGATGTGCGCAAGGCGGTTCTGCGGGCGCTCAAGACGTTTTTGACCCTTGACAGCTCGAGCAAGGACTGGGTTTCTGAGCTGACTCTTCGGCTCGCGTTCCAAAATATTATTCTGGAGCAGAACGAGCAGGTGGTTGAGCTGTCGATGGAACTGTGGGAGCTGCTGATGGACTACCTGGAAACGCAAATCAATGAAGATCACACACTAGATCTCTTGTTGGGCGTATTCGAAGCTGTCCTGCCTCTACTCATGACTCCCATCGGTACTGCGAGGCGGTTCTACCCCATGGATGAGAATCGCCTTCTCAAACCAAATGCTCTGACTTTCAAGGAAACGCCTCCTGCGACGGGAAAACTCCAGGTCAACATTGACGGCCCCATCATCCATGGCGACACGCTTATTGTCGACAGGTCAGTGTTTCTGAGAGCCAAAGTCAATGGCAGCGCCGCCCTGGGCCGCCTTTTGGCTGTGGCCATGAAATCCAAGCTTAGCATCGACGACGGTATCCTCCACGCCAAAATCGGCGGCAGCGTCGACAGCCTTTTGGGCTATGAGAACTCAGCGATGTCGACGCAGCGTCTCGTAATGTCGTTGGTGATTGGCGAGTTCAGCGAGCGCGTAACTCTTCCAGAGCCTACAGTGAGCAAGATCAACGACGCGCTCCTGCAGCTCACGAGTCTCGGCGAGCCTCCACTGTGGAGAGACCTTAATCCGATCCTGCGTGCGGTGAGAACGCAATGCCAGTCGCTCTTCTCGCTCATGGTGTCCAACGGTCTGTCCCAGGAGTCGGTTCCGTATCTTCCCTCGTCTATTGAAGGCGATCCCATTGGAGAAGGCGACGGGCCCGTGTTCACCCTTGGACTCGCCGAGGATCTCGCGAATGTTTCATTCTACAAGTTCCGCGACACCCTCGATCCAGAGGTTCAGATCAAGATGGCCAAGACCCTTGAGGATGGTCGCAAGAATCTCGTGAGCTCCATCATCGAAGCTCGCACGTCGCTCGAGAGCAGCAATGTCTCCATCAGAGCAGCCGCAGCAGCAGCATTTGTTGCCCTGAAGAAGTCCTCGCTGCCTCCAAAACTGAACCCGATAATCCGTGCGTTGATGAACAGCGTCAAGATGGAGCAGTCCCCCATTCTGCACCAGCGCACGGCCGACACGGTTGCGTCGCTGGTTGTGCAACTCATCAACCTCAATCGCTCACCAGCAGCAGGCAAGATCGCCAAAAACTGCTGCGCGTTCTTGTGTGTGGACACGAACGAAGCGCCAGAGTTCTCGGCTGAAAACGACAGCCAGAGCCAGATTCTGTCCCTCCACAAGGACGAGCTCCGTCCTGAAGACATCTCGGAGGTGCTCCGGAAAGAACGCGAGACACAGGTCGCCTACATCAAGCGCCAGGGTGCAGTGCTGACGTTGTCGAAACTCTGCGAGATCTATGGTGGCGAGCTCCTCGACAAGCTGCCAGACATCAAAGAGCAGATGTTTGGTACGCTGCTCAAGACGGACGTTGACGAAGCCGCTGCCGGCCAGAAACTGGTCGATAACATGGCCGTTATCCGCGCCTTGCTTCCGTATATCGACAACGCTTTGTACCCTCAAGTTCTCGAGGTTCTCCCGCAGCTTTGCAAGGCGTTGTTCTCCAAGTACTCGGTCATTCGGTTTGTGTCTGCCAAGTGCTTCGCGTCTGTGTGCAACACCATGCCAACACAGGGTATCACCTACATTGTCGAAAACGTGCTCCCCCATGCTGGCGACCAACTAAGCCTCACGAAGCGCCAGGGTGTGATTGAGTGCATTTACCACTTGATGGCGACCATGTCCGAGACTGTTCTGCCGTATATGGTGTTCTTCATTGTGCCTGTACTTGGCCGAATGAGCGACAGCGACAAGGATATCCGCATGTTGGCAGCCACGACGTTCGCCAGCATCATCAAACTTGTCCCGCTCGAGTCCGGTGTCCAGGACCCGGAGGATATGCCGACCAAGTTGCTCGAAGGTCGCGATCGCGAGCGCGAGTTCATTGGCCAGATGATGGACCCTACGAAGGTTCGGCCCTTCTCACTGCCCATCCAAGTCAAGGCGACTCTCCGCAAGTACCAGCAGGACGGCGTGAGCTGGCTCGCGTTTTTGAACAAATATCATTTGCATGGTATCCTGTGTGACGACATGGGTCTTGGCAAAACTCTTCAGACTATTTGCATGGTCGCTTCCGACCAGTTCCTCAGGGCGGAGGAGCACAAGGCGTCGCAGTCCGCCGAGACGCGCAAATTGCCGTCGCTAATTATCTGTCCCACAACTCTGACTGGTCACTGGGTCCAGGAGCTCGCCAAGTACACGCCTGATCTTAAGGTTGCATCGTACATTGGCACTCCGGCGCATCGCCAGAACCTGTTCAAGTCCCAGAAGTTCAAGGATGCAGACATCATCGTGACCTCCTACGACATGGCCCGCAACGATGTGGCCAGTTTGTCGAAACGCGACTTCAACTACTGCGTGCTCGACGAGGGCCACATCATCAAAAACGCGCAGTCGAAGCTTTCCAAGGCTGTCAAGCAGTACCGCTCAAACCACCGCCTGATTTTGACGGGAACGCCTATTCAGAATAATGTTCTGGAGCTGTGGTCACTGTTTGATTTCCTCATGCCTGGTTTCCTTGGTAGTGAAAAGGCGTTCAACGAGCGTTTCTCGAAGCCCATTGCTGCTAGCAACAGTGGCAAAGCCTCACCAAAGGACCAGGAAATGGCCACCGTCGCTCTCGAGGCTCTACACAAGCAGGTGCTGCCGTTCACGCTACGTCGTCTCAAGGAGGATGTGCTCGACGATCTGCCTCCGAAGATCATCCAGGACTACTACTGCGATCTCAACGACCGCCAGCGTAAGTTGTACGACCTGTTCACGCGAACCCAACGCAAACAGGTTGCGGAGGAGCTCGGCCAGGAAGACAAAACTGCCAAGCAGCACATCTTCGAGGCTCTGCAGTACCTGCGGAAACTGTGCAACCACCCAGACTTTGTGCAATACACGAAAGCAGAGTTGGCAACAAAGCTTCCACTCGACGCGAGCCAGTCGCCCAAGTTACTCGCATTGCAGGAACTGCTGAAAGACTGCGGTATCGGTGCCGATTACATGTCGGCAACTGGTGTCCCTGAAGTTACCAGTCCGCATCGTGCGCTGATTTTCTGCCAGCAACGCGAAATGCTGGACTTGGTGGAGAACTCCCTTCTCAAGGCGAAGATGCCCTCCGTGTCGTACATGCGCATGGACGGCTCTGTGCCCGGTCCACAGAGAAGCACAATGGTGAATAAGTTCAACGAGGATCCGTCTATCGATGTGCTACTACTCACGACTCACGTCGGTGGTCTTGGCCTTAATCTTACCGGTGCCGATACCGTCATCTTTGTTGAGCACGACTGGAACCCCATGAACGACTTGCAGGCGATGGATCGCGCTCACCGTATTGGCCAGAAACGTGTGGTCAATGTATATCGACTCATCACGAGACACACCCTCGAGGAGAGGATCATGGGTCTGCAGGAGTTCAAGATGAATATTGCATCGTCAGTCATCAACCAGCAAAACAAGGGACTGGTGTCGATGGGTACTGACCAGATCCTGGACTTGTTCTCAGAGTCTCTCAACGAGTCCACGCCAGCTCCCGCAGCTAATGGAGACAGTACCGAGGACACTGCCGCCAGCAAATACACCAAGGACCCCGCAGCTGCAGCGGGTTTGGGAGAATTGTGGGACGAGTCAGAGTATGCGGAGGAGTACAACATCGACTCCTTCATCAAAACCCTTGAAAAGCGCTAATGCCGTACATAATTTGTACATTAATTTATCTTACATCTCTAATTTTGATTGTTCTACATTAAAACTACTCGTGGTACTGGAACTCGCCCATGATAAGCGGTCTATCGGGCACGCGGCCAGGTACGGGTAGCAAAAGCTTGACAGATTGGCGTTTCTCGTCGGCTTCAACAACGTGAACGTACCCAAGAGTCTCTGCGGATGCGATCACATCGGGTTCGTCGGAGAATTTAGCGCCAACCACGGCGAGGACACAGTTTTGCAGAATGGCCGAGGGCTCGATCTTTGTGAGGTATTTACTTTTGGAGCCCACAGTCAGCTCTTTGCTCTCGAGAATTCTGTAAACAGTCAAGTTCATGAACTTCTCAGTGACTGTGAACGGAGAAAGCGGTTGTCGAGGCGACCCAAAGAAGTATTGGGCTATACTCCGACGCTGAGTCTGTCTTCGGAACGCGTCATCTAGCTCCGTAACTCCGCCGTCGCGAGGCAGGTCCACAATAGTGAGGTCAGAATGTCTGCTCTTGATTTCAGCTCCCAGTCTTTCGTTACCAAGTACAAGTACGGAATCAACCTTAAGTGCTTTGATCGCATCGTACAGCAGATCCTTGGGCATGTCGCTGGGGGTGTCAATTACAAGTCCTGCTCGTCGCACCGCCTCGTCCTGGGCCAATCTTTGTGAGATCTCAGTGCCTAGTTGGCTCATAAGGTGCGAGTAATACACAGCATTCGTGCCTATTGATTGGAGCCCGTAGTTATACACCAGTGGCTGCTGCGGATGATACGGCGCCGGTCCTGTGATTGGCGACGTTCCCCAGCCGTCCTCAATGTCCAAAATGTGCGAGATCACTGAAGCCGACAATGCTCCAGGGGGTATTATGACGGGATTCGCAGGATCGAGGTTCACTAGCATTGGACAACTCTCCATTTTGACTGCGTAGCTCACAAGAAGCTTGCACAGTGATGTTTTTCCCGAGGATGGCGCCCCAACAACTATCGTTCGTGGCCCAATACTCTCCATAGATTGTGTTCGTTGTGTCTGGAGGGCCAAATGCACAGACGCGAATAGAGCCATAGTCTTGCTTTCGGCAATGTATTGAGGGATCTCGACATTCGACCGTTCGAGTTTACAGCCTTGGTAAGTGTAGAGTGCCAGCTGCTGGCCAGAGAACTCGTACTCACGGCCCAGCGCCAGCTCCGTACCAAACAGCTCAGCTTTGCCCTCAACTAATTTTAGATTTAAACGCGAGTTGAAGGGCACCTCGAAGCGCCATTCATGATTCGCCGATAGCTCTATTTGCGTCTTCTCATCCATCTTTCGCGATCTTTTGGTCTCAAGACAAGTGAGAACGTGACTTTCATTATCTCATCAGTCACGTTATCTTTTGTTGTTGGTGTAGGATGGCGATCTCGCAGGAGGAGCTCGACGCGAGGCGAAAACGCGACAGGGATCGCGAAGCCAGCACTGAACCCAATGCAGAAGAAACTGATATTGACATACGCGAAGATCCTCAGCTTGATGCAGCCACGGAAGAGTACAACAAGCGCGTGCAGGAGCTGGAGCAGAAGAACTCTGAGATCATTTATGACATTTTAAATAAATAATATACCAAAATGTAATTAAAACACCCCCTTGACTGATGTCCGAGGGTACTTTTTCGACTTGCTCTGCTTGATTTCTTGGTCCAGCCAAGACTCAATCGAGGGCTCGTCTGATGGTCCAACAATGTCCATATCCTTAAAAGAAATGTTTGAGGTGGCGTACTCGGGCTCAGGAAGTCTCAAATTGCGCTCAATGGCTGCCGCCTCTTTTCGCGACGCAATCTGCGCCTCCAGATACCGAGCAGGCGAAGGTCCAAGATCTACTGTGGTCATTATTGGGGTTGTTGGTTTCGACAACTGATTCAGATAGTGCTCCCTGCGCTCCTCAACCGGCTTGCCAAGTGATGGACATTCGGCAATAAGACTGTTGATATCAATCGCGGTTCCAGGGGCGAGAGCCTCCTGGTGAGAAGGAGTCACGCAGGGATCATCTACTTCTTTTCGAAGCACTTTGTCGATATCGACCAGCGAAAAGAACGCGACTCCGTATGGCATGGAATCCAGTCCAAGCTGCTGGCAGAACATGGCGCGTGTCCAGAGGTTTGCAATTTGGAGCGCAAGTGCAGCCCTCTTTGCGTCTTCCTCTTTGGCAAGGAACCGAACCTCGTCATGTACCGTGATCAGCAGTCGCGCATCTATCTGATAGACATCCAGTAGATAATACATGCTGGCAACAAGAAGGTGCAGGTAGTCAACACCACTACTCTGGATGGACCAGTTGATGCGTGACGTCAAGAAATTGTTCTGTTTCAGATTCTTGACTGCCAGCGCCTCTGTGATGCCAGCACCCAGAATCGGAGTGCGTTGACGCGGCTGTTGAGCAAGCAGCTCCAGCTGGTTGAACACAATGCTTTCGGTGCCGCCTCTCCAGTACTTTTTCAGGGGGAAAACCTTTGACATGGTTCTTAATCCCTTTGTCGATTCATACAACGCATTGGCCGCTTTCGTGGCTTCGTCAACGCTGAGCTGCGGGTTGAACTGGCGCAGCAAACGAATAGCGAAAGAGAGTCCAGCACCATAGATACGACCATAGTTAAAAATCTTCGCCTCATTGCGGCTAATATTCAAAATCGATGCGGTTCTCGAGTGGAGATCAGTACCAGCCTTTTTGGAGCCCTCGAGTGTCATCCACCCCAGAGCCGTGCCACCATGGACACCAAGGAGACTATCGCCAATGACACTAGCAATCCACAGTTCCTCCGAGTCGACATCGGCACCAATGATCGCATACCCCGGTGGGGCCCTGATCATTGCCTTGAGCTCGCTTCCGATGCGGTTCTTTTTCGCATTAGACGCAGTGAGCCACGTGTCTTCCACTGCTCGTCGCGTCACCGTTCCCATGGGGACAATTCTTGGTAAAATGAATCCCCACTTGTCGGGAAGGCCCATCTCAGTATCGCCCTCGTAGACAGCCAGCTGCTTCTGAATGCGGGATCGAGATGAGATCCAGTAAGAGCACTGGGAATTCGCTTGGATAGCCTTCTTGGCCACATCGTTCTCAGAAGAAAGCACTCCCTTTTCGAAAAATGGAATGTAGGACTTGGCGAGCGGGTTAGTACACCTCCCAGACTCGCCATCCGGGTGCGGTAGCTTGAATAGCGACTCATTTTCAACATCCTCGACGTGAGTGTAGCTCAACTTGATGTACTTGGCTTTGTTTTCCGAAGACGTCCAGAATGTCCAGCCATGCTTGTCGAACCAAACGAGAGGGTGCCCGTCCCATTGCAACCTGAGCAACAACGTAGTGGCCCTTGTGCGTACTGTGAGATTCATTTCCTTGTCGCCAGAAGGGAAAAGGTCCTTGAACCACTGCGGCTTGCCAGGCAGTTTCTGGTTTTTTACTAGTCGGGGCTCCTGGCCCTTTTTGGCTTTCGTGTAGCGCACAGGCTTGACGGTCCAGTCGAGCTGTTTGAGCCATGGATCGGTTTTGGTGAGTTGCAACTTCTCAGGGTCATCAACATAATCGGCAGCCTCGCATGCGAGCTGTTTCAGGCTCGTCTGAACTTCCTTAGTGACCTCCTGGAAAGCGCCTTCAGCTGTTGCAACATACTTGGCCCAGGTCTCATTAATCGGTAAAGCAGCAGACGAGAGTTGGCGCAAAGCACCAAAACTTACCGGGTGGGGACACAGTGTCGTAAATCCCGGGAGCAGCCGGTCGAAGATGCGTTTCGTGTAGTAGGAATCTCCCGCGCAGTAGTGAAGCAGTCTCTGCATCATCTGTGGCTCTGCAAGTTCCTCACGCGTGAGTTCACCAAAGAAGTCGCGATCGTGTTTGTCCATTCTCTCATCAAGTAGGAAATGGACAATGTCTGCGAGGCCATTGGCGGCCGACTTGTGAAACCACGGCTCGTCGTCAACCATTTTCTGGATTGCGAAATTTACGGGAGTCGTTTCTGGAGATGTAGTCGCTGTCTGGAGTTTGCGGAACGTTGGTCTTTGACGCGAACACATACCATGAGTCGCAATGTGAAGGGACATGGTATCCAAAAAGAACTTGGGCGACTGCTTGAGGGCATATTCCTCCTTGACAGCTCTTCTGTCATAACCAACATTGTGCCCAATGACCACCTGAGGGTGCGGTCCTAAGGAGAGCAATTGTCTTGGGTTATCGGACTCTCCGAGTGTCCAGGGACTGATCCATGCGTACCATGCTTCGGACGATACGGCAGTGGCCATGACGGCAAAGTCGTGGACTTTATACAAAACTTCAGTGTCAAACACAATCACGTTTTCAGCTGGGTACGGTACTCGTTGCGGCGGTTTCCCCGGCTCGTAACGCGTCCAACCCGACCAGAGCTCCCATTGTGGTATTTGCGGGAGCTTGACGTGAAAATTGCGAATAAAATCGCGACTCCAACCCAGGTAGGGCTCGCACATGGAGTTGCCAATCTTTTGAAAGTGTTCATCTAGAGTACCACCAAGTAATGGAGGTGCATCAAACTTTACTGGTTCGTGCTGTGTTGTTTTCTGGCCCATGAGACCATGCTGGTCGAGATGACGGATGGCTAGATCAACAAGGTTCTGGTCTGGGGGTGGTTTTCGGGGCCCAAACACGCTGTGGCGAAGCGTCTCATCAAGCAAGTAAACTCCGACGGGATTTTTCTCGCATTTTAATCTTGGCGTCGAGTAGTGCCGTATCAATCGCAGCCGCGACGGCTTCATTCTATTTTGGGGCCTATTTCAACGCCGGACGCGTAGCGGGTGTGCCATTCAATATTCAGCTGGGCTGTGACTAAGGGGACACTTTTTATTTTCCAGCTTGGAATGGCGGCGGAGAAGCGGGAGCCAATTCGACTGCCAGTGGTGAATGGGCGGGGATTGGTGTACAACATCGACGATGTCAAGCTGCTCCGCGAGGAATTCCACGTGAACGGTGTGCTTATTGGTGTTCTGCAGCGATTCCCGCAACAGAACGTGTTCCAGGGTCTTCCGCTCGAACTTATGCGCGAAGACGTGCGATATTTGGTCGAAAAAAACATGGTGAGACTTGTTGACGATACTCAAGCTCACGCGGCACTCGAACCTACACAAAATATACAAAATGAAAGTGATATGATCTACATACTGTCAGCGACAGACGGCGAACTACAAAGTAAAGAAATTGGGTACGAGCACCCAGATCCAGATCGCTACAACGTGTACAAAGCGCTCATGGATCGTGGTTATTTCATTTTGCCCGGAATCCGGTTCGGGAGCCAGTACATGGCGTACCCTGGAGACATGATGCGATACCACTCGCACTTCAATGCGAATGGCTACGGCTGGAACGAGCCATTCCGTGTTCTGGATATTGTCAGTGGAGGACGCTTGGCGACGTCAGTGAAGAAGTGTTGGGTGGTTGGAGCGAAAGAGGACGAGGAAAGCGACACGAGGCTGTTTAGCATCGAATGGGCAGCATTTGGCTAGAGCTTCATTTTTTAGAGCTGGCCAAACACAGAGTACGTCCAATCCTTGCGACCGGCCTGGAGGATGGTCCTAATTTCGGCAGGCGGGTTCTTGCCGAACTTTTGTGCGCGATCCCATCGCTCGAGTCTTGTTATACCAATGCAGGGACCGTAATCGGCGTTTAGGTCGAATAACCGGAGTAGCTTATCGCATACACTGAGGTTCTCCTGGTGGAACTTTGTGGTGTCGCCATTAGACAGTTTTTGTAGCAGAGCCTTTAGTTTCGGACTATTTTCGTCAATTGCTTGTGGCGGCGTCTTCTCGGGAAGAGTCTTTCTTAGGTGGACGTCCTTGGGACGGACGGCTGGAGCGGCATTGGGGTCTGGCTTGAGTGGGGCAGCCTTTTGTCGTGGTCTAAATGACTTTGAGATCGACGACTGCTGTCGCAGGTCCGGGTTGCTGGACCGTTTTGATGCCTTTGGCATTTTCTCGTGGTTATCAGTGCGGAGATAGGGCGTGATCAAAATTGACTAAGTAAACATCTGGGTGCGGAAGGCAATTAGGTTACACTAGAGAAGTGCAGTTTACGTACTGTACGACAAAAAGAAAAATGCCCCACATGCGTCAAGATCAGGAGGCTGTGCAGATGAAACAGCATTTTCATGTGTTTCGCTAGAACAAGACTGGCGACGCAGTGACAACGACCTAAGTTGTGGCGATAACGGTTTGCCCCGCAGATGTGAGACGGACGCCAGAATTTTTTGTGGTAGTGGTAGTGGTAGTGGCAGTGGCCCACCCCGCCAGGGCTGCCGGAAGTTGGCACAAAAGCGGCAGTATGCATATGTAGATTGCAAATAAAACCCGGGTAAATACCCCTGGCATCTCGGCGATCGAGACCACCGACGTACCCAGAAAAGAAACCAGCCTCTTGGGCCACCCTTAGGTCGCAGAACCCTTCCCAGGTTAACCCGCCAGGGTCGAGAACCTCGATCCCGGGACTACCTGGCCGATCCCCCGCCTAGCCGTCCCAAATGAATCAGCGGAGGATCGCAACACATGCGATGACTACGGGTTCGCCGTTGAGGATAGCGACGCAGACGAGGGCGGCAAGTGCGGCGCGACGGTTTGAGGATGGACATGTCAAGTTTGTGGCAAATTTCCGGCGCCTTGCCCAGCGTGGGATACGATGGTGGTTGTTGGTAGTATCAATTGCTCGCAGTTTGCTTTAGGACGTAGCTGTTTTCGTACTTGAGTTTTAATTTTAGTGCTAGTTTCATCCAAATCCAGGAAAAGTCTTGGCAGAGCCGCACCGGTGGATCCGCCTATCGCGTGCCCTAGAATATTTTGTAACTTTGACGGTCCCAATGGCACCCTGTGGACCCCACCGCGTATCCATTACGCTGCATGCACGATCTGCGGGTCCCCCCATGTGCGTAAAAGCCGCCAACCAGCGGGATTACCACCACCCTCCGTGGAGAGAGAACCCAGCAAAACCCACCTGCCAACAGTAAGCTGCACATTAGCCGCTGGAATCCACATGACTACAGCTGACACCTGCTGGGTACAGCGAAACCCTTTTCCCATCAGGCTTGGCTCCCATGGCTACCCCCTTCCCCCTAATATGCCCTAATATGACCCCCCCTCTCTCCTACCATTCACAACCAGCATAATAGCGGCCACTCCTCCTGACTACGCCGGCTTTGACGGGGGGCTTGATTTTAATTACCGCTTCCTTCTCTAGACGGCACTCCACATTTAGGGGGCCGGAGGCAGCGCGTGGACCGAGATCTAGCCCGAGTAAACCCGAACTCGGGGCCCCGAGTCAAACCACCACCCACCTCTCTTTGCTGCGGTAACCGTGGCGACCATGAACCCCGTCGCCGCACTGGCGCCAATTGCGTACCGTTCGGCGGCGGCACCGGAAATGTCCCGCGACGGGCCGGGCCAGAGTGGCGAGGCTGCAAACGCCAACGGGAACCACAACCTGAACCACCGGTCAGAGGCGCATCCTGGCTACCAGCCGTACCCGTTCGGTTCTAGTGCAGGCGCTGGTACGACCACACCCAGTACGAACGGGTTTGCGTACTCGCCGAACACGAACGAAACGCTCGCAAACGGAAACCACGCGGTTCACACCGTCCAGACTGGCGGAGCAGCCACACCCCACGCGAACGGGACGCATATAGACGCGCCTCACGCGAACGGAGCCGCGAACGGAGGCTATCCAGCCGCGTTTGGCCACGCGGACCAACATCCACAGCACCTACCACAGCACCTACCACAACATCCGCAACAGCCACAGCTACAACAACCACATCTACAACAACCACAGCTACAACAGCCACATCTACAACATCCGCAACCACAGCTACAACTACAACCACAAACTCTGCCACTACCAATATCACAGGCGCTGCCAATATCACAGGCTCTACCAATACCAATATCACAGGCACAGCCACAGGCACAGCCACAGGCACAGCCACAGGCACAGGCACAACTACAGGCACAACATGGGCAGCACCTGCAAATACCGCAACACCCACACGAGATGAGCCAGTTTTCGCCCGGCTCCAGCGTCAGCTCCACCACGAGCTCGAACGCCAGTCCGTCCACGTCCGGCCTCGTGCCCGGCTTCTCGCGGCGGCCCAGCGCCACGCCAGACCCCCGACTGAGCATCCACTACCTGTGCAACCCCCTCCCGAGTCCTCCGGAGGCGCCGCGAGTCGTCCACACCGCCGTGGTCCACCACTTCTACCACCCGGTGCTGGGGTACAGCGTGTTTTTCGGCGACAATGACCCGCGGAACGAGTTCGACTCGTGCGGCAACGACAAGAGCTCGCACCGCGTCGAGCTCAGGGCAATTCTCCGCGCCATGCAGCGGCTGGCCCCGCTCGCGAACGACGTCGACCGCCAGACCTGGACGATCATGACGTCGAACGACTCGACCGTCCGGCGGATCGCCGCGTTTGCCGAGCACGACATCAGCCGGCGCAGCGAGGGCGCCGAGCGGCTGTTCGAGAACCGCACGACGCACAAAAGGGAGACGCAGTCGCAGCCGCAGTCGCAGTCGCAGTCAGAGACAAAGACCGAGACGCAGGCGCAGACCGAGCCACCACCACCACAGCCAATACACAGCCAGAACCCGAGCCCACCCGGCTCGGCAACGCCCGTTTCTGCCGGCGTCGAGCTCGACTTGTCGTACATGTCCCTGGGCTCGAAGGGCACGTCGAACCTGGACCTGTTGTTCCAGATCCGCGAACTGCGGTGGTGGCTCGACCAGCATGGACTGCGTGTCGTGGTCTCGCACGTGAGCGACAACGAGGAGAACGCGCGGCGGGCCCTGAAACTCGCGCAGCTCGGCGTCACGGGAACACCGCACCCGCAGAACCTCCAGCCCAGAGGCGGTACGGTCCCGCAGCTGCTTGATGAGCCGTGTGTCTACGACGTCACGCCCCCGAACGAGTTCCAGCGTGTCTACACCGACGGGAGCACTGTCCAGCGAGATGGCGAGACAATTGCGGGCTACGGCGTGTACTTTGGCTACTTTGACCGCCGCAACGAGTGTGCGCCTGTCCTTGGCAAAGGAACGGGACCGAGAGCGAGCCTTGCGGCGATCCTGAGGTCGCTGGTGATCATTTCCCGCGCCAATGGCGGCCATAGAAAGTGGGAAATCGCCTCGTGCCGTGGGCAGTACCTCCAGAGCGTGTTCGAGCTCAGTGCACAATGGCAAAAGTCTGGGTGGAAACGCAATGCGGGCAAACCGATCGCGAACCTGAGTATTTATCGCGAGTCGCGCCGTATTCTCGACGCTCTCGACCAGCAAGGAATCGAAGTTCGCGCCGTCTACATCTCGCAGAAGCACCACGACCGTGGAATTCAGTTCGCTGGAATGCTCGCACGACGAAGTGCTGGCGACCAGGGAATCGACATCCCCATCAAGGTTGGCGACGTGTTTGAGGTTCCCAAACCGCCCGGCGAGGAGGAACCGAGTATTTTGTATACCGAAGCCACGTATCGCCAGACAGAGCTCAAAGGCCGGTGGAAGATCCGGTTTGGCGCGAACCCGCTCATGGAGGGCTCGCAACTCGGCGGATTCCGCGATGCGCGTGACCAGGACGGCGTTTGTGGCTCCATCCATCAGTCCCGCGAGCGCTGCGTGATGTTTGTGCTTCTCAAGGGTCTCCGGCTCATTGAGCAGGATATTGAGCGGTACTGGGTTGTATATTGCAACTCCACGGACGCTGTCACGATCGTCAACCGCTACCTCAAGCGCAAGACAGGCGACAAGCCTCCTCTCTATGTCGAGTCGGTGATAAAACACGTCCAGCGCCTCCAGAAGCACGGGTACCGCTTTGAGTTCAAGGTGTCGCCCCACATCGACGCCAAGTCCGAGATGCGCTTCGACTTTGGCGATGTGTCGCGAAGTTGACGTCTGTACACTAATTGCCGCTCCCTCCTTTTTTTTTATTTTACCCGACTGGACGGTTTATTTATTTTCATACATTTAGAATCCGAAACTTTTACAACTCTTTTCCATTGTGGCTTCTTTCAAAAGAGAAGCTTTGTTGTGGCTTCTTTTGAAAAAGAAGCAAAACTGCTATTGGCTTACGCGCCTGGTTGGAATGGTATTTTCGATGCTCTCAAGATGTTTGAAAACAATTGGCAAAGCCAATCACCAAAACAGAAGCCACATTAGTTTTGCTTCTTTTTTAAAAGAAGCCATAGTGAAAGTTTTGCTTCTTTTTCAAAAGAAGTTATAGTAAAAGTTTTGTTTCAGTTTCGAAAGATGTCACATATCAATGCAGCTCTGAAAAACCGCAACAGAACGGTGAAAACCCACATATTATTATATATAGATCTGCCAGATCTGCCAATTTAACCTTGGGCTAATTTAACCACGCGTGTGTAAGCCACCATCCCCAGCATGCTTCTGCACACGTATATCGCCAGAACGACGGATGGCCTGCCACTCGTGGCGTCCGTCGAGGCGGACACGGACATGGCCGCGTTGCGGGACCAGAAGTCGCAGCTCAAAATGATCACATCGCGCGTGACGCCGACCAGCGAGCCGCGCGCAAGCATAGAAAGCGGCAACTACGTGATCCACTACCTCATTTCGAACGATATCATCTACATGTGCATCACGGAGCGCAAGTTCCCGCTCAAGCTTGTGTTCTCCTATCTCGAGGAGCTCCAGAAGGAGTTCGACACGTCGTATGCTGCCGAGGCGCTCAAGCCGTCTGCGCGCGCGTACGCGTTCAGCCAGTTCGACAACTACATTCAAAAAACCAAGCGACTCTACCAGGACGCACGGGCGACGCAGAACCTCGATCGATTGAACGCAGACTTACAGGACGTGACGAAGGTCATGACGAAGAACATCGAGGATCTCATCTACCGCGGCGACAGCCTCGACCGCATGTCCGATTTATCCTCTTCTCTCCGGGAGGAGTCCAAAAAGTACCGTCGCACTGCGCGACGCGTCAATTTGGAGGCTGCATTCCGGCAGTATGCACCCATTGGCGGCGTTGTGCTGATAGTGCTGTTCTTAATATGGTGGCGCTTCTTCTGAGCTAGTCGTACGTATTCGCATTAGGCCTAGCGAGGTTCGCCCTTGAAAAGGAAACGTGTTTTTTTGTGGTGGTTGTTGAGTCCTGCTGTCTACACCCTGACAGCCAATTAACTTTTAAGTCTAGCTTTTACGACCTACAACGGCATAGTATCAGTAGTAAATTAAATTGAATCAATCCAGAACTAAATACAGCCAAAACAAAAAACATCTCGAGATCCAGCCATGACACAAGGTGGACCACCAGCAGCTCAACGCTGACAAAGAAACTTTTCAGACGTCGACAAAAATGAGACAGTCGGTGAGAGCCTTCTCCACGAGCTCGTCCCGCAGGGTCGATCTCTCGTCGTTATATAGTCGGCTCACAAACTGGAGGCGACCGAGCGTGCCGAAGAAGCTCCACGACCCCACGAAGCAGGGAAAGGATGCCGCCCAGGAGGACATGCCTGCCGATGGTGCTCCACGTAAATTGCGCATGCTCGGCAAGCCCAAGAGCATCTACGAGGACTGGCCGAAGGTGAAACAGTACGCAGAGTTCACGCCGTGGCCCACAAACCACCACCTCCGTACTCTGACCTCGGAGGACATCAGCAGTGCCCTGTCGAAGGCATTCGCCAATGGAGACGCAGACGTGGCCGATGTCGCGAAGCGATTCGAGGCGGTGAAACTCGTCCAACAGGAGCTCAAACTCGCAGTACCGGACCACGTCCTCTCAGACATGCGCACCGTCGACGACCTACGAGCACATCTCGAGGCGTCTGCCCGTCCCTACGACGAAAAGGCGCCCGATGCGCTTTATCTCGATCCTGCAGAGTTCGAGGGCACAAACATCGTGTTCAAGGACCACGTCGCCGAGCGCAGAGCCCTCAAGAAGCGCTACGCGAGCCTGCTCAAGGAGGCCCGGAGCCATCACGAGGCAGAGGCTGCTGAGCGTCTCAGGTCTGCATAATGTATATAGTAACTATTTGTCTTTTGTGGCTTCTTTTGAAAAAGAAGCAAAACTATCGTGGTAATTGGCTTCGCCAATGATTTGTTGTGTAGTACTCAGGAATCTCGACCGAGTGGTAATAAGAGTTTCGATCCCCATTTGGTCGAATACCAACTGGCGCAGCCAGTTGCCACAAAAGTTTTGCTTCTTTTTCAAAAGAAGCCTAAAAAATAAACGTTAGCAGAGTTAATAGTAAAAGTACGGTTTTAGGTACGGCGAGTAATGGCAAATGCAGCAAAGAGGCCAACGGCGGCTGCGCCCACGAGCAGCGGGATGGGAAGATCGCCAAAGTCAAAGCCCTTGGGAAGCTCGATTTCGGGGGTCTCGTCTGGATGATGGAGGTATATGTCTGATTTGTCTCTTCCAGCACGCTGGCCCACGGTGATGGCCTCGACAATGTCTTCCTGAGTCGTGATCGAGATCAGGTCCTTGTCGTCGTCGAGATACGACACAGCGTAGCCGCTCACGAGCTTCTCATCGACGAGTTCGCCGTGTCCGCCGAGTTTCTCGAGGTCGGAGGATGCGAGCTTCGCGGCAATAGCCTCCCTGAGCTCCACCAACGTGGTTGTGGGTGAAACGACAACGCGATGGGCGCGGCCATTGGGTGCCTTGAACTTGAACGAGAACGTCTTCGTGCCGAGCTCGCTGCTCAGGGCCTTGGGCTTGGAGAACTCGGAGTCGTACATGCCCACGCGGGACATGGAGTCCTCAGGCTTGACCTCGTCCACAAGACCACTGGGCTCAGAGGACGGCCGGGATGCAAACTCGGGGTCGGGTATCGAGAACTGCGCGAGTTCGGTCTCGCTGACCTCGGGAATAAACTCTGACTCGTACTCGTCGTAGCCAGTGGGGATCGAGCTGTTGGACTCGCTGTCGTCGTCGAGCGACATCCAGAACTTGTTCCAGGCAGGACCCTCCTCGGTTCCTTCCGACATGCTGTTGATCTGCTTCAGGGTTGCGTAGGTGAGTCGCAGCACATCGACGATTCCCACAACGTTTCCATCGGCATCGTTCACTGGCAGGTTCAGGTAGTGGCCGTCATGCATTTTGCGAAGTGCGTCCTGGATGCTCATGGTTATGGGCGCCATGTCTGGCTGGGGAGTCATGACGCGGATCACAGAGCACCGTGCAGGGTCCATTCCGGCAGAAAGTACTCTGAGGACAACGTCCTTGGAGGTGAAAATACCCGTGATGGTGTTCTTGTCCACGACAAGCACCGCTGTGGTCCTGTTTTCGCGCATCAGTGCAGCTGCCTCGGCCACAGTGGTGCGCACGTCAATGTACACGGGCGATCTTCCGTCGATGACGCTCGACAAGTCGGGTCCAGCCGTGTGCCGACGCAGAGCCTGGACGTAGCTCATGAATTTCGCCGGCTGGCTCGAGCCGAACTCGTTCTGGACACCCTCGAGGGCATCATGCAGTTTGCGAGACGACTCATACGCGCGCTCCAGCTTTTGCATCGCCTCGTAGAAGCACTTTGTGATGTCCAGCACACCGGCAATGTCGCCGTCGCTGTCCATGACCGGCAAATGGCGGAATCCTCGCGAAACCATGAGGTTCAGTGCCTCAGTGGCACTTGAATTGATATCTGCGCAGGTTGGATTGGGCGTCATGATGTCTGCGACGACCATTGAGCGCTTGTCGCGACCGCTGTCGGTTCCGACAACCTTGAAGGCGAGGTCCTTCGCCGTGAAGATGCCACACACACCGTTTTCCTCGTCGAGAACAAGCACGCAATTCGCGCGGTGGGCGCTCATATACTGTGCAGCATCGAGAATCGGCGTGTTCTTGGCCATTGTGAGCGGCGGAAGCGGCTTGAGGACCATGACATTGCCCTTGAGCTGTTTCGAGGGGCGCAGCGTGTGGCCGACTTTTGACCGGCGCTTGTTGATTTCCTCGCCGAGTTTGCGGCGGATCTGCTCGTCCCGCTTGCTCTGGCGCTTTCGCCCGTCTCCGGGCTCGATTCGGGTGCTCATTTCTGGGGGTGTTTATCACCTGTCAGAGTTGAAGTGTGATAGGATCAAAATGTAAACAAACAAGCTGACATCAGAAGATCCGGCTTGAGTCTCTGGTTACCCTAACCCTGGTAGTGGTGAGGTGGGTGATAATATTCCGCCAGAATAAAACCACCCTCAGTGCTGTTTAATGGCGCAAATAATCATTTGTTTTATTATGTTTGCATTCAATTGAATTCGTACTTGTACAATTGTCACTCGACGGTACCAACCTCTCTTATGCATGCTATATAGCCTGTTTAACGCTAGTATCGTACCCCTGCTAGTCGTGTTCCTCCGGATCGCGAACCGCGGAGTTGTTTCACAATGATTGTCAAGCTAAAACATGCAGTCATATGCACGACATACTGATTATTAGTTGCTTGCATCTCGCCTGCAAGGGGGGGCTACAGGCATTGTGGCGCGTCCCAGCCCCGGGCCTGGAACCCCACAAGACCCCTGAAATTCGTTGCAAGTCACCGGTGCCACAGAAAACCATGTGGATACGCAGCTAGTATAGCGAAGAACAACACAAAAAAAAACCTGTATATCGGCGCAAGTGCAATTGCAGGGTGCAAACGGGATCGACAAAACGGCTAATCTTTCTTAGATTATCTTGGATTCGCCTCTGTATCGACGCGACAGGACATGGCGTCGGAAGCCGATCCCTGCGAGCCATTTATGTCCATCGCCGAAGCAGTGGCCGAAACCCCCCCAGACAAGCCCGGAGAACCGACGTCCAATAGTCGATAACTTACGATCACAGACTGTCTCAGGCGATGACAACTGCATAGGAGGCGCTTCATAAAAGCCGCACCGGTGTGTGGCCACGCGTTTCTCAGACAAAATCAAGGTTTCAACAAGGGTTCCCCCTTTACACATCCTTTCCTGCCAAAACAAAAGGGGGCGCCCTCTTCACAAGGGATCTGCAGGTAATAGCGTGCTGCATGTCACCGTCGACGCTAACGCAAGATCCAACTCTATCGAGAGCACCACCACAAACCACACACAGTGGCCTGGCTTGTAGATTGCGGCGCCTGTGCCCCGATCTTGGGGCCAGATGCGCGTTTGCCCGTCGCAATTGCTTTCTACCGCTTTCCCATCAGGAAAGATTAGACGGACTTGCATGAAGGCGGGTTCCTGGAGACATCATGTGGGCTCCTGTATGTAGGCGAGGTGGAGGGAGCAGGGGGGCTTGGGGTATGCTGTTGACCCAGCAGACACATGCGCCGATCGGAAGGTCTCAGTCTCGCGCTGGGAAATATATAAAAGATCACGTCGGACATGACGACCACAGGTCCCACAAACTCCGGACAATGTCGCAAGTCGTCTTCATGCAGCCCGCAGCGACTCGATTGCCCTCAATTGCAACATACTCTGGTCACAGGCCATCACAGTCTCCACACTACCCAATGAGGTCAAAACGCAGCCACCGCAGACGTCGGAGGCGAGCGCGTGTCGCGTCTTTTCCCGTCACACATCTCCCGCCACTCGATCCCCAGCCCGACAAACCAGAACCGCAGCTTGTACGCCACGAATTGACCCCCGACGAGCGGTGGGAGCGCAATGTCGCCCAGCTCGATAGGTGGTGCAGTGCCAAGATTGAGCTCCTTGCTCAACGGCTTCATGAAATAAACGCGCGAAGACATTACTATTACCGACGACTTAGCTAGCACGAACTAAAACTTGTATTTATCTTTTCTTTGTAGTGATCTACATGATTTATTCCTTTCACTACAGTATTCAGACAATCAATCACACCCGTCCAGTCGCATTTCAGCATAAGGCAAAAAAGTAATACAAATTAAACGAAATAAATAATTACACGTGCGCAGGGGCGCGCTGCTTGAGAACATTCTCAAGCTCTGAAAGGAAAACGTCCTTGACTGGGGGCGGCGGTTTCGGCATCTCAGCCTGTTCTTTCTTGAGCCGGATCCGTTCCTCTCGCGTCAGAGTCGAACGTGGTCGTAGAGGTATCGACGCAACGCTTTCAAATACTTCTGTCTTGCGACTGTACTCGTCGTGGAGCGTCCCCTCGACAGACACCTCAGACGGGGTGGAAAACAAAAACTTGTCGGACTCGACAGCCGTGGTCGCAGGCGACAGCAGACTGGTCGTGTCAATACGCGTTGACGACGACTCTGCCGCCGGGCCCGTGAATCTCCACGACGCGTTGCCCCATAGCCGCTGGATATCTGACAGCTCAGTCTCGATTTGATGGGCATGGTTGGCATATTCTTCTGGCGTGAGTCCGTCACGTTGTTGCAAAATGTCAATTCGAGCGAGAAGGTGCCGGGCGGCAGAGCCGAGCTCGACTAGGTTCGGTTTCTGGACCTGGGATGCCTCTTGGGTCTCATCAGATATACCGAGGCCATCGACGGAGTCACTGGACTCGTACAAGCGTTCTTTGGTCACCATTTTCGACAACTGCCCCAACAGTTCGTTGCCACTCTTGAGCTGGTCCGTGACCACTGTCCACGATTCGAGTTCCGACGGCGTACATTGGCCACTCGACGGGACGGCGAGCATGCAACACAAAAACGCTCGTCGCAAAAAGTGGACGCGCCTAAACTGCTGTTTGAGCACGGAAAGCGGGGTATAACATGAAGCGCCACCAAAGACACTGTCGAGATCAGGCTCCTCGGTCGTGAAGCCGACAAAGGTGTCGTTCATCACGAACCCAAACTCGGAGGGATTAAGCCCGTAAATCTCAAAGTATCTGCCGAGGTCGATTTCGGAGCACATACACAGGCAGTCCTTGATGGCATCAAGGTGGGCCTCGGTGGCCAGGTGGAGGGCAGCACTGAGCACAGACCGCAACTTCTTGCCTGTTCGCACGCGATTTGACTGGCGCGGAATGGCCATGACAGAGTAGCCATTATCCACGAGCTCAAGATCCTGAATCGCTCGGAGTGCACGCACAATATCGCCATCGAAACACTTGGCTGCAACCACAAACCGGTCCACAAACCCGAGACTCTTACTTCGCAGCCTTCGCAGAAGCCGTCGTCGCGAGTGACCGAATAAATATAACACAATAAGCATTGCCGCCACAAAGGCGAGGTCGCTTTGGGATGTGGCAGTGTCCTGTTTCGATCTCCAGTGGAGAAGAACAGAAACGACCAAAATACACCCGCCGCCCCCAACCCAGTGCTTCTTATCGAGCTTGAGGTAGTTCCACGGACCACTCTCGGAAAACAAGAGTTCACGTCTGAAGTCGTCAGTTCCCTGGGACCACATGCTGTAGATTGGTCGCGCATCGAGGAGTTGTGAAGACACCACTGCGAAGCGGAACTGTTCGAGGAACCGCTCGGTCTCCTTCGGCGAGAGCTCGGAGCCCATGGCTTTGCGTATGAGACTGCGGAAACGCGTTTGTTTCATTTCTTTTGACATTTCCATGTCGTTGAGGATCAGTGGCAGCAGTCCACGCTCGTCTCTCTTTTGTTGTGGCTGTGGCTGTTGTTGTTGTTGCGGTTCTGGCTCTGGGGAGAACGAGTCGTCGATGCCCCAATCCTCTGCACCCGCATCCTGCAGGTACTCTGCAAGCGGCGAGTCTGCGAACAGCGTCTCGTCCATTCGCAGCGGGGCCCAACGCAATGGCCAAACAAAAAGTGCCCTAAGCCTGGATAAAGGAAAAGGCGGGGGAGCCGGGCGCGGTATTTACACTGGTGACGTAACTTTTTAGCGATCTGTTTAGCTGGGAGGGGTTTCACTGCTGTTTTCGCCCTGCTGTTTTCGTCAGGGTAAGGGCGCTGCATTCCATGGCATTTGAGACGGAGTTCGATCGGGAAGCTTATTCGGCTCCCACGGACTCTTTTATTTGGAGGGTTTAGGTTGCGATAGTGCGATAAATTGGGAGGGTTGCAAACTAGGTTTTATGGGTTGCATCGGGCCGAGAGCGTCATGGCGAGTCACGTGTCAATCAGACGCTGTTCTGGGGTAGTCCATCATCGCTAAAATCGATGAAACCAATCAGATGATCTCTTCCTTGCCCTGACATCTCTTGACTTTGTGTTCCACATTGTGAAACGGCAGTACAGAACATCACATGATATGTACTTCTTGCCCCACAATAACACGCCCCACAATCACTTGACTTGGAACAAAGGGGTTACCCGGATGTGTACAGGAGACGAATCACTGACGCGTCTCGAACGAGCCCATTGCCTGAGACGGGTGTAGATTGGCTCGAGCCGTGAGCTAGTATGTATGTAAGTAGCACCATTTCCAGGCTCGTTGGTCTTATATCGCTCTACATAGATTCAGATCATAAGCAAAAAAAGACTACAGCTAAAACCCAGCAAAAAGAGTTCACCCTATTTTATGCAGGATACTCGGCGACAGCCTCTGTCCTAACGAGTCGATGCCATAGAGGCCATTGATGCGTCCTATGAGCGCCATGTACTTCATGAATGGCACGTCATTGTTCGGATCAGCAATGGCTGTTTCGTGAACAAGTTCAGCGCCAGCCTCTGGTCCCTCAGGAGTTCCGGTATACGTGCCGATATTCGCAACGTTTTTGACACTGTCCCAGAATGGGATGATGTAGGCATCATCAGGATCAGAGTCGTCCACGGGTGAGTTCTTGAACTCCGTATAGCTGATGGCCGGTCTGTACTTGGACATTTGCGATTGCCGTGTTGGTTATGGTCGTAAGAGGCGCTAAGACAAGCAAGATGTAATAATGGGGTTATGTTGCGGCAATTTATCCCTAAACCAAAACTGGGGTACCAGCGTCACAGACGATCGAGGTTTACGTTAGCCTTTCGCTGTGGTCCAAAATTCACTAATGAATCTAATAATCTGACAAACAGCCACCTCAAACATAGCTTCATACATTCAACGATGGGCAAAGGAAAGCAATCCGGAGAGAACAGCAAGAAGGCTGCTGGCAACGCGAGAAAGGCCGAAGCAGCGTCCAAGAAGGCCGAGGCTGCTAACGCCAAAGCCTCTGCAGAGGAGGAGTCTTTGTGGGAGCAAGGTTCGAAGAAGAAGAACGCCAAGGCTATTGCCGATGAGGAGAAGCGTGAGGAGGCACGGAGAAAGAAGGCCGAGCGCGAGGCTGCGGAGGAGGCCGAGGCTGCTGAGTTTGGCAAGAAGAAGCCACTCGTGAAGCAGAAGAAGGCGGGACAGAAACCAGTCAAGAGCAGCGGTGGTGGTCTCGACGCTGCTCTGGCAAACTCGAGCCTGAGTGCCCACAACATCGACGACGCCATTTCTGCCCTCGAGATCACGACTGGCAAGACGTCGGACAAGGTCGACCGCCACCCTGAGCGCCGATTCAAGGCTGCACTCAAGGCGTACCAGGACGCACGCTTGCCTGAGCTCCGCGAGGAACACCCTGGTCTGCGTAAGAACCAGTACGAGAACCTCATGTTCGAGGAGTTCAAGAAGAGCCCCGACAACCCGTTCAACCAGGTCACTGTGGACTACGACGCCTCACGCGACGATGTCCAGAACAAGCTCAATTCTGTACGTGCGGCCAAGGAGGACAAGCTGCGTCACTAGACACGATAACGATTTAACGAGCTACGATTAACCTATCTTATCCATCACTATGTAGTTACTGCGTTGTGAACGCCCTTTTTTTTTTTGTGGCAATTGACTCCGTCAATTGAAATTACCAACTGAACGAAAAGCCAACTTAACAAAAATTCCTCAATCAAACCAAAAAAAACTAAACAAAAAATTGGCGGAGCCAATTTCCACCAAAGTTTTCAAAAGAAGACATCCCAAGCTGGGCGACATTAGACAGAAGTGAAATTTCGCTAACATAATCACTCTTGTCAAAAAGATCCTGGACCAACAGTGATGCCTCGCTCTAGGTTGCTCCACAAGGTCCTTGTGGGCAAGAAGGCGCCGTTGCCGGTGGTTCCACACGCCAAAGAATCTGCGCCGGTTCCGGAGAAGGCGCCGTTCCGTGCTCCCGAGCCGGAGAAATACTCTCTGCATGCGCAGAAGCTCCACAGGCAAGCGCGGGACGCTGTGCGCGAGGGAAAGCCCCATTTCCAGATTGGAGGCAAGGAAGTTTACCTGCCGTACGCTCCCGTGACGCTTCTCAAGCCGTCGGCAAAGATGACGCCGTACCAGGCGCAGTTCCAGGTCCCAAGAAACTTCAACAAGCTCGATCTTCGCGACTACCTGTGGCATTTGTACGGACTCCGGGCCCTGAACATCACCACACAGATCAAGTGGAGCGAATGGGTGCGTGGCCGGACCGCCCGCTACCGCACGTCACAAGTTAAAAAGATGATCATCGACATGGAGCAGCCGTTTGTGTGGCCTGCCCGCGATGTGGACGCCGAGAACTCGTACGGCAAGGAGTACCACGAGGAGTTCGACAACTTCCGCGAGGAAATGCAGTTCAACATTGGTTCAGACCTCAAGAAGCCCGCCAAGGCATTCGATGGCCTGCTCGGACCTTACCCTGATCCTCCCCAGGCGTATGTTCCTGCAGCAGTCAAGGCGAAGATGCAGAACGCCAAGGCGAAGGCAGAACGCGAGGAGAAGCGCAAAGAGAACCTCCGCCTTATACAGCGTCTCCACGAGATGCGCTCATAGCAACTGTACATATCTATCCTTTCCAGCTTTTTGTTCCTTCTTTTGAAAAAGAAGCAAAACTTTTGTGGCAATTGGCTATCGCCAATTGAGATAGCAACGTTAGGTCGGCCAGCCGGGTATTCACACCAATAAGTTTTGCTTCTTTTTCAAAAGAAGCCACCGAAAAAGTTTTGCTTCTTTTTTAAAAGAAGCCACCAAAAAAGGAACAAAAGAAGATACATAGAATACATCAACAAAAAACTACAAAAGACGCCATCACCACCTGACAGTTCCTTGCGCGCCTCCACGACCCTTGAAGCGAGGTTCGTTGCTGAGTCCAGACTCGGCGTTGAAGGGGCGAGCAGACATGAGAGCCATACGGAGTTCGTTCATGCGTTCTTCCTCGTGGACCTTGCGAGCGCGAAGTTCTGTCTCGAGAGCCGCACATTGCTGCGCAAGCTGGTCCCGTGAAGAACGGAGTTGAGCAATTTCCTCGTCGCGTTGGCCAGCAACGTTGGAGGGCGTCTGCGGGGGCTGCGGCGTTGCGAGACGCGTGAGTTCGGATCTGAGACTAGCGATTTCTCGCTCGTAGTCGGACGCAGCCCGTTCCTTGTCTTCGCGGAGTCCCTGGATCTCGAGACGCGCCTCTTCGAGCTCGCGGGAGTACGGAACGGTGCGGTCAATCGGGTCAGCCTGTTGTTCGCGTCCGACCTCCTTCATGTTTTCGGAAATGTCTTTGAGTTTCGTGGTGGCCTCGTCATAGCGCTGGTTGAGTCCGGATTGCGCCATTTCGAGCGCAGAAACACGCGCAGAGTTGTCTGCTGCTTCGCCAATGGCAGTGTCTCGCTCCGTTTGGGCTCTGCCAAGATGCTCCTGGAGCTCCTGGATCTGGTCCTCGAGAACCTGGATGCGCGATCTAAAGTCGCGGTTCTTTTCAATTAGCGTACTCGCGTACGCAGTGCGTTCACGCAGAATGACGCGGGCAGACCGTTGCGATTTTTCGGCCTGGTCCTCGAAAGTCTCGAGCTTTTGCGACAGCTGCTTTGTCTTCCGCACGAGATCTTCGTTTCGGAGCTGGACCATCGACAGATTGCGCACCTGCTTTTGGAGACGGACGACTCGACGTTCAGAAATGTAGCGGCAAAAATTTGCAAAGTCGAGCTCGTTTTTGTTCAGCAGGAGTTCGCGCTGGTAGAACGCCGTGATTCCCGCTGAGGGGTCAGCCTGTGACGAACCTACTCCAGGCTTGAACACGGACGGATGCAAATACGGACTGGGCTTTGCCACGAGCCCAGGGCTCTGGGGCGCACTGGCCAGTGTATCTTTCTCGCGGTCAATTACGGCGGCATTCATACGAAGTGCGCTTGGCTGGAGTCCGCTGCTCGTAAGGCTTGTCGCGCCAGCACTTGCGCTCCGACTTCGGTTGAAAGACGCCCACATGTTCACAGCCGCCTGCGGCTGGTCCTGTTTGGGCGAATGCTGCTGGGTCGGGGACGCCGGTTCGCCGATTTTATGAGTGTCGAGCACGGGAGCCACCATGTTGATCCGTGCCGTGGCCTCCTGGAACCGGCGTTGGTGTTCCTCGAGGAGGACATCGAGCGCCTTCTCCTGGTCACTCACGACCAAACTCACGTCTGGGACGCGTAGACCAGCACAAAAGATCGCCAGCGAGCTCGTGCTGTGGAATGACTGCCACCGTGCGTCCGATCCGGCGATTTCCTGGTCAGAGTTCTGCGACAGCACCAGTGGATGCAGCAAAAACTGGTTCGCGATTTGCTCTGCGCGCTGTCGGACCATGAACCGCGACCAGAAATCGCTGAAGCGTCGCGTGTACTCGCGCTTCGACAGGTATTCATCGCACTGGCGACAGAAATTGATCACGTTCGCGGGGAACAGGCCATACAGAAACGTGAACAACGGAGCAATGTCAATAGCGTACGTTGGCGGAGCCTGCTCAGGCTCAGACTCGGCATCGGAGCCGTCGCCAGCAACTAGCTCCTCGAGGTTCTGGTTGGGGATCTTGTCCACGTCGACTTTCTCAGGAGCAACCTCGTACAACACCGTCCACCCGTTTTTAGGAGGGGACGACGGCTGGTGCGCTACTGGCGACTCGTTGGGCGGCTGCCACGAGCATATGCGGCCAAAACAAGCGAGGACACGCGGAAGAATGGGTACCAACTTGTCGCAAACGTGCGGGAGAAGCATTGCCAACGTCGTGGACGCTGCGCTCAGCGCTGGCGCCGGTTTGTCGTACTCGAGACAGTTCAAAAGCGACTCAAACAACGGTGTATCGTAAACCTTGAACAGTTTGGCCGTCTGCCATGTCGCCACAAACTCCGACACCACCTGCAGAATGTCGAGGCGATGTTTGGGCTCTAGCAAGTACTTGTTAAGCACAGTGAACGCTCCCGCAGGGTCCTTGGCTGCATGCTCGACAATCAGACTTCGGCAGTTGAACCTCACAAACCGTCGTCGCTCCTCAGTCCAGTACTCGTCAGTTGCCGTGGCGTCTTTGCCAGCAGGAATCGTTGATATGACGAGTCTGCCCTTGCCCACGTAGATATCCACGAGCCACTCAAAGAACTTGAGAGAATTCTGTTCGTACTGTTTTTGCAATTCCTCAGCATAGAAGTCGCCGGTGAGCACACACTCGAGAAACTCCCTGCTTCTCGTCACCAGCGTGTTCTCCCTGCCTCCAGAGTCGAGTGCCAACGGAACCAGCATGTCAAACCACACTCTGAGCTGATCCTCGTTAATCAAACACGGACACAGTCTCACGAGAGCCGAAACAAGCACCGGAGACGGCTCACCGCGATGCGAAACCGTGTTCGAGGCGACCCTCACCAGCATATCATGGAGCTTCGAGGAAGCAGCCGAATCAATCGGAATGCTTTCATCCAGATAACTGTCAATGGTCTTCTCGCTGCCAGACAAGTAGCCCTCGGCAATGCTGGTCTCCAGCGAGCGTTCCAGCTGCTTGAGCTGGACCATTTCCCCACAATCTGGTATGAGATCAGGATGACTCAACTCCATCTCCCGTGACTAGTGTGGGACCGTTTCTGCCTTTGTTCTATCACTAAAAGGAGACTCTTCTTTTTAAAAAGAAGCAAAACTTTTGTTGCAATTGACTTCGTCAATTGATTTGAGTAGTAACTCGATTGGCGGAGCCAATTGCCACAGAAGTTTTGGTTCTTTTTCAAAAGAACAAACACAGAAGGGAGCCTTTTGAAAAAGAAGCAAAACCTCTGCTGCTGTTGATTTCGTCAATTGTCATGAGTAGGTAGGTACTCAATTGGCGAAGCCAATTGCCACAAAAGTTTTGGTTCTTTTCCAAAAGAACAAAGGACAAAAGTTCAAAAGAACACAGTGAGCAAGAACGATGTCTATAAAGCTATATACTATTTGTTAACTTTATTAAAATGCAGATCGATGTTCAGCCACTGGCGGGACACAACGCGCTCAGGGCTCATGGGAAGACCATAGGTGAGAGGGCCCCAGAAGGCAAAGCCCCACAGAATACCAACGACCATGACGGACACCACAATCACCGTGGGCCAGCGGGACGCGCGGGACTTTGCACGGTACTTGGGGTCGAACTGTCCCGTGAGAATGTCGAGCGTGGATGGCAGGACAAGGGCTCCGATCAGATGGGCCGGAAGGTAGTGGTGCAGGAACAGCTGGCGACCCATGAGGAAGAAGGGGAAGTAGTGGAACGCCCAGCCGCCAAAGAACCACAGCACCGTACGGTAGAGTTTCTGGCGCTCGTAGTCGCTCAGAACAGCCGCATTGCGGAGGTAGGTGAGCTGGTCAACGACGACGAGCACGGCGAACAGCACAAACCCGAAAATCTCGAGGTACCAGCCCACAAAGTTGCCCACGAGATAGATCTGGCTCTTTTGGTCCTTGCCAGTCCAGAACGAAATGCCCCGCGTCATGAACGGCCACGTCAGGGGACTCGACATGTACGGATGGGTGGCAGTCAGCAGGTTGTTGCTACGGAACATGCGGTGCTGCAGCTCGAGGTAGTCCTTCCAGAACGGACGACGGGGCACAATCTCGTCGCTGTCGCGCATTTTACGCGACTCGCGTTCCTCTTCCGTCAGGCCAATGATGTCGCCAAAGTACCACGCGGTGCCTGCAGCGGCCGCGTGCTTGTTTCCGTTGATCTCGAACTGTCCGTGGCCCCAGTCGGGAAGCAGTGGTCCGTCACTGAGCCACATGCCGACCTTGGTGTGGTCGTGCTTGAGACGGAACTGGGTCATCTTCGTCTGGATGACGTCGGTCTGACCCGCAAACGCGTCGAGGTAGAACAAAGTGTCGATCCGACGCTCTCCGTACGCGAGTTCAGGCGGAACAGTCGTGAATTCCTCGTTAGTGGGGAACCCGGGACTGGCAACGTCGTGCGTCAACAAGTACGAGTTTGTCGAAACGTGGCGCAATCTGACGAGTTGCGATCCGATGATGGGGTGGTTCAGCTGCTCGGCCTCGGGGAGATCGTGCTCAGGAAGAATCTGCCACTCGTTGTTCGGATCTGCGTGCGTGTAACCAGTAACCTGCTGACCCTGCGACGACACGCGGCCGTCCTCGTACTGCAATGGGTAGCGTTCCGGATGCGAGTGGAGGAAGACGGACTTGGGAAGCGACTGGATCGTGACCACATCGTAAAAGTTAATCGACAGTGCCTCTTTGGCAAGAGGGTTCTCGAGCAGGGTTTCCTGGAACTCGGGAGACATTTCGCCGTCTCCGGGACCAGAGTTGACGAGGATCTGGAAATGCACCCAGAAGCAGAACAGGAAGAAGGCAAACGGCCACAGGATTAGCCCAAAGAAGCGCGCACCGAACTGTTTGCCAACTGCTCGTAGGCTCAGGGGGTGCTGCTTGCCGCGAACATCGTACAAATTGTACAGATCGACAAGAACAGCGCTTCCGACTGTCAGGAACGCAAACAGACCCACGTACTTTGTGCTGATGGAGCACGACAGCGCGAAACCCGTCGCCACGAGCCACGCCCACCACTTCGCCGAGAACGGTGCGGAACGCGCCTTGCTGAAACACATGTAGCAGTACAACGCCAGAGTCAGGGCGAAAATGAGCGTCGAATCGAGGAGAATAAGACGCGTCTGCGCGATCTGCGCAGTGTCAAACAGGACCAGCGACGCTCCAAGGAAACACGCAGCCGGAGAGCATCCGGCCATTTCGAGGATGGAGAACAGCAGCGGCACAGTCAGAGTTCCGAGCGTCGCCGGCAACATGCGGTAGACCACGTAGGGCACGTTGTTCGCAGGGTACGAGTCGCCAATGTTGTCGAACTTGAACGTACCGTCGTAACCGGCGAGCCAGCCCATCAACGCGAACAGCATCTTTCCCAGCGGCGGATGCAGGTCGAAGTAGTACTCGCGCTGGAGGTAATGGCTCGCGAACTTGCCAAAGTGGACCTCGTCAAACACCACTTCGGCTGGATGCGACAGCCTCCAGAACCGCGTTGCAAACGCCAGAAGCGTCACCACGAGCTTGAGCAGCTTGTACGACACCGGCTTTGGCGCCGGAGCCACCTGGACGGGCTCTTTTTTCTTTACGGCCGTCTTGGCAGGCATATTCCGTTCACCGTGGATACCTATTGTTGACGTGGACCGTTACTTACGTGTTTCTTACCTTGACACTAGCTGCCAAAGCTGGGACTAATTAACCAGCCCATTTAGGCTACTGCATGACGCGTCTCCCAATCTTTTTTCCAGTTTCTGTTTTTTGTGGCTTCTTTTTTGTGGCTTCTTTTGAAAAAGAAGCAAAACTTTTTTTGTGGCTCCTTTTGAAAAAGGAGCAAAACTTTTTGTGGCAATTGGCTTCGCCAGTTGATTTGTGGTAGGTGTGGTGGTTTAGGTTGTGTTAGATTATACAAGTATGTTGCACGCCGAATGCACTTCTCAACCTCAATTGGCGGAGCCAATTGCCACAAAAAGTTTTGCTTCTTTTTCAAAAGAAGCCACCAAAGTCGCCATAAAAATGTCTTAATAGTTGTAGAAATTGATCCATCCTCGAAAATATCTATGGAGTAACAGTCAGCTGACAGGTCTCGCAGCGTACCATGTTCCGGCGGTTTAGTTCGTTTCCTGCGGCGCAGGCGGTGCTGAGAGGCCGGGTCGTGGCGAAGCCGGCGGCGGCGAGTGCGGCAGTAGCCAAAAAGCCAATTGCACGCGCGACAAAGGCTACGGCGGCGCGTGCAGCATCGCCACCAGTGCCGGACGCGTCTGAGGCGCCAGAGCCGAGCGTGAGGAGCGTTCCAGAGATCCCGCGACGCGCCGAGGCGACGGCAGAGCCGCTGAACCTCGATAGCACGATGGTGGCGAGCCTCAGCGAGCTCGAACACGCCGCTAATGCCGCCCCAGACTCCCTCGGAGACGACTGGGCGAACTCGTTCCAGGGACTGGGCAGTGCGCCGTTCCCGCAGCGCTCGAGCGACATTTTGCTTGCGCCAGTTGATCCTCTCGACGTCGAGATCACGCCGGACGGCCTGATATACCTGCCCGAAATCAAATACCGACGCATTCTCAATCGTGCATTTGGACCCGGAGGCTGGGGGATTGCGCCAAGGACAAAGACAATGGTCACGAAGCGCCAGGTGACCCGCGAGTACGGCCTCGTGTGCCTTGGCCGCCTCGTGAGCGTGTCACGGGGCGAAATGGACTACTTCAGTGCCGAGGGCGTGACGACGGCCATGGAGGGATGCAAGTCGAACGCACTGATGCGGTGCTGCAAGGATCTCGGAATTGCGTCGGAGCTGTGGGACCCGGCGTTCATACGCGACTTCAAGGCGAAACACTGCGAGTCGAAGTACTTTGAGAAACGCAAACGGTTCGTGTGGAAGCGCAAGGACAGGCAGTGGGAGTACCCGTATGTTTAGTTTGTCGGTAAATAGTTAAATAGTCTCGTAAATAGTCTAGAGGTGGGTTTCACTTCCAGAAACTTCGTCGACGCAGCAGCGACGCAGCTTCGGCGTCGGCCTTGGCACTCGCGTCAGCCTCCACTGCCGCCTCGTCTGTGTCTACGACCTCGTATTCGGCGTCGTCGGAACGGAACCGGTCAATGAGCGATAGCGAGCCGAGCAGGCGGTTCTTGTCGCCCTCGAGGTTTGTGGCTTCGGTCGCACTGGCCGCGGTCGCATTCGCCGCCTTGGACGCGGCGTCGTCCACCGATGTGTTTGGCGACCGCGTGTAGGACGCAATGCCGGCGAGAATCGTTCCCACGGACGTGTGCAATTGATCCTGCGTGAGCGGAAGCCGGAATCGCGAAATGACGCCGTCAATGAGCGTGTCGGGCACGGCGGTTTCCGCTCCGGCCACCGGCTCCTCCGATTTAGGTTCCGGTAAGGCAACGCCGAACAGCAGAAACAGCGAGCCAAAGTGGCTATCGCGGACCCACTGGACGCCGCGGTCAATTGACTGCTCGATGCTCTTCTCGTGCGCGTTCAGCCACGGCTCAAAGTATCCCGTGTACAGCTGAACCGCACCCTGGGTCTGCGGAAGCACGAGCCACAGCAACGCAGACGTGCGAACAAGGCCATAGAGCGGCACAAACTGCAGCACCGGCCAGCACACAGACTCAATGGTGAGGCCGGTAGCGTATACGACCCAGTACATGAGCAGAGGGCGCATGAGGGTCTGGTCCTGCGTGGCCAGGGCCTTGAACGAGGCGTAGACGGGGAACGCGAGCGACACGGCGGTCGCCACAACGGTAGAAATGATGCCAAACATGTCCTGCGAGCTCAATTGGTGTTCAATTTGAACCAAAAAAATAAAGTCAGGGCACGTTTGGGGGGTATATGGGGTGGGCAAGGAGAAGATAAGCTGGGAAGCTGAGGGGCGAGATTATGCTGGGCAGAGGGAAACCTCACCCACGCTGGGGGGAACCCATTCTGCTGGGGCGAATTACACCACCAAAAAAAGAATTAGGTCAGACATGCGTCATTTCAAACTGTACTGTACTGTACCTAAACCGGTCTCTCACCGATCACGTGTCTAATTAAACACCAAATGCTCGATATCGACGACTACGAGCTCGACGCGGCGGTTCCAGCGCCGTCGCCGCCGCGCGAGGAGCTCCCGGCGCTAACGCAGATGGACGAGAATCTCGGCGTCGAAGATCTCGGCGTCGACGAGGCAGTAAAGACGCGTGCCCACCAGCCGCGTGCCAAGCTCGACGCGTCGCGTATGCTCAATGTCCACAAGGGAATCCCATCGCTCCCGGGAAACATGAGCCGAATACACTTCAAGGGCAAAAACCACGAGCGACGCGACCTCATTAAACTACTTGGCGCGTACCAGATGTGGGCCCACCGCCTGTTTCCCAAGGCAAACTTTGACGATTTCCTCGTCATGTGCGCAAGGGCAGGCCACGATCCGCAAATCCGCGGCTACCGCAGACGGGCAATTGACAACGAAAAGTATTTCGATGGGTCTGCCCCCGTACGCGACGTACAATTAGAGCCGGAACATCCATCCGAAACCTCTGGAGAACCGAGTTGGCTCGAGATTGCCGGTCTTGAAGAAGAGATCGAGTCCTCTCGGCTCGAACCTACAGCGTCTACGGAGACTCCTACGGAATCTCGCACTGAACCTCGCGCTGAACCTAAAAGTACAACCGAAACCGGGGAGCGAGAAATCAATAGCGACGAGGAGGCAGCCATGGCGGAGATGTACGACGACTTGGGCTTTTAATTATTTATTTTTATAGCTTTTTGTGGCTTCTTTTGAAAAAGAAGCAAAATTTGGGGTCACTTCTATTGAGAAAGAAGCAAAACTTTGGCAATTGGCTATCGCCAATTGGGCTGTGGTGTACTGACGTTGTCGAAAGTGGTAGACAGACAATTTTTATTTCTTTGTACTCCAGCAGCACCAGTTAATAGAGTACCCTGACTAGACTTAGGAAAAAGCGTCAAAAGTCGCAAAATGAACAGGCCAAAACACGTCAAGTAAATGAGGGTTAGGGTTAGCATACAGCGGCATAATTAGCGATCTAACCTATTTATTACCCGGAGACACAATTGCGTCACCCATTAAAAGTCTGCTGTTTTCAAAAGAAGCCAACAAGAATTTTGTTTCCAGCCACAAGAATTTTGTTTCCAGCCACCCAGAGTTTTGCTTCTTTTTCAAAAGAAGCCACCCGAAGTTTTGCTTCTTTTTCAAAAGAAGCCACCCGAAGTTTTGCTTCTTTTTCAAAAGAAGCCACCCGAAGTTTTGCTTCTTTTTCAAAAGAAGCCACTTACTTGGACTGGATGTGATGGCGCTCTGCCTCGTCGAGATAGTCGATCAATTCGTCCAAAAACTGAAGGGTCTCCTTCGGAGACGCAATCCAGACTGTATTGGCCGCAAGACGCGCCTTGAAGTCGTTTGCACCGACAGACGCAAACTGATCGCCAACGTGCAGCGTTCTGGCGCGAGGGATGTTTCCGAGATAACGCTGGAGAGCGAGAACACCATACCGCTTGTCGCCAATGTCGATCCACACATCGGAGCCGCCATTGAATGCACAGAAGTATACGCGACGAGAAACCGGCGTGACTTGCAGCGAGTTTTGGCAGTTGAGCACAATCTCCTCGAGGGTCTCACGCGGAATCTGGCACCCAGGTAGCGGCACAATGCCTACTGACCGTTCTTTGCGGACAATTGTGCTGCTGGTGTCGAGACCAAGGCGTCCCTGGAGTTGTCCGAGCATTTTCTGACCGCGATCAACAATCTCGAGACAGTCGTCCTCGGACCATGCAAGCATATCGGGGGTGGCCCAACGGTCCCGCTCAATGAACTCGAGGTGGCCCGTGGATCCATTGAGTCGGAACAGGTAGTTACATTCTCCGCCCATAATCAGCAAATTGCTCCTGAGTTCTGCCGACAATAGTGGATCATGCATGACACCGTCAATTAGTCCTCCAAGACGCTCAATGTACATTTGGCCCGACGGATCCGGGTAGCCGGCTGCAGTGACAATGCCGACATAAATACCCTTTCGCAGCAGTTGCAGCAGTCGTTCGATGATCGGATCGCCAACGATCAGCGACTGGCCATCGTCGTACAACGTCACATCACCGTCGAAGGTCACGAGCTGAACGTCCGCCGTGGCTCCTCCGGCCAGGGCCATTGCCTGGGCCGTATTTAAAATAAGACGGATATCGTTGAACGACGGCGCGACCATCCGGCGCTTTGAGATTGCCCGCCGCTCGTCATTGACGTAGAACGCTCTCTCGAGGGGTAACGGCGTAAAGAACACGCCAATTGACGGAACCATCTGGCGGAGTCGCGAGTCTGCGTCGCCGCCGTACGACTCAGTGGCCAGGTAGTGATCGGTAATGAGTCCCTCGACATCGGAGAAGATCTCCGCATAGCGCCGTCGCGCATCTGCACTCGACTTGCTTTCGTCGCCGATCCGGAAGTGGTTTCCGGAACCTGCGTGCAGCACAAACGGCACCGCAGTCAGGCCTTTGATCCACTCGATGAACGAATCGCGGCGGTGGCTCTTGAGCGCATACTCCACTCTGTAGCGCGTGGTCATTGCGGTGGAGGGTTTATGCGTTTAGCCCGGAGCTTATCGCTTATCACTCTAACGGTTATTCGTACCGTCTGGCCTTGAGATGGTCTTGAGTGGCTGTTTTTGATATGATCTTCTTTTGAAAAAGAGGCAAAACTTTTTGTGGCAATTGGCTTCGCCAATTGAGGCTTAATTGTATTTTTGGTGGAGGGTTGTAGGTACCATACAGTTTAGACTGCATCGATATTCTAGATCAAAAGAAGACATGTATATTTTGGTTGTAATCTTTTTGTGATCTTCTTTTGAAAAAGAAGCAAAACTTTTTGTGGCAATTGGCTCCGCCAATTGAGGTTTATATGTATAGTTAGTGGACGGTTACAGATAACCTCGAGTCTGTCAGGTTGAGCGTCAGATCGAAGAGGGGAAACATGCAGACTTGGTAGTGATCTTTTTTCGGAAAAAAGAGCAAAACTGTTTGTCGCAATCGGAGCTGACGTAGATGTAGTCGGTTAGTCCTCACAGCATCGTCCCCTCCAACAATTGGCGAAGCCAATTGGCACAAAAGTTTTGGTTCTTTTTCAAAAGAACAATCCCAAGCTTCCACTTTCAAGAACAACCGAAAAGAAACCCAAATCTGAGAATACAACTGTGTTTAGTGACAGTGACAGAACCTGTCAGTTAAATAATCTAATCGCGTACAAACTGCTTGGCGAGGTCGCCGAGTTCCTCCACCGTCTGCGACAATGGACGGCGATGCACAAGCTCCCAGAAGCCCTGGCGAGGCTTTTCCTCGCTGATGGGCGCAGCTGTTGACGTCACGGAATCGACGCTGTATTCGTGGCCACGGTTGAAGCCCCAGTCGAAGGTCAGGCACGTCACGCCCAGCAGGAGCGCACCGCCAACCGACTTGGCTATGCTCTTGCGGAGAGCAGCTCCGACGATCGCACCGGCAGCAGCTCCGCCAGCGGCAGCATTCAGAGGCGTCTCGCGACCGCGCAGGTTCGCGCTCACGGCCTCAGCAAAGGTGAACGCGCCTCCGACCAGGCCCAAAACGAGCACGGGGGCCATTTTTCCGCGGAATCCGCCCGTCACCGTGCGGCTGGGGCCCAGCGAGTTGCGGATGAAGGCCACGTTGAGGCCGAACAACGCACCCACGCCGGTGGCCTTGATAGTGTCTAGAAGAGTGTTACGAGCAGTAAAGTTCGAGACGACACGGCCGCCAGGGCCGTCGAGCGACGGATACACAATCTTCTCCTCGACCATTTCGGGGTGCTCCAATAGGCTAACCTCGAAAGCTGCTTAGCGAGAAATGTTAGTCAACGGGTCAAGGACGGCAGATGGCATGGCACATGGCATGGCAGATGGCATGGCATGTGCCGCTGGATATTCCATGGTCGTAAAATGATTTTGAGATAGTTTTGGTTTGCGGATTAATTCTGTGAACGAGATTTTTGGGTGTTGAACCTCACGGCAGGGCTAACAGCTTCAAGAGCTTGGCCTCGCGGTTGGACGGCGACTGCCGTGGAACAATGCGTGTGAAAGTATACACAATTAAGTCGAACACCACAAAGATTTATCTACACGATTGTCGAGCTTGGAAAAATTTGGTCTGGTAGACCAACTCTTTTACTCTTTCCGGAATCACGCATTGCATAACATCTATGACACAGCCGTTCCCCCAGTAGCCCCAATAACTACTTCTCCGTCAGGTACTCAATTCTCACCACGGCCAGCATGAAGTCTGTGTGCTCGGCCGTGATAACGGCTTTGGCGTGGTTCCTGCCGTCGTGGCTGCTGCTTGGTATCCAGCCAACCCAACAACCGGACGCAGAGCTTCCGCCTGCCCAGCCTCTCCGCGAACTCGTGTGGGGCGACCTCAACTTTGTCCACACAACCGATACGCACGGATGGTTAGCGGGACACATTCTCGAACCCCAATTCGGTGGCGATTGGGGCGATTTAGTGTCCTTTGTTGAGCACCTCAAGGCGCGTGCTGAGGCTGATGGCGTCGACTTGTTGCTTGTCGACACTGGCGACCGCCACGACGGCAATGGTTTGTCTGATGCAAGCGAGGTCGACAGCGAACACAGTCTTGCGATTTTCAGGGAGCTCGACTACGATGTCGTGACCATCGGCAACCACGAGCTCTACCGTGGCGAGGCGAGTCTCCAGGAGTTCCACGAGATGTACACGCACTTTGGCGACAAGTACGTTGTCTCCAATGTCGAGGTGGCTGTTGGCCGCACGTGGGTCCCACTGGGCCACAAGTACCGGCTGTTCACGACGCCAGTTTTGGGGTACCGCGTTCTCGCACTAGGGTTCCTGTTCAATTTCGACGGCTACGACCGCGAGGTGACGCGTGTAACCCGCGTCGAGGACGAGATCCAACAGGAATGGTTCCAAAAACTGTTGGTGGAGGTTCTCCCCGACATTGACTACGTCGTTATTGCGGGACACATTCCAGTCCGCCATGCCCCCGAGTTTAGGACCCTTCACAGCGCGCTACGCGACGTGCGTCCCGATATACCTATCCACATGTTTGGTGGACACTCGCATATCCGCGACTATGTCGTTTACGACGACGCTGCTGTGGCCCTCGAGTCCGGACGCTACATGGAGACGATCGGCTGGGCGTCTGCGAACCTGTCGGGAAGCAAACCGCAGTTTGCCCGGACCTACATTGACTCGAACAAGCGGTCGCTGGCGTTCCATGCTGGTGTTGAGGTTGACAAGTTGTCGACGGAACATGGACTGAACGTCTCAACGCAGATCGCCGAGATCCGCGCCGATCTCAATCTCGACGAGCACATTGCCGATGTTCCCCGCACCTACTTCACTGACAGAGCGCCGTTCCCGTCAGAAAACAGTTTGTTTTCGCTCCTCCAGGAGCACGTTCTGCCCCTCCTCAGCAGTCCCAAGCACCTCGAGGGCCAACCCAGGTACATATTCCTCAACACCGGTGCCGTAAGGTTCGACCTGTTTGCGGGACCGTACACAAAAGACACGGGATACATTGTGTCGCCGTTCAAGAACGCGTGGTTCAGTGTGTCTGGTGTTCCTCGCGACGTTGCCGACAAGATTCTGCCCATCATCAACAACGAGGATCGCGTTGTTGCCATGCATTCGCGGACGAACTACTACAAGGGCGTCGACGAGCTCACGACGAAAATATACGGGTACAGAACCAAGGACGATCTTGGCACGAACGGCGACGACACTGTCCACCGTCCGTGGCAGTTCCACGAGATGCCCAATGCGTTCCTGACCCAAGACAAAGTCGACGACAACACCACCACCGTCACGCTCGTGTTCCACGACTTTATGGCCAGCTTCATCGAAAAGGCTCTCCGGGCGCTTGGCCACGCCAACCTGTACGATCCCCAGCTGCATGGAGGAGAGCGCATCATCGATCTTCTTCCGAAGTATCTCGTTACTCTTTAATTTAATTTTTCTTCTTTTTAAAGGAAGCAAAACTTATTTTTGTATCAATAGTTACTCGCTAAAGCACCCAAGTGCCAGCTTGACTATATAGATCACTGCATGCAGAGATCTTCTTTTGAAAAAGAAGCAAAACTCTGGTTCCAATTGGCTACGCCAATTGTTGCCCATCGAGAGGGTCAACTTGGCTAGCTCAAAATTAAATCACCGGATGCAGAGATCTTCTTTTGAAAAAGAAGCAAAACTTTAGTTCCAATTGGCTACGCCAATTGTTGCCCACCGAAGTGAGTACCCGAACAGAGGTCAAGTGCCAACCTGGCCAAATCACTGAATAGAGACGCATAACGAAGACACCAATCTCAACTGGCTCCGCCAGTTGGAACCCAAGTTTTGCTTCTTTTTCAAAAGAAGGACCCAGAGGAGACAGCGATGGTCAATAGACAAATCTACATTATTGTGAATATTTAAATTTAAGCCAGGGCGCGGCGCTTGTCGCGCTCCTCGGCAATGGTGAGCTTGATGCCCTTGCCCTTCGGGAGCGAGATGAGCGGGGTGGTGCCCTCGCCGATCACGAAGATGTTGGAGAGACGCGTGACGAAGGTGTTGTCGAGCGCGTCCTTGACGTGCACAATGTCGAAGCCGCCCTCGTGGCGCTCACGGTGGGTGATGACACCCACGCGACCCAAGTTACGTCCGCCGGTGACCATGACGAGGTTGCCGGAGTCGAACTTGACGAAGCTCTGGATCTTGCCCGTGGCGAGGTCGATCTTGACGGTGTCGTTGACCTTGATGTCGGGGTCGGGGTAGCGGATGGTGCGGCCATCGTGGGTGACAAGGTAGGGGATGCCCTTCTTGCCGAGCTGGACGCGGCGGACCTTGCCGAGCTTGTACTGCGCCTCCTCGTCGGTGATGCGGTGGATGGCGAAGCGGCCCTTGGTGTCGTAGATGAGGCGGAAGTTCTCGCCGGTCTTGGGCATGGAGATGACGTCCATGAAGCCAGCGGGGAACGTGGCGTCGGTGCGGACCTTGCCGTCGACCTGGACGAGGCGCTGCATCAAAATGGCGGTCACCTCACGGCCGTTCAAGGCGTACTTGAGACGGTTACGCAGGAACACAATCAGGGGCAGCGACTCGCGCAGCTTGTGAGGGCCGGGGCTGGAGCGCGGGGCGTAGGTGCCCGTGAGCTTGTCGAGCATCCAGTGCTTCGGCGCAGCCACGCGCTTCATGTGCTTCTTGGGTCCACGAGCCATGGTTGATTTGTGGTTTGTGAAGAAGTCAGGATTGGTGGTGAGGTTTTTCAATTAGGCCCTCTCCCAGTATGCCTGGCAGAGCTGGGATGTTTTTCACTAAGCAGAAATGCCAATGGCAGACGATGGGACTAACGGAGGTAGGGGCTGGTTTCCGCAGAATTTGGCTAGGGCGCCCGCGTGACTAACGTGACTGCGTTAGGGCCCGGCCCTTTTTTGTTGTTGTGGTGGTGGTCACGTTTCCCGGTGGTGCCTGTCAGTTCGGAATTGTCAACTGTTTCCGGACACCCGATACAGAACCCCAACCACCGATTCAGCTGCCACAATTGGCGATAGCCAATGGGCTCGTGGTCCCCGCCGTATTTCCGTATAGCCAGTTCCGAGCGGTATCCTCTTCTTACGCATTATAAAGAACTTTTTTTGTGGCTTCTTTTGAAAAAAGAAGCAAAACCTTTTGTGGCAATTGGCTATCGCCAATTGGGTGATTGGGGTATTTTGTGGGTGATATCAATTAGGCTTGCTCGACCACCAAAAGAGGCTGGCCAAGAACCCACCAAAAGACCCAATTGGCGCAAGCCAATTGCCACGAAAAGTCTTGCTTCTTTTTCATAAGAAGCCACAAACAAAACAAGTATCCACCAAATTAAGCCTCCATAACCCCAGACGCATCCCTGTCATCGGGGAGCCGAATAAGGTTTGCTTCATGGACCCGAGCAACTGACCAAGCAGCAAGACAGGTGCCATGCGTCGACAGCTGGGCCGATCACAGTGTCAATTTAATCGCAATCGTTCATGCGCCCATCTGTACGGCGACTTTTTTTTCATGGGCAGGTTCGTTCTGGGCAGTCGCTAAGCGTTTGGGTGAGGATTCGACGTGAACGTGGGCAATGTCAGAATAAGCTTCGCTCGCATATTACTCAACGGCGCAGCCAGGGTGGAGCAGGCTGATCGGGCTGGGTCAGGGCCGGTTTGGCGTCGACAGTTGCGTCGCGAAACCGGTAATGACACATTTTCGCGATGGTGGTGGGTGCGGGTGTCGGAATGCCGCACGCGGAGGAACCAAGGAAGGGATCGCCGCGTCAGTGCGGCTCAAAGGGTGCGGCTCCACAATCTGTTTGTCACAACATGGCGGGTTTCCGGAGCGCCCCACAGCTTCCATCGTGACCCCCTGGTCTTCTCTGCCTGGAATGCTGTTCCCGACGTCGGACCATACGGCTGGGCGAGAGCAAACGTGCCCACGCCCACCTTTTTTCCCCCTGATATGTCGTCTACGCCTTGTCCCAGGACGCGCGTTGTTTGGGACGTATCCCCACCGACCAGGGGGGGCAGGGTTGGCCCTGAACCTGGACCTGACACCCTTGTCGCCCACAGGTATGGGAATTTTTTTCTTTTTTGGGGGAAAACGGAAAACGCGCGCAGGACGACACCCACCGTGGAACATCTTCGTGGGCTAGGGTACGGCATTAGCACCCCTCTCTGAGGGAGGTCCCATACGCCGCCCCCTCGCCCCCCCATGGGAAAAAAAGCAAGCTTAGCAGCCGATGAGATGTTCCCCTCAAAATCGTGGGCAGAGGGCTCGCGGCACTGGGGAGGGCGCGGGGTTGCTCGTGTCGGTCGCCACCGCCGAATTTCGCCCGATCGCGGGTTCCACGTCGCTATTTGGACAATCACACCGTCGGCGAGCCCCGCCCGCTCTGGCCGCAGATTGGCTGGCACGCATTGACACATTTGTGACTTTGATCGGCTTGGCCTCGAACCCGTGCCCTGGCCATCGACTGCAGCAACACCCATCGTACCTGGAAAATCTGACGGTGCCATGCCCAGGATTCCGTGCAACTTGTGTCACTCTGCTGCCGAAGGCCTGTTTTTACATGAGCGGATGCCTAAAGCCAAAAAAGCCCACCGCCAAAAACCAAAACCGTAACCAAAACCTGGCATGTCTGGCCCCCCCTTAACCCTCGCCTTTGCACACCCCTGCTGCGTGAGCAGCCCATGCAAGGTGATACTCCAGAAAAAAGAAAAAAAAATGGGTGGGCATCATGGCATAAATAAAACTACGGTAGTCATCCCGGACCTGTCCGTTTTCCCTTTCTGTTTCTGAAGTTTCGGTCGCCAAAAACTCTGCTCCACATCGACCGAGTTGCCGAGAAGTTTCTGATCGCGACTTTGGCGTCTCGAATTGCCCCCTTGCCACCACAGTGCAGTAAGCACAATCCACAAAAAGCTGCCCCAAACCGCTCGCGGGAACTGCTCGCAGGAACCATCGTGGCATCTCGGGATTCGCCCTTTGCAAACGCTTTCTGATCGAGGTTTAAATGGAATGCCCGCTCTGGGCAACTCTTCCTCCCCCGCTGGCCAGCCACCGACCATCGAGTCGGCGGCCACCAGCGCTTTCCAGCCAGCCAACTCCGGCTCCTCGCAACGCTCCTCGCACGAACGGCAGCCTCTCGTGCCGTCGGCTCCTCCTGGCCACCAGGCCTCGAGCGAGTCCGCGACCAGTTCGCCGTCGCGAGCGGTTTCGCGTGGGGCCTCGCAGGCTCCGACTCCACAAACGAACACTCCGCCGGGGTTGCCAACTGAGAGCTGGCAGCAGCCGCAGCAACAGTACCAGCCGGTGCAGGTGCCGCAGGTGATGCAGCCGGCGATGGTTTCGGCGTCAATGTCTTCGTCGGTGCCCAGTTCGGTGCCGGTACCGGTGCAGGGCTACTTCAACAGCCAGCCGTACGCGTACAGCTACCCGTACAGCGGCGCCAAGTACGCGTCGTTTGACAACGGATCTAACGGGTCTAATGGGTCGAACGGACTAAACGCGACGAGTGGCTTGAGCGGCTCGAGCGGCTCTACGGGATTCAACGCCTCAAGCGGCTCTACGGGATTTAACGGCTCAGATGGTTCAAATGTCGCAAATGTCTCAAACGACTCAAACAGACCCAACGGCCTAAAGTCAACCGGGCCAAATGGGTCCAACGGATCTAACGAATCTAACGAATCAAGCGGCTCTAGCGGGCCCAGTTCGAACTCGAGCAACAGCATATCCCCCTCCCAAGCGTTCGAGACCAAACCCTCAAACGGTAATGTCACATTACCTCCCATCCGGCAGCTCGTGAGCGAAATCGCTCCCGACGAAACCTTGATGAACCCGCTCTCGCAAGCCCCTGCATTCATTTCTGCCATGCTCCCTGGCGTAACGGCGCCAGACCAATCGTCCTCTGGCAGCATCACCAAACTCAAGTCGTATCCGGCTGGTAACGGAGACGTCAAAACCGAGACCCCGCAGGCGGAGTCTCTCGCCCACATGAACCAAACAAATGGCAGCCAACAAAACCAAGCTAGTGTACCAGTACCAAATGCCGTGTCGAACGGACAGCTCCCGTCGACGTCAAGCCGGCCCAACAGCCTTCGACCAACCGCAACCGCATCGAATTCAGGGACCGGGCCACCATGGAAACTGCCCACCCTGGGTCCCATCGAGCCAAGTCCCAAAAACATGGCCGGACTGCGCTACTCGCGGATCCCCGTCTACAGCTTCTCTGGTATGCACATGTACGGCAAGAACGGCAAGAACGGCCAGAATGGTCAAAATGGCCAAAATGGCCAGAACGGCAAGGGACCGGCAGGTTCCACGCGGTCTACATCGGGCTCGCGACAAAAGCCGTTTGCGCCCAACATTCCCGAACAGCAGGCGCACCAGTTTGACAACATCGAACAGTCAATCAACGAGGCAAACCCGAGTCTGCACGCGTCAAACGCGTCGTCGCAAGGATCCGCATCGTCGAACCCTGCGTCGCGACACCAGACGTTCCAGTACACCAACGACAACCAGGAACGGCCAGACGGTGCGCCGCACGACAGCACAAACCAGCACACTGCACATATTTCGCCCGTGCTCTCCGCGCAGGAAATCTTCCCTCTTGGCCAGTACCAGCAGGATCCGAACAAGTTTGGTCCTGCCGCGAGCTCGTACCAGTACCAGACGCAGGCCCAGGTGGGCCCCTACGGATACTCCCCCTACGCATACTCGGCTCCATTGGCAGTTGCCCTCCACGGAATCCCCGCCGACACGCGGCCATACCCGTTCGGAATCATTCCCCAGCATGCGTACTCGCAGTACACTGGGGCTGCAGCCGGGCTTCCTGGCGCCCTCGTCGGACTCACGTCCCCAGCGGCTAATGGAAGCGAGTACATGGCTCCGGGCCATGGCGGTGCGCGGATGAACCCGCCCGGTCTCGAGACGGCAGACTTTGGTGCGCCGGGCTTCGACGGGGCTTTGCCGCTCAACTCAAAAACGAAAAAATCGGACGATAACCACCATGCAGGCCATGCAGGCACCGCCGATCACCCTAAACGGCGCGGTAATCTGCCCAAGGATGTTACTAATATTCTGCGGAACTGGCTCGCAAACCATCTCGACAATCCGTATCCAAGTGAGGAGGATAAGCAGAGGTTGGTGGAGCAGACGGGACTGTCGATTGTGCAGATCTCCAACTGGTTCATCAATGCTCGCCGTCGCAACTTGCCGCCCCACCAACGCCGTGGCAAGAACCGCAACAAGTGGGGACCGGACCATTAAATCTATTTATTACTATCTTTAACCCTGTTATCGACGCATTTACCATCTTTCTTTTCTTTTTTATAGCTTTTGTGATTTGAGTGTCTTAACTTATTGCATTTGAGTCTTCTTTTGAAAAAGAAGCAAAACTTTTGGTTGCAATTGGCTCCGCCAATTGGGTTTGATGTTTCACTATATAAATAGTTCTGCATTTGTATCTTCTTTTGAAAAAGAAGCAAAACTTTTAGTAGCAATTAGCTCCGCCAATTGGGTCTATTGTATCACTATATGGGAGACTCACTTTGCATTTGATTCTTCTACAGCTATAATACATGCATCTATTTAGGGTGGCACACAATTGGCGAAGCCAATTGCTACAAAAGTTTTGCTTCTTTTTTAAAAGAAGTCACAACCAAAGATCACCACTACCAAAACTATATACAATTGCTATCAAAGATTTTGCGTCTCTTCAAAAGAAGGTATCATGCTCGTGAAATAGTCGACTAAAATATATTATCTTGCTGATGCTCTACCGCCGTATCCGCCACGGCCCGGATCAAAGTCTTCTCTAAACTCATCACGTACCTGTCCGCCAGACGTTCCGCGACCAAATTGGCGGCCCTCGACAAATCCAGGATCGCGATCGATTTTGATAATGCGGTCGTCAAGCTTGGTTTGATCGAGATATCGCACTGCTCGTAGACTGTCCTCGTGGGTGTAATACTCCACAAAACAGAACCCGCAGGGCGTGTTCTGGAACCTGTCCAGACCCATGATCACGCGTTTGACGGGACCAGCCTTCGACAGCAGCTCCTGGACCTGCTCGAGAGACGTGTAGAAGGACAGGTTGCCAATGTACACAGTCGAAGACACCTTCGCCTGCTCGAGCTCCTGAGCTCCCTGGGGACCCTTACGAGCCTGCTTGTAAAGGTACCCGCTGATATTGTCCGTCCGCTCCGTCGAGTGGACGCCGAACCGGTCGTCTCTCATCGTCTCAGCGCAATGTCGAGATGGTTCGTGCTGCGTAACTGTGTGATGAAGTCACGTGTGAACTTCCTGGTAAAATCACGTGGCTTCAAAACCCTCCTTCCTCCGACTGCCATCTGAGGTGCGGGAAATGTCGGAAGATGGCTGTAGGCGTTCGGTGAATACAAGCCAACACAATTGGTCGTTCCGAAACGGGGCCATGCAGTTAACCAAAAATTAAAAAAAGACGCAATTAAACTAAAACACGCAATCGCAAACTGCTCGACCCCGCAATCCTCGACCTCGCCCATCGAAACGAATTCCATGTAGGGGCAGTGCCCTTACATAACAGCTGTCAAGCCAGGCTACGGTACAGTATCCCCGATGGGCAGTACTGCCGGCGTCACTGGACGTAAATTGTCTGCTCTTTGACCGCCTCTAGACCCAGTGAGCACCGAACAGTTCCGACGTTTTACCTAGATTATATCTTAGCGGAGCGCGGAAGGTTTGCGAAATTGCCACTGCTCACGTGCCCCCCTTTCGGCGACCGGGGGTTCCTACAGGAGCGTTGGTCCACGTGATGCTTACGCATCTCCCGATAGGGTGGGCGTGGCTCCCCCCGCGCCTCTCCCCCCAAATTAATTTCTCCCTTCTTCCTAATCCTTCAGAGAACTAAAGCCTAGGTTAACTCCTTTAAACGTATGGTTATTGCCACTGCTCGGAATGGAAGTGGCAAGACAGGTACCCAAGGCATTGCAGTAGAGTCTGACGACGATGATTCGGGGGGTATACGAGGCTCACGCCCCCCTATAGCGAGCCCCCGAGAGGGGGCCATAATTATACATCCAAACGATCAGCATTTTCTTCATCATGACGACGGAGCAGCGGCCGGTACCGCTGGACGGTCGGCCGTCTTGTCTCCGTCGCTCACCAACCCGCTCGACGACGCACTTATTGCGGCGTCGGACGGTAGTCCGGACTCCAATCCGGCCTACCTACTAGACTTCTACTTTGGCCACTCGAGCACGAAGGCGACGGCAGAAACGGCGTCGGCGTATTCCGCCGCCACCACGAAGATGCCCAGCGCGCTCTCGAGCCTCAAGGACGTGTCCCAGCACCAGATCCACCACGACCACCCAGGAACGGTTTCGTGGATGGTTCCATCGCCAAAGACCACGAAGGGCGCCGGGTACGTCCACTCGCCCATGGCCCACTCGGTGGGATCGCTCACGTACGGGTCGAGCTCGCCACTGTCGTCGTCGGGAACCTCCGACTCGAGCCAGGAGGGCTCGCCCAGTCCGCCAGGATTCGCGTTGTCGAAACTCGACGACAACTCGCCTGCGCCTGCGTCGCCACCCGCCGGCCGCCGGGTTTCGTTCCTCGCTCCCATCAAGGAGAGCGACGAGCGCTACCGGCGCGCAGACCCCGTGAAGAAGTTACCCGTCAACGAACTCATCAAGCGCATTTGCGTGGCAGGCGTTGACGCGAAGCTTCCTCGCGGTCGCGGACACAATCGCCAGCCGTTCTGTTTGAGCATCAACGAAATTAGGGACGTGTGTCGCGCCGCTCGCGAGGTGTTCTTGTCGCAGCCAACATTGCTCCGACTTGGAACCCCTGTCAAGATTGTTGGCGACATCCATGGCCAGTTCAAGGACCTCATGCGGATCTTTCGCAAGTGCGGCATGCCTCCGCAGACATCCTACCTGTTCCTCGGCGACTACGTCGACCGCGGCAAGCAGAGTCTCGAGACGATCATGCTGTTGCTCCTGCTCAAAATCCGATACCCGAACAACGTGTTCATGCTGCGGGGCAACCACGAGTGCGCCAGCGTCACGAAGGTCTACGGCTTCTACGACGAGTGCAAACGGCGTGCCAGTGTCCGCGCATGGAAGGCCCTGGTTGACGTGTTCAACTGCTTGCCGATTGCGGCGACGGTTGGCGGAAGCATTTTCTGTGTCCACGGCGGCCTGTCGCCGTACCTGACGTCGCTCCACGACATCGAGAAGGTGTCGCGTCCCACTGACGTGCCCGATAATGGACTCATCAGCGACCTGCTGTGGTCCGATCCGGACCCGCAGGTCAACGAGTGGGCCGACAACGACCGTGGCGTGTCGTTCTGCTTTGGCCAGCGTTCTCTCGACCAGTTCTGCCAGCGCTACCACATCGACCTGGTTGTGCGTGGACACATGGCTGTCGAGGATGGCTACGAGTTCTTTGGCAAGCGTAAGCTCGTGACCGTGTTCAGTGCACCGAATTATTGTGGTGATTTCGATAACTGGGGAGCCGTCATGTCCGTCGACAAGGACATGACCTGTTCCTTCCAGCTTCTCGAGCCGCCACGCACCGGCAACAAGGCACGTCGACCGGCTCCCACGCCCACCGTCTGGCGCTCATCCACCGAGGTGGAAGTTTAGTACAGTAACGAATCAACGACTCATTTATTCAATTTATTCAGTTTTCTTTTTATCATTATTATCTGTTCTTTCAAGCTTTTGCCGTTTTTACCGTGGACGTTCTTTTAAGTATAAGAAACTATGTCATTTATTTAGCTTTTCATATACTGTGTGGTACCTTACAGATTGTTCTTTTGAAAAAGAACCAAAACTTTTGTGGCAATTGGCTCCGCCAATTGTTTGGCTTTCGGTCAACTTATTTTGTAGTAGCTTAGAGACTGTCTATTTAGCAAAGCGCTTTTGGCAAGTGACTACACCTATTGTTCAGCTTTTAAGTCGACTGGTTTTGTCGAAGTTGTAGCACCTTGAACGTTGTTCTTTTGAAAAAGAACCAAAACTTTTTGGCAATTGGCCACGCCAATTGTTTTACTTTTTAATATGGGCAGAAATCAACGACTTTTTTTGGTGTAGTATATTTTATAGTAGTATCTTAGACATTGTTTCCTGAACACAAATCCTTGTATGGGACAAATGTTTAGCCTTCAAGTCTGGGGTACAAACTAGCGACTAATGGGCATAATTGCACCAGAGAAAACATAACTAGCAAATTCGCCGGCTAAGCCTGGTCTAACCACTACAACCCAATTGGCTTTGCCAATTGCCAAAAGTTTTGCTTCTTTTACAAGAGAAGTCATTGCGTTTAAAAGTCTACACAAAATCCCTGCTTTAATCCCCAAGAAAGACACCCAAATACAACTACATCAATCGCGATAAACGAATTACGATGAAAGGGGTCTCGGTAAAATGTTCCCAAAATGGCGAATCTTATCAGGGTGAAACATCGAGATGACCCAAGTGAAACCCGCAAGACGAAACCGGATCTAGGGTCTGGGTATATGATTACACACCCAGCAGCGCCAAGCACCGAAGCCAAGGCAAGGCAAGAATCCTGCAGATGTGCTGACACAGCTCTTTTTACGGTTTGAGCATGCGCAGGAAAATTAGGTAATGTCCCAGAAGAAGACGAGGAAAAAAAAAAAAAAAAAAAAGTGCTGACCAGGAATTAGGCTTGGGCTTAGCTTAGGCTTAGCTTAGGCTTGGCCCAGCTTTTTCCAGGCGAGGCGGCTCGTCAGTGCGCACCTGCGAGACTTCCCAAATCGAGATTAGTGTGCGCTTTCTTTTTGTACGCAATTTCACGACCCAGGCCAGTTTAGAAGCCCCTTGCATCATCTTTCTCAGCAGGCCTACTGCCTTAGTTGTCTCTCCTCCCCTAAGCGCCAGGTTTGTGCTGTAGTGTCGTGTCCCCAGACCATTTCGTGAATTGGCGCTCTATCTTGCCCAATTGCCATTGCCCTGGAGCACTGCTTTGTGAGCTTTTCGCGCCTCTCCTCCCAACCCTCGGACCCCGAACTTGGCGATAACTAGCAACCGCTTTTGGTATTTGAGGCTGCAATTTGGCGCATTCTGAACAAGTAACGACCCCTAAGTGGTTTTATTTCGGTTAATCCAGCCTTGGAACTAGCGAGAACTGCCTAGTCTCTGCCCAAGTGTCCGCAAGAATGGCGCGTCCAGACTACTTGCTGGGAATCCACGATTTCAAGGCACGGAACGAGGACGAGCTCGATTTCCGGCGTGGCGAGTTTATTGAAGTCATCGAAGACGACAGCGAGTTCGGCGACAAGTGGTACTATGGCCGGAACCTCAATACGGGCGACGCTGGCCTGTTTCCCTCGGTGTTTACGACAGCTGTTGGGGCGCTTCCGCCGGGATTCGTTCCTGCATCTCCGCGACCAGAGCCTATAAGCGGCGAGGATCGTGAAGCCTCGTTCGATTGGGGCGAAACCGCCTCCGGCGAAAAGGGGACACCTCTCGAGCAAGTCCCGTCGCAATCGCAGGTTTCGCAGTACTCTGCGCCGTCCCAGTCGGCTGCGTCGCAGTATTCGGGTGAAACGAGCCAGACTCTGCCTCCGGAGCAGCCGGTTCCCGTTCCTCAGTCTTCTCAGGTACCACAGGTACCACAGGTGCCACAGGTGTCCCAGGCTCCCCAGGCTCCCCAGGCTCCTCAGGCTCCTCAGGTGCCACAGGTTCCACAGGCTCAGCAGCCCGTTTCACAGATTCCGCCGGCTCAGGCCCAACGCCAGTCCCCGGCGCAATACGCTCCTGTGCCCCAGCCCCAGCCACTAAGTGTCCAGCCCCAAGTACAACATGTGCGCGATATCGAGACAGCCGAAACTCCGACGCCTGTTTCAGCATCCACGACGTCGGCAATGATAGACGACATCGACGCTGCCATCAACGAGATTGGCACCTCCACGACCCATCTCCCCATCACCCCAGATGGCGTAGCTCAGTGGGCTCCTGTGGATGTGCAGGCACATTTCTTGAATCTCGGGTTTGATCCCGTGATTGCCCACAAGTTTGTGGAGCAGGAAATCTCTGGAGTGATTCTGCTCGAGCTCGACCGCGAGACGCTCAAGGAAATGAGTATCCAGAGCTTTGGCACCAGGTTCGAGATCGACAAGGAAATCAAGCGTCTCAAGGGCGTTGCGACGCCGAACCTCGAGCGAACGCCGACGATGCCAATGAGCCCATCGAGTGCAGCCACCCCAAGGGGCCAGCCTGGATGGTCCCCTGCCACCGCTTATCCGCAAGACGCGTCAAGAATACCCCAGTCCCCGCGTCCGCTGCCACAGTCGACGCCCCAACAAGGCCAGTTGCCAAGCCAACCCATCCAGAATCAGGTGCCAAATCAGTTGCCAAATCAGTTGCCAAGCCAGCCGATTCAGGAGACACAGCCTGTGCCTCCACCACATCAGTCGCCATATGTGCCCCAGTCACCGTATGCACCGCAGTCGCCATATCCTCAGTCTCCCTATGAGCAGGATTACAGACAGCAATACGCTGTTCAGCCGGCTCCACAGCCAGTGCAGCCCCCACCGCAGACTCTGGCTCCACCGCAGCAGGCACAACAGACTCAGTCACAAGATCGACGGGTCTCCCAAAAGTCTTTAAACGGCAACGGCATTGGCATTGGCAACGGCAACGGAAACGGAAACGGAAACGGACACGTTCGCTCGTCGTCGAACGGCCATTCTCGTTCTGGTTCTGGCCACATGAGATCCGTCTCGAACGACTACCGTCGTGGCAGCCCAATGCTGCCGCAATCGCCAATTATGCCTCCCCCGTCGGAGTTTGTTCCACTGAGTCCAAAACTCGCCGCGAAGAGTGCGGCGGCTCAGGCAGTCAGACACCATCGTCGCGAGAGCAGTGCCGCGTCCAAGTACTCTGGAGCCCGCTCCGACTGGGAATCGGGTCTCGAGCCTGCTCTGTCGGAAACGGCCTCTGTGCGGTCGAGCACAAAGGGACACACGCGAAGTGCGTCGCGAGGATCGGCGTTCTCGTTCCTCACATCGTCTCCGCGTCTTGGGGCACCTGCCGAGAAGGGTAACTCTGTGTACCGCAATGGCCACCACCGTTCCGTGAGCGATCTGCTGCTCAAAAGCCGCAAGAACCCCGCCGACAGCGATCTCAAGAAACACCGGCGCCACTCGAGCGTCTTGTCGTCGATTTCGCTTCCGTTCCGATCCCCGTCACCAAAGAAGGAACCTCCAAGTGCTGGTCTCGTCAGTCCGGGTCTTGCGAGTCCCGGCAAGGACGGGTCCCTGGGGTCTGCATCGACTGGTGCCACGAGCACGAGCACGAACGGCAATGGCGTTGTTGCCAAGACAAAGTCCAACGGCAGCGGCGGCTCGAACCCAACCGCCAAGACGGGCACTCTCAAGTCTCTGCGCACGGCGTCCTCGCAGGTACTGCGTCCCCACCTCATGAAGCAGAAAACAAGTGCGTTCCAGGAGGGAATTCAAAAGACCACCGCAGAGGCAGCGGCAAACTCCGCTGCGCAATCAGGTTGGATGCACAAACTCAGTGGAACCGCACCAGGAGTGTGGAAGTCGCGCTTCTTCACTCTTCATGGAACACGCCTGTCGTACTTTTCGAACTTCAAGGACAACAAGGAACGCGGTCTCATCGACATCACCGGACACAAGGTTGTGCCCATCAAGGAAAACGAGGAGAAGCTCATTACCATGTACGCGGTGAGCGTTGGTGCCGGCCGCCACTGCTTCAAGCTTGTTCCCCCTGCTCCAGGATACAAGAAGGGCGTCGCGTTTACGGCGCCAAAGACGCACTATTTCGCCGTCGAGACCGAGGCCGAGATGCGTGCCTGGACCACCGCCCTCATGCGTGCTACCATTGAGCGTGACGAGAGCGTTCCGGTGCTGTCAACGTGCAATACCCCCACCGTCTCCTTGAGCAAGGCACAGGATATGATGACGGAGAGACTCCGCGAGTCGCTCGAGAACCAGAGCCTGGGCCAGCCGACGTCTACGTAGTTAAATTGTGTCTTTTTTTTATTATTTTATCTTTCTCTATTTTGGTGCCTTCTTTTGAAAGAGAAGCAGTGATTTTGTGTTATTAGTTTTGGTAGTTCTTCTGTTGAAAAGAAGCAAAACTTTTGTGTTGGCCTTTTCGTTTTTGGTAGATCTTCTTTTGAAAAAGAAGCAAAACTTTTGTTGCAATTGGCTCCGCCAATTGAGTTTTCGTGAGGTTTCCTTATACTTTTGTGTTATTCGCTTTTGGTGGTTCTTCTTTTCAAAAAGAAGCAAAACTTTTGTTGCAATTGGCTCCGCCAATTGAGTTTTGTGGGGCTTATTTAGGCTTTTGTGCTATTCGTTTTTGACGCTTCTTCTTTTGAGAAAAATTTAAGAGTTAGGTGGTGCGTGTATGCCTCTGACAACCCTAACCCTCACTTATATCGGTCGTTTTATCCCTCCAGATTTTGGTGTTTTGGTATCAAATTCTGACTTGAATGAATTTATATTGACTAAATGGTAGCTCCTAGCTATTTTGTAGCGTAGAAAAGTGGTCATTAGGGCCAATTGGCGAAGCCAATTGCAACAGTTTTGCTTCTTTTTCAAAAGAAGGTCTCCTGCCAACCAAACATCAAGACTTAACTTTAGGGGCCGTCAGCTCGCATCAATTGGCGAAGCCAATTGCAACAGTTTTGCTTCTTTTTCAAAAGAAGATCTATTACACAACTAACATCAAAGACTTAACTTTAGAGACCGTCAGCTCGCACCAATTGGCGAAGCCAATTACAACAGTTTTGCTTCTTTTTCAAAAGAAGGTCTCCTACCAAACAAACATCAAAATTAACGCTATACAAACGGTGTTGGAAAAAGAACCAAAATATTAAGCTGCCACGATATTATGGAGAGGGTTCTGCATCTGGGGATCGAGATCAGTGGCGACGGCATAGCTGCGCGTGGCTGCTTCGCTGTCTCCGAGTGCGGTGTAGGCGTCTCCCATGGCCAAATGGACGCTTGGTTCTGATGGCGTTTGCTGAACGAGAATTTTAAGTTCTTCGAGGGCCTCGTTGTACATGCTTGCGGCCAGAAGCGCTTCGGCTCGTTTGAATCTCGCCGACGCCGATTTCGGCTGCATTTCGACTGCACGCGTGAACTGGGCAATGGCCTGGGGATAGAGTCCTCGCGCCTCAAATGCAACGCCAAGGAAACAAACCAGCATCGCGTTTTCTGGATTGAGTTTTAGTGCTTGCTCGTAGTGCGCTTCGGCGCCTACTGTGTCGCCAAGACTGAGCATGATGCTTCCGAGTCCGTACCAGACGTTCGCGTTGGTTGGGTCGGCATTGAGGGCTGCTCTGAACGAGTCCTGGGCGTCCTGGAAGTCTTCGTTGGCGTAGAACTCGTGCCCACGAAGGGCATAGGCGTATCCGCGGTGAGGGTCGAGCTGAATGGCGCGGTCAAAGCACTCAATGGCCTTGGCAGGTTTGTGTTGGAGCGAGAAGGCATTGCCTAGCGCACACCACGACTCTGGAGCGAGTCTGTGTTCCGCGACCAAGTCGTTGGCCAAAAGCGCGAGTTCTTGTTCGAGTTTAAGGTGCCACAGGGACGTCGAATACAGCTCCATATCGCGTACGCGACCGACTTGTCGCTTGCGTAGCTCGCGATACGCTCCAGCGGCTTCTTCGAATCGACAGGTTTCCATGTAGCAGCGTGCTCGTAGTGCAATTGCCGTAGGGGTATGTTGGTGCACCAGAGGCAGTTTCTGGAGCTCGGCAATTGCGTGGGCATAGCTGCTCCGGGCCATGAGGTTGAGGACCGTCGCGAACTTCTCGAACGTGCCTGCGTTAGACGAGGTCGTGGGCCCAAACCCACTGTGATCTGGCTCGAATGGGAACTGGAGCGAGCTCTGGCGAACTCCACCACCAATTCCGCCGATTCCGAGTCCGCCGATTGTGCTTCCGCTCGCTTCAGTGGCTCCAAACGTGTTCGATATTCTGCGGAACGACAACGACGGTGGCCTGTCCCTTCTGCGTTTCGCCAGTGGGGGTGGAGGCATGGGCATCCCCAGAGCGGGCGTGGGACCGGCTTGTTTGGGGGTTTCAACGCCAAAATCGGGGTTATGCGGATGCGGACCCGGGGTCGAGACGGCGGTGGCTGGCAAATTGTGCATTATGGGCGTCTCGATCCTTCGCGGGGTTCCCTGGGCGCCAATTGATACCATTCTCGGGGTGCTGTCGACCCTTCGCGGAGTTGAGGTGATAGGCATTGCCGGAGCGTTTGTGGAGAGGTCAAACTCGCGCGATGCAAGTGGATCTTCGAACCGCGAAAACAAGTTGTCGAGACGGACCTGGATCCCGCGGGTTCCGACGAGCAAGGCGACATTTTCCCACAAATACGGATCGAGTTTGACCGATTGCGCAAGAACCTTTGCTGCAAGAGGCCCTGTGCGGTCCTGTTCCTTGTAGAACTTGCCCAACAGCATGTACAGGGCTGCAGGAGATACACCCCGCTGGGGCGGAGACACCGACCACTGGTGTTGCGAGGCCAAAAGCAGATCAACGCCCTCAGACCATTTACGCTGCGCATAGTAGACCTGGCCAGCGATGTAGATGCATCCGAGATGCGAACGGTTGTAGCTCGCGACGGTGTGGAACGCTGCCTTGAGCATTCCCTGTCTGAACAGAACCAATCCGTGGAGGAACGCGGCATCGGCCGATCCGGGGTCCGACGCGACCAGCTGCTCGGCGAGCATCTCGGCGCCGTCCAGCAGGCCGAGATCGAGACAGTGCCATACTGACGCGGCCATTTGTTTTGGTAGAGTAAGCACTGAGATGGGGGTTATGTTATGGTTTTGGTGATAAATATTAGGTTACGTGGTGGTTGTGGGTGTAGTTGTGGTGGGTGTGGTTGTGATGGTTGTCCCATGTAGTGTTTTCATAGTATTTTCGTAGAGTGTTCATGGAGTGTTCATACAGTGTTCATACAGTGGTGGGTCCATTCTATAGATGTCGTGGTGTTCACAGGTATACTGTACTCGACGATTGGTTCCACAAATGGAGCCAGATGGTGCGCAAGTGGTAACTCGAGTTCCGCCTTGGCTGGCTAGTTGTGGCGGAGCAAGTTGCCACGCTATTAGGTTCAAAAATGAGCAACATCTAACGCTGTGCTCGCAGCTCCTGGCGCTTCACAGTCCTCTCGTCCACAATGTCGTCCAGCAGCGTCTCCGGCACAGAAACGTACTTGATCAGTGTTCCCTTGACGTACATCTCCTCAAACGGACGCTGCTTCGAGCCGTCCGGCGACGTCTCCACCACCTCCGTCAGCAACAGGTTCATCCACAGGTCCATGGACGCGAGGGTGCCCTTGACGGTCGCGCCGCTTTTGAGCTCGACGTCGACCTCGATGTTCCTTCCTGCGGCCGCATTCAGCAGCGACAGTGGAAGCATTTTCTGTGAGTACAACAACTAGTGTGGTACGATAGTAATAATGACACAGCGCATAACGCCCTAGCAGGGCCTAAACGCATAAACATGGGGGAGCACGACTCGAAGGGCCCTTAGTCGTGGGCCGTACACATTTGAGCCTGACCCCCCTTCCTCTTTCCCCGTCCACTTTTCACACCTAGGTCAGGGGCAAGTGCTGGAGCTTTGGAGCGGGTGCAAACACAGGCTGGTTTTATAAAAGAAAAGTCGCGCTAATTCTCCGTGATCTGGCGCGGTTTCCTCCTTCCCCTCCCTCTCCCCTCCCCCCCCCAAAAAGATGGCCCCCGTCTACAAGGCAACCTACTCAAATGTGCCCGTGTGGATGTGCACCGTCAACAATGTCGGCGTGATGCGACGCCAGGCAGACGGCTGGGTCAACGCGACCCACATTCTCAAGGTGGCTGATCTCGACAAGCCGCGGAGAACCCGCATTCTCGAACGCGACGTCCAGTCGGGCGAACACGAGAAGGTCCAGGGCGGCTACGGCAAGTACCAGGGCACATGGATCCCCGTGGACAAGGCAATCAAGCTCGCGGAACAGCACGGCATTCTCAAACTCGTCAACGATCTCCTCACCTACACTCCAGGACCCGAAGGGGTCGAGCTGCCGACGGCGCCCAAGGTCACGATGGCGCGCAAAACTAACACAGAGATTGGTGGTAGCGGCGGTGGCAGTGGTCCGCCCCGCGCAAAACGCGCGCGGAAGACGTTCAGTGCGCCCGCGGTTGGCCCCAATCTCGGTCCTGGGGCACCGTCGCCGAAGACGCGCCAGGCGCCGGCGAATTCGCCCGTCAAGCGACCACGGCAGCTCCCCCAGCATGCTCTGCCGGCGCATCTCCAGCAGCAGCGTCTCCAGCAGCAACAGATCATGCAGATGCAGGCGCACCAGGCGCAGGCGCAGGTCCAGGTCCAACAGCTCCCGCCGCAGATGGCGATGGGCGTGACGCAGATGCCGAAACACAAAATGGGCGCGTCGATGCATAACATGTCGCTCGACGCGACGATCCGCAAGGACGACGCGTCGCAATCGTCGTCGAACGCCGAGTCGTCCGAGTCTGACTTTTTGTCCGACGACGACACGAGCATGGCGTGGAACTCGGCACGGGTCCCGCCGGGAAACGTCTCGGGGTTCAGTGCCGGCAACGCCAGCGGGAGCTTCCCGCCGCTGCACGGGCCGTCCACCGACGCGGGCCAGGCGTACATGGCGGAGTTCTCGTCGAAGCTGCTCGACTTTTTCATGGCGCCCAACAAGGCCGAAATCCCCGAAATGCTGCTGCATCCGCGCCCCGGCCCCCACATCAACCAGGCGATCGACGACGAGGGGAACACGGCGTTCCACTGGACGTGTGCCATGGGCCAGGTCGAGGTGATGGAGGCGCTGATGGGCGCCGGCGCCAACATCAAGGTGCTCAATTACGCCGGCCACACGCCGCTGGTGCGCGCAATCATGTTCACGAACAACTACGACATGCGCAGCTTCCCGAAAGTCCTGGAGCTGTTGCGCTCAACCATGTTCTACAGGGACGCCCAGGGGTCGACGCTGCTGCATCACATTGCCGCTGCGTCTGCATCGCGGTCGCGGGCGTCGAGCACGCGCTACTACATGGAGATTTTGCTGGCGAAAATGTCCGAGACGCCGTTCGCGTCGGGGTCGAGCTCAGACAAGGCCCTGACGCATTTTGTGAACCAGCTCGACATCAACGGCGAGACGGCGCTGCACATTGCGGCGCGAAACTACTCCCGGAAGCTCGTCAAGGTGCTTCTGAGCTACAACGCGGCGCCAGACATCCCGAACAAGATCGGCAGAACGGCCCAGGAGTTTATATTCGAGTACGAGGCGCAACGGGCGTACCAAACGCACGGCCTCGCGCCTTCGAGCTCGCCGCCACGGTCGTTCGGCGGAACGGCGTACTGGCAGGCAGGGTCGACGTCGCCACGACGGCTGCTTCCGCACCAGCAGGCGCAGCAGCGTGAACGCGAACGTGAACGCGAGCGCGAACAGGCCCAAGCCCAAGCAGAAACCCAATCTCAGCAATCACATCCCCAGGAACAAGAAAAGTTCCGACTAGAAGCGCTCTCTGGCGACACATCCAAGGCATTTGTGAGCGAGACGGCGCAGCAGGCAGGAAACGACGCGCCGCAGGTGTTTGCGGAGCTGCTTGGCGAACTCGCAGCCACCTACGACGCGGCTCTCAAGGAAAAGGATGACGACATTGAGCAGGTGCGCCAGCTCCTCGAGCAGTACAAGCGCAACATTTTGGAAGTGCAGCACAACATTCCCGAGCTCCAGAAACTCATCGGCAACGAGCAGCTCACGACAATGGAGGTCCAGCGTCTGAGCAAACTTGCGCACCAGCGCTCCATCGAGCTCCGCAAGGTGTTTGAGCGCACGCAGGCGCGCAACCTCGCCCTGTGTGCGCAGAAACAGGAGCTCGACGTCCAGCAGGAGCTCCAGGAGCAACTCGCCCAAGGAAACTACGATGCCCATGAGCAGAGACAGCTGGCTGCGCGTCTGAGCCAGATGCAGCTCCAGCGCCAGCAGCTCGCGGACGAAATCGTCGAGCTGTACGGAAACGCCGGCAGTCGCGAGAAGATGCACGAGTACCGGAGGCTCATCTCGCTGTGCTGCGAGACGCCTGTCGATGACGTCGACAGCCTGCTCGAGGGAATCAGTCAGTCGCTCGATGATCGCGGAAACTGACCATGCTGTACAGACTATTTATCTCTAATAACAATCAATTCTGGCATATTTGCACTTGTTTAGTTGGGAATTCCGCAGACGAAGCAAAAACTAGTAACAATTGACTTTGTTTGGTATATTGCAACTACGCACAGAGCCACCAGGTAGGTTTTGCTTCTTTTTCAAAAGAAGCCACCAAGTAAGTTTTGCTTCTTTTTTAAAAGAAGCCACCAAGTAAGTTTTGCTTCTTTTTTAAAAGAAGTTACTATATTTTAAAGCTGTACCGTACAGTACTGTACAGAATAGCGGAAGCAGTCTGATTAGGCTGCACATGTCAGCTGAAAAATCGAGATTATTAAAAATATTTTTTGTTCAGCCAAACCAGACAGCCAAACCAGACATGGCGTTCAAGGACTCTGTGTTCGAGCTTGGCGGAGATGCCGACGACTTAAAGTTGCTAGAGGGCCTCAACTCCGACGACTCTGAGGTTGAGGGCTCTGGACGCGAAGACAATGGCCTCGCCGGTGACGTCGACAAGATGTGGGCAGAGCTGAGCTCCAGTGCGGGACTCAAGGCACCAAAGCTTGTGAACGTGTCCGACAAGCCTGAAAAGACCAAGACGGATAAAAGGACCAAGGACGAAAGCGCCAAGACGGAGAAAGTCGACAAAGTCAAGAATGGTGACGCTAAGAATGGTGACGCCAAAAAGTCCAAGGTCGACAAGGCTGATAAATTCGAGAAAGGCGAGAAGGCGAGAAATGGCGACAGAGCAAAACCTCAATTGACCGAACAGCCAAAAGAAGAGACCAAAAAACAGCGCAAGCTGCGCGCCAAGGCCGAAGAGTGGATCAACACGCTCCAGTTCCCTGACGGGTTGGCTCTCGACGATATCGACGCGTGGTGGAACCCGCTTCCCAATGGCGTTCCCGAGAGCGTTCCGCGCGTCGACCTGTCGCTTGTGCCCCAACTGAAGGAAAAGGCCCGCAAAATGCTCGACGCCGAAAACTCCCATTTCCACCGTCGCAAGCTCCAGGAGCGCGAGTACACGAGCTCTCTCGAGTTTTTGAAGAGCGGTACGTTTTCCGATCAGCTCGGAACATTGTCGATCTTGTCCACTGAGTCGCCTCTCCATTCGATCCGGTTCCTTGAGAACCTCGCGTCCAAGTGCGAGTCCAAGAACCGCGAAAGCGCATGTAAGGCTCTTGAGGTCACAAAGGATCTGTTGATGTCACATATTCTGCCAGACCGTAGGCTTTTGTGGTTCAAGGACGAGAAGTTGGTGGTGGGAGTGTCTGTTCCGCAGCTCATTCTGTGGAGCTACGAAGACTGGCTCAAGCAGTACTACTTCCGCTTCCTCCAGTCCCTTGAAAGACTGCTCACAGACACTGTTGAGGCGATTCGCCTGCGTGCGTTGCACTGCTGCTTCGATCTGTTTAAGGCCAAACCGGAGCAAGAAGCCAATTTGCTTCGTCTTGGCCTGAACAAGTTGGGCGACCCTGAGGGCAAAGTCGCGTCGCAGGTGAAGAAGCTGCTTATGGACGCGTTGCAGATGCATCCGTCGATGAAGGGGATCGTCGCCACGTCCATCAGCGAGCTTTTGGCCCGGTCGGCGGACTACCGTACAAGATACTACTCCATTGACACTCTGAGCGAGTTTATCTTCAGTCACAAAGACGCCAAGCTTCCGAACCAGCTTATTTATATATACCTCGAGCTATTCGAGCGTCTCCTTGCCGAATGGGACAAGGAGGGCGACAAAAAGGCCGAGGAAAAAGCTCCCAAGAAGGATCCGCGTAAAAGAGGCCCTCTTCGCGGCAAAAAGGGCGGTGTGCGCCAGGAACAAAAGACTGCTGACCAGGCGGAGGATGAGCAGCGTGCGCGTCTCGTTTCGAAGATCTTCACTGGCCTCAACCGTGCGTTCCCCTTCTCTGAACTCGACGCAAGCTCGTTCGACAAGTACACCAACACCTTGTACCGGATGAGCCACTCTCCGAATGTGGGCACGTTCATCGAGGCTCTCAACTTCATCTTCCAGCTCGCGCAGGCGAACCACCGTACAAACGGTTTGATCGATCTCCGGTTCTACCGCACTCTCTACGCAAGTCTGGTGGACGAACGGCTGCACCAGTCTGCGAAGCTGAGCAAGTACATTCACCTGCTTCTTCGTGCCCTGTCGCAGCTCAAATCCAAGGACGAGCAAAGTGTTGCCATTTCGTCTGCATTTGGAAAGCGTTTGCTCCAGGTGGCCTGTCACTGGCCCGAAGTTGGCGCAGTTGCCAGTCTCGCCCATGTGGCTGCCCATGTTCCTCACATTGCGCGTTTGCTTGTGTCTGAGGCGCGTGAAGAGCATTACGACGCGACAAAACGCGATCCGCTCTATGCCAAGGCGGAGACGTCGAAGCTGTGGGACATAATCCCCCTTCTCAACCACTACCATCCTACTGTGGCTCTTTATGCCAATAATATCATCGTGCCCGCAGAAGAACGGGAGGCTCTCGATATGCCCGACATGGAGCAGTACACCGTCAACAGCTTCCTCAACAAGTGGTCGTACCGTAAACCCAAGGACAAGGAGAGCACTCGCGGTGGCAGTATCTTCCAGCCTCTCTCTGGCTACACGGACCTTGCACTTGGCATTCGCCAACAAGGACCTGGCACAAAGGTTCCGATCACGCTTCAGGACTGGACGAAACGCACCGCCGAGAACGTCGCTCCTGACGAGCAGTTCTTCCTCCAGTTCTTCCAGCAGCGTCCTACGCCGAAACCCAAGCCTGTGGCTGAGGAGAAGAAGGCTCCTGTGGATGAGGAAGACAGTGATGCCGATGAAGACGAGATTTTCAAGGCCATGCTCAAGACTGGTGAACTTGGCAGCGATCTCAGTGACGATGGCGACGACGAAGATCTCAAGGGCCTATCTGACATGTCTGATGGCGAGGACAGTTCGGTCGATGAAGAGGCTCTTAAGAAGGCATTTGGCGAGGATTCCGATCTCGACTTGAGTGGTTCCGACGCTGGAAGCGGCGCTGAAGATGCTGATCTTGGTGACGACCTTAGTGGTGACGATCTTAGCGATGACCTTAGTGACGACGACCTCGAAGATGGCGAGCTTGAGGCTCAAGGCAGCGACTCTGACGCTGGCGTCAAAGAAGCTAAGCCCAACACTGGCAACAAGCGAAAGCGCGAGTGGTCCGGAATGCCCACGTTCATGGATGCCGATGCGTTCGAGGAAACTCTTGCCAAGCGCAAGCGTACATAAAAACTATAGATATTTTCTTAATTTCTACCAATTTTTTTTTTTTTTTGAACACAACAAAAAAAGTTGCAAAAATATAATAGCCCACAGCGGGACTCGAACCCGCAATCTTCACCTGTCTGAATAAATTCAGTTTCAACCCTACCGGAGGGTGACGCGATGCCATTACGCTATGCGGGCATTACCACTCGACCATGCGGCCGTGTCTTGGGAGGGAACCAGCCCAAAAATTCTAGTATTCGAAACGCATGTTTTGTTGTTGGATCTTGCATGATCGCGCGAAAATCGTTGTTATACCTACCTAAACGATCACCTCAAAGAGGACAAGAAATGTTTGGGTAGCGGCTACCAGAATTTGTTGAACTGGTTCTAAACTTAATCTTAAAACCTGAGAATCGGTGGAGTTGTGCATGCAAATAAAGTTACACACAGATCTGCTTCTTTTTCAAGTAGCTAATAACAAAAAAACCAAAAAAAAAAAAAAAAAACAAATCTCAGAAGAACAAATAGATCACTTTTTACCACACTAAATACCTGCTACTCTCTACTATCACCCTCATTTCACCACCGTCTCGCCAGGAACCGGCTCAGTGAAAAGTCTTAATCAGCGGTTCGGATCCATCCAGCGACCACAATGATTTTTCAAAACCTGTTTGGGTGGAAGTCTCGCTTGTCGCAGGCGGTCTTCGTGACGGTGAGAACTGCCACAAAGAGATCGTCTGGTGGTAAGAGCGCCAACAAGAATACAGCTGGTCGCAGACTCGGTCCCAAGAAGGGCGAGGGAGAATACGTTATACCCGGTCAGATCATTTGGAGACAAAGAGGCACAGCCTGGTTCCCTGGAGAGAATGCTGGAATCGGCCGCGACCACACAATTTTTGCCAAGGAGCCTGGTTACGTGCGGTATTACCGCGATCCGTTCCATCCGAAGCGTCGCATTATTGGTATTGCCCTTGGAAAGGACGACAGACTGCCTACCGACCACTTTGCTCCCCGTCGGCGCCGGTTTGGCTATGTTCCCATCACCAACTCTGAGGTTGCACAGTTTGAGCGCGAATACCTGACGAGAAAAGAGACTTTGCGCCAAATGGCTCGCGAGTCGCTTCAGGAGAAACGCGACGAGGCAAGAACGACGCGCATCAATGGCCACATTGACTTCCTCAAGACCCACGTTCCGGAGCTGAGTGCTGAATCTGCGCAGATCCAGGCAGAGCGTCTCGACATGGTGTACCAGTACCTGTGTGGTGGATACTCGTCTAGCGAGGCTACCAAGGTCGTGACGGGACACATGGTCGACGATATCAAGACTGACGCCAAGGTTGGACGCATCAGCTCCGACGAGCTCACGACCAAGTTGAGTCAGTTTGAGCAGGACGTTGCCCTCGTCGACGCCAAGGTCATGTTTGGTCCAAGCAACCAGCTGACTGCGGCTCTTTCGCTCGAGGCGGAGACCAAGGCCCGTGAAGATATTGTGGCCAAGGTCTCAGAATTGGCTACTCCTTACTTGACCAGCACGGAGGGCACTCCCTCGAAGGTGGTGGACGAGATTCTGGAGTTGTTACGCAACCCATTGTTCTCAGCAGGAGATGTTGTTGGTCTTAAACGCAAATTCCTTCGCAAGCCAACGCCAGTGCTGGCCACTGCTGAGCTCGAAAAGAAGGCAAAGAAGGGCGACGGCGAGCTCCAGAAGGTCTGGGACTATGAGAACCACACCATCAAGACTTACTACGTGCCGAAGAATGCCAAGCATGTGTTCAACTAAACTGTATATACTAAAAGTAGGAACCCCGTTCATGATTGATTGGTGGCTGGAACGGCGCCTCGGTGATCTGCATACATCCCGCTTTGCCCTGGTAGGGTGTCGCGCACTGCCATATATACTTGTAGGCGAAATCCTTTCCATTGGAGGTGCGGAGAACCATTGGCTCCCCACACTTGCATTTCGGGATAGTGTCGTCATTGAATTCGTGCAGATAATGGCGGAAAGTGAGACTGAGACGCGTGTTTCCCAACAATGCCTGCGGGGTCGTGACTTTCGCACTGGGTATGCAATGCTTAAATCGTTCTTGACATCCCCCATGCATGATGAACACGCTATTGTGGGGAAGTTGAATGCTGTAATAATTAGGATGATGTTTCTGGCGCTTTCGGTGCTGAATTCGAATTTCTCGCGAACAACCAAGCGACAGTGATGCAATGATTGGCTCTGGTCCGATGTGGGTGAGCTGATCTGAGTGGTATGAGAGATGGCTTTGTTTGTCGTCATAGCAATTGCACAACACAACATTACACTCCCAGCCAGATCTTTTACAGTGGCTGGTCACAAGCTGCTTGACCGCATCTCTCGCCAATGCCATTTCGACGGGGAACTCGAACATTTTATCGATTGTTCGGCCCTGGTAAGTTGGAGCCAAGTCTCCGTTCAGAATTAGAGGGTCATCGGTATACAATGCACTTGTATGTGGCGCCTGCACTTCTCTGTCAAACAAGAAGAACTTGCGATTGGTCCAATCTTGAGACTGGTCTCGTAACTTGAGTGCGAGTCCATTTGCCACACTTTCCTCGAGGACATTGAGATGTAATGAGCAATATATCCCTGCTTCTTCCACCTGTTCAGGGGTATGGAGACGAATCGCTTCTGTTGGTCGATGGATCGCCGCTTTGGTTACCTTGAAAGTCGATTGGCGTTGGTTCCTTGGCGCGCCTTCTTCGACTCCAAGCAGACCAAGAACCTTGGTGACATTGGCATTGCAGGATACAATTAGGTCAAGAACTGCTGCGGGATCAGCATCTGGCACGCGTTTTAACACCACATCGATCAATTGGTCTGTTGACATGTCGACATCACGCCACGCCAAACGCGTTTTTCAGTGTGTTGTACTCAGCAGTGACAAAAAAATACCAAAAAACTACAGCACCTTCTGTTCTCGCGTGGTCTCCCACCGCAATACTTGGTAAGGCTCTCAGATGCTTAGATATGACTGATCGGACGGGAAGTCTCGTTTTCACCTGGATATGGCCGTAGCTGAAAGTTTCCTCTGAACCTGGGTGTCGTTGAGTCGATTTAGATGCACTTAAAGCGACATTCGCTAGTGTTTCATGGATAAGATGGAGTCCTAATTGTATTGAAATTGACACAGAAAGGGTGGATATAAATAATAATGCTACAATAAGAGGCTATTTAGGTTTCTCTTGGTAACCGTATGGGTACTTTTGGGTCCAGTTCCACAGATCACGGCACGCCTGCTCGACAGGGATCTCCGTCTTCCAGTGCAATTCCGTGTTCGCACGCGTGGGCTTGGCAGTGAGATCAAGCACATCGCCTGCACGGCGGCCAACGACCTCGTAAGGCAGATCGCGACCAACGGCCTTGTCGAAGGCCTTGATGATCTCGAACACAGTGGAGCCATGGCCAGAGCCAAGGTTCCATTCGCGGCAGTAACCAGTGTCCTTGCCCTTCACTTCCTTGTCGACCTCCTCGAGCTTTGCGAGAGCGCTCAGGTGGCCCTTGGCGAGATCCATGACGTGGATGTAGTCACGGATTGGGGTGCCATCACGAGACGGGTAATCGTCACCAAACACGGACAGCTTTTCACGACGACCAGAGGCGACCTGGGCGAGGAACGGAAGCAGGTTGTTGGGGATTCCAAGAGGGTCCTCACCAATCTCCCCAGAGGGATGGGCGCCAATGGGGTTGAAGTAGCGCAACAGAGCAGTGCAGAATCCAGGGGTAGCGTGCGAGAAGTCGCGCAGGATGTGCTCAATCATGAGCTTCGTCTGGCCATAGGGCGAATTGGGGTCCGTAGGACACTCCTCAGGAATGGGGATCATGTTCTCAAAACGGGTCGCGTCTCCATATACTGTCGCACTCGACGAGAAGACGAAATTGTGCACATTGTGCTTGGACAGAGCCTTGAGCAGGCTGATGGTGCCACCGACGTTCCACTCGTAGTATTTCAGGGGAAGCTTGACTGACTCTCCCACTGCCTTGAGGCCAGCAAAGTGAATCACGGCAGTAATGTCAGGGTGAGCAACGAACACCTTCTCGAGAGCTTCAGTGTCGCGAATGTCCGCCTTGTAGAACGGCACAGACTTGCCAGTGATCTTCTCGACGCGTTTGATGGCCTCCTCTGAAGAGTTGAACAAGTTGTCAACGACGACCACGTCACGACCAGCCTCGAGCAGCACAATCAGTGTGTGAGAGCCAATGTAGCCAGCACCGCCAGTAACGAGAATGCGACCAGTCATTGCTATCTTTTAAGTGTGGAAGTTTAAGAGATCAGGGGACACGTTTTAGGCACCACCCCACCGGAACTGACAAATCGTAATGGCTGGCAGTTAATCAGCGTCGTATACCCCTCGATGTCGGTAAGGTACATGCAGAGGAGGTTGATCTAGGTTTCGAAATCTGCCATGGTCAATAGTTTTTCGTGGTTTGATGGTGCATCGGCCACCACAAAGTAATAGGCAGCGTCCAATTCGTACATCGGTGGTTGTAGGCAGACGTTGTCTGAGCCTCTGAGAGAAGCACACGCTAAAATACGCCAAGAAAACTGCACCAAACAACGTGGCTCTGAGTTTAAAGAAGCAAACTGTCAATACTCTCAATTTCTCGAGAACACCCAATCGTAAACGGGATCCGGAATAGGTAGCCCAGAGGAAAATCTTACGTGACAGCGCGGTTAGGGGTAGGGAAAGGGGGAGCAGAATTATTTCAGCCTTGGCGGAGCGTCCCAACCTCCCAAATGGCGAGAGGGTGTTTCAACCGCTATTTACTGGCCAGGATTTGACGAGCCAGCTAGCTAAGCTGGGAAATCTTCCACACCAAACCAAAAAAAAATTAATTACCACGGAAACGGCAAAGGGGTCCCCAAGTATCGCGAGATTGTCCGCCCATAAAGCCTTTTCCACGCTACCTTGGACCGAATTCCGAGGTTTTTTAGTGACGCGAACCATCCAAGCACAATTATTTCGCTACAGAGGCGCACAATCGCTCGCATACCACCACGCACCCGCACACAGCCGTTATGGGAGAACTCAAGGTCTCTCGGCAGTCGCGCGGGCCCGTATCAATAAACTATAATACCAACGAGACGGCAAGTCTCGGAAAGAGCACAAAACCCTCGTCCAATCGCGGAACATTGCCCGGACTCGATGACGACGATCTGGGCCTCACAGTCTCGGAAGGAGACACTGATGGGGGCAGGCATTTACGTCTCGCGGACGAGGACGCGCACCTGCTCTCGTTTCTGGACCAGAGTGCCGACGATAAGCCCAATGCCAGCGTAGCCAGCGACGACGGGTTCGATTCCGATGACAGCTCGATCGAACACGAGGAGGAACGGGCGATCCAGTTTGAGCTGAACCAGCAACTAAATCAGCACCGAAATCAGCCCTCAACCGCTAATTCAAGGCACGGGATTCTGCCGAGCCAGCTGGTGCCTGGATCTTCCACCGCTAGCCATGCGATCGAGCAGGACTCGGACGATAATGGCGCAGAGGACGACATTGACAGCAGTGACGACGACGACAGCAGCTGGGACGATGCATTTCTCGACGATTTCGACGAGCCAGCCACGCCAGGCCTGTCTGCTGTTCTGTTGTATGCCAGTGACGACGACGAGTCTGGTGAAGATAATGACGCGAGTCACGACAACGATCGCGAGGCATCCATGTGGGAATACTTCTTCAGTGACGGCGATGGGTCTGGAACCAGTGGATCTGAGGACGAAGGGTCACGCAAATCGACGCCCGAGTCTGACGACCATGCCCAACCACTGGACACGAAACCGGTCCTACCGCCGCCCAGCGAACCTCCTGTTGAACACAGTGGAGACTCGACCGATGAGGACGATGGAGTTCCTCCCGAACGAAAACGACGACGGGCTCCCACCACGAGACCAATTGAAGTATTGGGCTCGTCGAGCTTCAGTGCGCGTCCCCCCGTCCTTGGATCCTGGCGCATCTCGCGAGGTTCTCGGAAAAACATTGGCATCATCGACGGTTTGACGACGCGGACACTCAGTCCACCGCCCCCGCCGCCGTCAGAAACCCCAGACACGTCGCCAGCGTTCACGGGCGAAAAACGCGACTTTGAAAACGCATTGGCCAGCGACAGCGAGAACGAAAACAACGACGAAGACGTCTTCGAAGGCGTGTTTGAGTTTTTGAATACAGAAGATCTCGAGGAAGACGAGGGCGAGGACGACAACGAAGGAACGTCTGCGTCGCCATATATTTATAAGAGCCGGCTGAGCCGAAACGTTCCATTGTCGGCGTTCCGCACGCGCCAAGGCCCACAAACGGTGTTAGAGAGCCCGATACTGCAAAAGCGTGCGCGGCGACGCAGCTTTGGACGTGAGGCATACATGAGTCCTGCCCGTAATGTGAGACGGCGGCTGAAACGGGTCAAGGCAGGTCCTCCACGAGCGAGGGAACTTGATCCGAGCCAGATCGGCGCTACAAAGGACCTGATCGAGGAGCTGGTGGAGATTGGGGCCATCAGCCCGTTCTTTGTGGAGTAAACCAAACTTTGTTACCTAAATTAAAACGACCCCATAGAACAATCAGTGCTTTTGAAGGGTACATATTCTTTTGAAGAAGACACTTCCTGAGAAATATGGGGTAACTTGAAATTGATTTTGTGACTTCTTTTGAAAAAGAAGCAAAACTTTTGTGACAATTGGCTACGCCAATTGAGTTCGTTTCAAATTAGGAGTACATTACGACCGAATTGGCGCAATCAAGTGCTACAAGACGTCTGTTTCTTTTTGAAGGAGTTGGGAACTTGAATGTGTGGTGACTTCTTTTGAAAAAGAAGCAAAACTTTTGGTGGCAATTGGCTACGCCAATTGAGTATAATGACGCCTCTAGCCTGACAAGAACTCAATTGGCGCAGCCAATTGCCACAAAAGTTTTGTTTCTTTTTCAAAAGAAACCACCTCGGAAACGAAACTACTTCGAATAAACCTGAAAACATATCAATAAACTTATTATCGTCACTCCTGCCTAAATTAAAGTCGTCAATTCCGACGTGACCTGCAGCTGCGACCGCAAGCTCTTGGTCATGGTCACTACAGCGAGAAGCTCACGCATCTCCTTCTTGTACATGCCATCAGCAGCACCAGGCGTGGACAGCACTGGCACAGTGGACAACGTCCGGTAAAGGTAACGACCCACTGCCTCGACCTCAGGAGTCACCTTGTCCATCTTACGGGCAGCACGTACAAACTCGAGAACGCGATCGAGCTCCGAAAGCACATCAAAGAAGGCATTGTCGAGCGAAACCTCAGGTGACATCACGGGGCCTATGCGATCCTCGTCCTCAGCCGCCTTGGCCACAACGGCGTAGGCAGCCTTATCGGCGGGGTTATATGAAACAGAGTTGGCCACAGGAAGGAAAATGCAGTTACCAAAGTTGCCGAGCTCGCTGGGGACACCCACAGGCGAGCTCACGTAGGTGCGGATCTTGAACTCAGACGGGTTCGTCGTCTCAAGCGTGAGGTGGACCGCCGGGTACGGGTAGGTTCCCGTTTCCTGGGAGTAGAACTCGTGGATAACCGCAGACAGGTTTGTGAGTTCAGGGCTCGTCGAGTACCATCCGAGGATGACGCTGTCGGGGTGCACGCGACGAATGAGCTGGTACATTTCGCGGTGGTAGTCGTTGTCGATCTTGCCCTCATCCTCGGTGGTGGGGATGATAGGAACAACGTACGCGTTGCGCACCTGGACTTCGGAGCTGTCGTCGCTGCGCACACCCACCAAGGTGCCAATGACCGTGGGCTGGCCGTGCTGGCGGCGCAGGGAGTGGGACAGCATCTGGAACAGGGCCTGAGCACCAACCGTGACTTTGCTCGGGTACTGAACCGCCTGCCGTCCTGCAGCAGGGGCCGGGCGGGCAATTTGCAACGCCATTGTCTACAGTGAGTTCAACAGGGTAATTGAAAAATTCGTCCCCATAAGGTGACAAATGATCACGTGTTATGGACGCGAACTTTTCCTGGGTGGTGGTGTGCGATGCAAATGCAAGCGGCGTCTAATCTGGTACGCTGATTCCCCAAAATGTTGGACAAGTTTCTTACACTGTCACGGATTTACTGAAATTTGAGCACCACCGATAAATATGTCTGCTACGGTCCGCTGGCAGCCATCAAAATTAACTAATCATGTTGATCTGGAGATACCCAGACGAAGAGATCAGGATGTTTACTTTCAAAGTCGTTACAAAAAGCAATTGGTCTCAGTGGCTTCTTGCAAGACTCCTTTTTAGAAACGACTTTTATGAAATGATCTTGTGTTCAATGTCACAGCTTACACGAACTATATAGCCTTCATAGTGAAAGTCTCCACCACTAAAACATTTAGCTACAAATTTAAGATAACCGAAACAACCATTCTGCGCGTCATTGTCGACAGGAGTCACCATTCTGGGCGTCACTATCGACTGGACTGGTCAAAAAAAACCAACTTACAACGACCTGCCAAATGGCGGTTTTATGCGCAAGCTGATAGCGAGTCCCAAATGCTGCGTCATTTTCATTTTTGGCTCAGTGGCAAAAGATAGGCGAGTGACATCCCCGGGAATAATAAGCCAACGTCAACTAAGCCCGTTGAATTAGACTGCCGTATCCCACCCTAATTTTCTCCGAAATATCCGTGCGATATTTCCGGCACCAATTGGACCGTCTAGTTCAAGATGTTCCGCAAACTCGTGCCCGGAAAGCGTGCGTTGGCCTGGACCGGCGCCACTTTCGGAGCTGTGTACGTCTATGACCAGACTTTTAACAACAGAGCGCTTTCGCGTACTGCGCGTGCTGTTTACACGGCAACACTTATTGGTCTCGACTACAAGTACAATTTCGCTGAGGGCAATGATATTGCGGCTCTTCATCAGCGCAATGCAGACCGTCTGCTGGATCTTCTCGTCAGGAACAAAGGTCTCTATATCAAACTTGGCCAGTCGATGGCGATCCAGGCCAACATGCTGCCGACCCCATATCGATTAGGACTGTCCACGCTGTTCGACGATGCACCCCAGGACTCGTGGGAAGAGTGCGAAACCACTCTACGCGAAGAACTAGGCGGTAGGGACCCGTCTGAGGTATTTGAGCAAATTGATCCAAACGCCATCGCCTCTGCCTCAATTGCCCAGGTCCACTTTGGCAAACTCAGGAGCACTGGCGAAGAGGTCGCTATCAAGATTCAGCATCGCGACATCCGCCAACTCGCCTGGTGGGACCTGTCTACCTACAAGGCGCTCATGTGGGTCTATGACAAGATTATCTTCAAGCTCCCAGTGTATTTTGCGGCGAAATACATCACTGACATGGCCTACAGCGAGACCGATTTTAATTTGGAGCTTCAAAACGCCGTAAAACTCGCCGAGTTCATCGCTAGCGACGCGTCTTACAAGGGTAAGGTCCATGTGCCCAAAGTTTACCCCGAGTATAGCTCTGGGAGAGTGCTTGTGATGGAACGCATTGATGGTATCAACTTAGCTCACAATGACGACATTGCTGCTGCGCACTATGACGCGAAGAGTGCCTTGACGTTGGTGTTTGATCTCCTTACAAAACAAACGTTCGACTGGGGATTTGTCCATTGCGATCCCCACCCAGGAAACTGGATGCTCCGTCGGTTGCCCAACGGCAAACAGCAGCTTGTGGTGCTTGACCACGGACTCTATGTGACAATGTCTCCGAAGCTTCGCTCAGAATATGCGCAATTGTGGCGAGCAATCTTCAGGCACGACACTGCGGCCATTGGCGAGATCACCGAAGAGTGGGGATTCGGAAACCCGGAAATGTTTGCGTCGGCAACCATGCTCCAGAACTACGACAATTCCAAGACGGGGTTTGAACACGAAAAGAGAGGCGCAGAGGTGTTCAAGACGTTCATGCGTGACACAAACCGGATCCCCCTCGCGTTAATATTCATCGGTCGTGCCCAACGCATTCTCCAGGGCCTTAACCGGCTGTATGGCTCGCCAGTGAACCGAATCCGTGTTCTCGTGGATGGTGCCTTGTCGACGTCGGATGTGGGTAAAATCTCGTTGGTCAAAAGACTCGGAAGATGGCTGTGGGGCCGTCTGCTAGTGTTCGCGAGCGATATTCTGTTCTCTATTCTACGGATACGACAATGGGTCACGAAGGAGAACCCTGAGGATCTGTTCGACGAGAGCCTGGAAACTACGGCAATGGAAATGATCAGCTCCGACTAATTTGTTTTCGCGTTGTCGACTAATTTGTTTTTAGTATTGTCGACTAATTTGTACAGTTTTACCTTGATTGAAAACCTTAGGGGGTCGATCCCTCTGATCTGTGGGGCCCCTGCCCTTGTTTGTTTACAAATTATCTAAGCGCGTCGTGACAACTTCCAAAGTAGATCAACACTCTCGCAATTGAATTGAACAACCATGTGGGCAGCCGCCTACAACGCGAACCATACGATTGGATACATTCAAACAAACAATGGCTCGCTTTATTCGTTGACAGTGAACAAAAACTCTGCCACGGCCCAGCAGGTGGGTCAGCAATTCACCAAGTTGACCCAAGCGCCATCGGCAAACGCCTCGTTAGTCGTCGATAGCGCCGACAGACTACTTGCAGTTTGGGGATCCGGCTGTGGGAACTCGCCGATTGTTGTTTCTAGTTACGAGAACGGCCAGTGGAAGCAGGTCGCCAAGTCGAGCGCAAACTGGTACCAGGACGAGGCTGCTGTGTGGTACGACGCGCCAGATAATACCATTTACGTCTACGGCGGAGCGTGCAACAACAAAGTGGCCAACACGTTTTACAAGTACAATCTCACATCGAACGAATTTGGTACTCTGCACCCATCGCTGATGCCGCTGGAGATGGCCAGTGCGAGGGCGATTCCCATAAACACAGAGCAGACCGTCGTGATCGGAGGACGGGCGTCCAATGCGTGGATGTCAATGCAACAGGTCGCCGTTTGGGCCCATGGTGCATGGACGTTCCAGGCGGTGAGTGGATCGGCAGGGATCGACTCGCGTGATTCGCCGTTGTTACTGCCCCTCTGGCAAAACGGAGTTGCTGAGGATGGCGTGAACGGTATTCTGGCACTAGGAGGTACCGTCAACGGCCGTCCGTCGCGTCCAGAGGCGATTGTTCTCAACACCACTGGCGCGTGGGCATGGCAGAACACGACGATCAACAGCATCGACTATGTTGACGCGACCTTGTACGAGACGTTCGTGAATATGGAGTCCACATCGGGCCAGGTGAGTCTGTATAATGGCCTGTCGAGCTTTGCGCCCACCCATGCGGTGAATATCCCTGCGCAAACAACCGTTGCCCCAGCTGCCCACGCGAGTCGGGGCGTGTCCAAGGCGGTGATTGCCGTTATGTCGACGATATTCCCGCTAATTTTCATCGCAGTAATTGGGCTTGGCGGATGGTGGTGGTGGCGCAAGCGGATCCAACGCCGTACTTTCAAGCAACCGATCCAGCAGATGGGCCACATCCGCAGAATAAGCTCGCCTGCGCCGGTGATTATGGAGCGTCCTCTCAGTGGAGGCGAATTCCCGCCTGTTCCCGAGCATCTGCACGAAACTGACAGTATTCTCAACATGGACAGGAGCGATATCCGGTTCCTGGTCCAACAGAACCGCCAGGAGCTGCGGGTGGTCAATCCAGATTCCGTTGACCTGATTTCGTTGAGCAGCTCGCATTCAAGAGACACTCCGTCCACTCTGGCCGAGGAAACCACCGATCCGTTCAAGGACCCCGATGGAGAGGAGTTTGATTTCGGACCGGCTCCAACATCGCGAATACAAAACAGTCGTGTCACTCGTGGCCACTCTCGCACAACCTCCGTGAACGCTCCTTCCGGACACTCGCGAAACTCTAGCCTGAGCGAACGTGCTGAGAGGCACGGAGCAAGACGGCGGGTGACGCCGTAACTAATTAGATTTTGCCAATATGTATTTTTTGTTTTTCTTGTGATGACTTCTATTGAATGTGGTACCTTCTATTGAATGTGGTAACTTCTTCTGAATGTGGTGGCTTCTTTTAAAAAAGAAGCAAAACTTTTGTGGCAATTGGCTCCGCCAATTGTGATATCTCAAAGAAGAAGCAACCGTTAGAAAAAACAAGCAAAACTTCTGTGGCAATTGGCTCCGCCAATTGTGATATCTAAAAGAAGAAGCAGCCGTATAATTAATTCTGTATATGCATGTTTTTTACTTGAGGTTCATCACGGACTGACGAGCGTTCTGGGCGAGAAGCGAGTCCATCACCACGAGAGCAGCCATCGCCTCGACGATTGGCACGGCACGAGGAACAACGTTCGGATCGTGACGTCCACGAGCCTCGAGAGTGCCATTCTCGCCATCGTAGGACGCAGTGGCCTGCGCCTGCGAGATGGTGGCAGGAGGCTTGAACGCGACGCTGAAGAACACAGGCTCGCCGTTGGAAATACCACCCTGGATGCCTCCAGAGTTGTTCGTCGTGGTGTGCAGCTTGCCGTCCTTGCCCTTGACGAAAGGATCATTGTGCTTTGAACCGTGCATCGCCGTTCCAGCGAATCCAGAGCCGATCTCAAAGCCCTTGGTGGCCGGAATCGACATCATTGCGTGGGCCAACTGGGCCTCGAGCTTGTCGAACACAGGCTCGCCAAGTCCAACTGGCAATCCACGGATCACACAGGTCACAATGCCTCCGATGCTGTCGTGAGCATCTCTGGCGCTCTCAACCACCTTCACCATCTGCTCGCGAATCTCGGCATCGGGACAGCGGATGGGTCCAACAGCGTCGACCTCGTCACGGGTAATTGTGTTGAGGAGCTGCAGGAATTCGGGAGAGGTCGAATCGCGGCTCATTTGAATAGGACCCACACCACTGACGAAAGCAACGATCTCAACCCCGTGGGCGAGTTTCAGCGCCTTCTCGGCAAGAGCACCGGCAGCAACACGACCAATTGTCTCACGTGCAGATGAGCGTCCGCCTCCGGAGCTCGCCTTGACGCCGTATTTTGTTAAGTAGGTGTAGTCTGCGTGCGAGGGACGAGGGTAGACATCGGTTTCGCTGTAGTCATGGGGACGCTGGTCCTTGTTGAGCACGATCATCGCGATAGGAGTTCCAAGCGTCTTTCCGTGCTCGACACCGCTCTGGATCTGGACGGCATCGGCCTCGTTACGCGGGGTGGACAGCTTCGACTGGCCAGGACGTCTGCGGGTCAACTGGGGCTGGATATCGGCCTCACTGAGTTCCATGCCAGGAGGCACACCATCGACAATGCAGCCCACAGACTTGCAGTGGCTCTCGCCGTAGGTGGTCACCCGGAAATAGTTGCCGAACGTGCTCATTCTGATGTGACTCTTTGGATGTGGTTAGTCCCAGGTGAAATTTCACTTTACTAATTGTAAATGGCACTGTGCCTCGATACGGTATCTCGTATCCTTCTCCGCAATTCCGATTGCAAAATAATATTTTTAAAAAAAAATTTTTGTCTCTAGAGGCTGACGCCCACTTCGGTTCTTGTCCTGAAACCACTTGCAAAAGCTCCTTTCTTTCGCGTCTATATAGCACTACTAGTAATGAAAATGACAAAGGCCCAAGACTGAACATCCTCACCATAATGAGCGTCCGTGAGCTGGTCTCTCAGAACGCGTCCCTCGTGGTGACAGTCCTCGCGGTTCTGCTCACCGTTTTGTTGCTGGCATCACGCTGGTGGAACGGAAGCAAAACCACCAAAACCCCGGCGTTGCTTCTGGTTGGACCTTCTGGTGCAGGCAAAACCAGTTTGTACTACCGATGGATTGGCCACAAGCCCACAACCACCGTTACAAGCATTGCTCCGAATGAGACGGTCCTTAAAGAGTTCCCCGCAGGTAACGACGCGTGTGCACTCAAACTGAGAGTGGTGGATCTCCCTGGTCACCCGAAACTCGACCAGTTCGTTATCGACGAGCTCCAGAACAAGGACGCGAACATTTTTGCAGTTGTGTTTGTTTTGGATGCATCCTCTGGCGACTCTGCAATCGCCGAGGCAGCGGCACGACTCTACAAAATTTTAGAACTCACGGAACCTAAAGGGATCAGAGTGCTCATTGCAGCGAACAAGATCGATCTGTTCAGTGCACTCAGTGCGTCGCGAATAAGCCAACTCCTCGAAAAGCAAATCACGGAGCTGCGACAAACGCAGGCCAAGTCAATCGGAGGAGCTGGTGATGACGATTTCGAGGCACCAGTTTGGTTGGGTGCAGACACGCCGGAATTCCACTTCAAGGACCTCGACTCTGAGGTGGAGGTAATTGAGGGAAGTGTTAAACAGGGCCGCACCGAAAAGTGGCAGGAGTGGATATCATTTAATTAGTTACTTTGGCGCATGTTTAGGTACCTCTGGAAACAGGCTTGGTGAAGCTAATAATTCTCGCGTGCGTTTTTCTTGGGCTACTCTTCGTTTTGCTGCTGCCCTTAGGTTGAGCACGTTTTTGTGAAGTTCGTATACTGGCGTGTGTTGCGGAGGCAATGAGGGCAGTGGCGGTTCCTTTTCTTTTTGGTCGTCTTCCTTTCCGTCCTGGTCCTTGTCCTTATCGGCGGGTTTCTCTTTTCGGTTGCTCCACTTTTCCTTTAAAGCCTCAATTTCAGCCGTAATCTTCTTTCTCTCGTTGGCCGCTTCGACGCTCGCACTATCGAGACTCGCAAACCCTGGATCAGAGAGGTGGCTTTCGCACACATAGAAAAAGTCCTCACCACTCGTGAGCACGCAATCTGTCGGTTTGTAGCAGATGAAGCAGGGCTTGCAATTGGTGGATGCTACTTTCCGCTTGACATACTTGTTCAGCATCAGGTGGAGATAATGCAGGTGTTTGTCATTGTGGCCATTATTTTTACTGCGGTCGATCGCGATTAATTCTGCCCCGGGTTTTTCGGCCAATTAATTCTGTGGTTATCACCACACTGGCAAATTTTATGTACATTGAATTAAAATCGCGTTTGTTCCGTCGTTTTCTTGGGATCGCATTTCTGCTGATGAGTCGCGGAATGGATCGAATGGAACACGAAATGGCTCCAAGGGTACCGAGCCAGGGTCCCCGGCTGGAGGCTTAGTACAAACATGTAGTCATGTGCAAGTCCTAAAATAACCAGACAATTGACATTGCAAAAAAATATATATATTTACCGAGTGATAGGCATTGACATCCTGTCACAATTCGCCTAGGAAATTCGTATTGGCGCGTTGAGCCCACTCCACCCGGGGTCCTACAAACCTCGTCTGACAGTCGGAAATTCCTTGACTAAGGTCGCAGGTAAGCACGTATTGTATTATGAAAATGGCATTGGAAGCTCTCCATCCTCGCACAGTAGCAAACACAAGCGGAGACGCTCTTGGGCTCCGGGTCATGTCTTCACAATTTACACCGGGAGGCGGAGGTGCTGCGGGCAGTACCACTGCTACTCCCAATCCCAAGAAAAGTGTTTCCCTTCCGCCTTCTGCCTCAGCAGGTCTCAGTAGAGGACCCAGTCGCAACAAGTCGCGGTCGCGTGACAATGCAACAATGTCCGACCACGACACGCCAGCCGGACGGAGCGACGGGGCGACCAAAAGCAGCGACAGCCGGTCACGCTCCGGCTCAACCAGTGCCACGAGCGACAACGCTCCCCCCGTCAAGGAGACCCACCACATCTCCATCGATTATAATCCCGTCAGTGGCCGCAAATGTCTTAATGAGTACGAGATTCTCAAGGAGCTCGGCAGGGGCCAGCACGGAAAAGTCAAGCTGGGCTATGACACGATCCACGAGCGCTACGTAGCGGTGAAAACTGTCAACAGAAAGGACCGGCCACGACTGGGCCGGCCACAGGGCCAGGCGACCGAGGAGAAGGCCCGACGCGAGATTGCGATCCTTAAAAAGTGTCACCATCCAAATATCCTCGAAATCTTCGCTGTGTTGGACGACGAGAGCAGCCGCAAAATCTACTTGATCCTGGAGTACTGCTCTCGGGGCGAGGTCAAGTGGCAGACGAGCTCAGGAAAACCGCTCCTGTCACGAGAACGGTCGCGACAAATCACAAGAGATGTTATGAAAGGTCTCGAGTATCTCCATTCGCATGGGATCGTCCACAGAGACATCAAGCCGGCCAATCTGTTGCTAAGTGACGACTGGACGGTCAAGATCAGCGACTTTGGCGTATCTTATGCCGTCCAGGGAGACGCAGAAAGCGATCTCGAGCTCGCCAAAACAGTCGGAACGCCGGCGTTCTTTGCGCCAGAGATGTGTACGATTGGCACCCAGCCGTTGACCACGCCCCCGGAGACGGAGATTGCGTCGGCGGTGGAACCGGCCTACCGACAGCGTACAGTGTCGTCGAAGATCGACGTGTGGGCTCTGGGAGTGACGCTGTTTGCGTTCCTGTATGGACACCTGCTCTATGATGCCGACAACGAGTACGAGCTCTTCCATGTGATTGCGAACGAGCCTGTGGTGCTTCCCGAACCGACTGACGATGACCTGATTGAGGCTAATGATCTTCTGGCGAGACTTTTAAAGAAGGACCCCGCAGAACGGTCAACAATTGCCGAGGCTATGCGACATCCATGGGTCCTCAAGGGACTCAGCCAGGAAGAAACTGATGAGTTCCTCAGTGAGTTGAATGACACCAGTGGAAATATAGAGGTGTCTCAGGACGAGGTGAGCGGCGCCCTCACTGAGGTAACGTTCAGCAGCAAACTCAAGCGAGGTCTCGCGAAACTTGCAGAGTCTATGCGAAGCAAGAGCAAAGGACGACACAACGACGTCACGTTCCAAACATCCTCCATGACTCCGCGGGCAGGACCGTTCTCGCGACGCAAGAGCTCGACCACGAGCGTCGTTTCGAGCATCTCGCGAACTTCGACCGACTCTGAACCACCACCCCGTTCAAGAGAAATCTCCATGTTTGGCGGCGGACGGCGTATGCCCCCTGCTGCTCGTGATCTCCAGAGCAACAATCCGACGCCTGAAACGAGGGCTGGAAGTATACCAAGAGACAAGTCGACGAGAGACATTCGTGGCGTTGCTCTTGGCCAGACTGTGTTGGAGGTTCCGGCGCCGTCAGGAGTCCATCTCGACTCGACACTCTCCACGACGTCGTTGCACATCATTCCTGGTGGCGGGGCGTTCGACGCGAACCTCCCTGACATTGACACCGCTTCTCTTGGCGTGTGGAGCTCGTCATCGAGCTCGTCGAGCGAGGACTACGACACGGGCGAGTTGACGCTTGCGCTTGATCGTGGCCGTTCGCGATCTAATGGAGCAAGCCACCCGTTTTCGGCTCGGCCATCACGAGCGCCAAGTCCTGCCGAGCCGGGACAGAACCCGTCCTCAGTTTAATGGGAAGACTACTTTTTTATTATTTTCTAATGACCGTGAACAGTGAGCTGTTCACACCTGCGTGCTGCTACGCTACCTAATGAACCCTGGCGGTCTCTTTGAGCTTTTTGTAGATCAATGTAGAAATCCAATATTTAAGTAACGCTACTACGAATTGCCATCTTTTATCGGTTGTTGCCGATTTTCCGTCTAGTTCAGTCCAGTCCAAAATCAGTTCAAACGCTGATCTACAGCTAATATCACTGGGTTGGTGACATATCTGGGAGTTGAGGGATCACTCGAGGGTTTGGCCTTACCTAAATTATTAAACACTAATAAACGCGTCGCGTGGATTCTCGTTTCTCAAACCATGTTCAGGCAGCGTCGGCAAACGGCCGAAGTGGCTGTGCACTCGCAGTTCCCACACAGGCTCAACATGTACACGACGAACCCCGACTCGGAGATCACGCTGGAGCAGTTCGAGCAGTGGGCCATTGACAGAATGCAGGTCCTCGACAAACTTGACGCGCTCCATGGCACAAGATCGCCAAAGGAGCTCGAGAAGGACATGCGGGCAGCGTTGCAAAAGTTCTTGCCTCTTACTGGACGCAAGGCAAGCGAGGCAGAACGTCGCAAGGACCACTACTCGCACTTTATTCTGCGCCTGGCCTTTTGCCGGAGTGCAGAGCTTCGCGCGCGATTTGTGCGTCTGGAGACTATTCTGTTCAAGCTGCGATTCGAGACTGATGATCTCGAGGACCGGCGAGCATTTGTACGCGATCTTGGCATTAATTGGGACCGCGTGACTCCTGCAGAGAAGAGTCAGTACTCTGAGCAGCTGTATGCGGCGAATCCTCACGTTCAACCGGACGAGGACTACTTCAAGGTCGACTTCTGGGTGGTCCCGGACTTGCTTGGTCGCCGATCCGTGTTCATTCGCGATGGTAAGGCATACGTCCCCGAGTCGCAGCAACTGTCGCTAGTGGCTACAGAGTACTCGCGTCTTCTGGAGCAGGGACTCGACGCAACAGCAAGAATGCTACCGCGACTCGATGAGGACGAACGTCTCATGCCAGTCCTAGAGCACTTGTCCAGTGGGTTTGGTCTCGGCAACTTCAATGCTGACGCGACGAAGATTGAGGGCAAGTTCACTGCTGAGTCGATGGCTGTTCTCGACAAGCAGAAGCATCTGCCCCTGTGCGAGGCGTTCATGCACCGCGAGCTTGTCAAGACGCATCATGCCAAGTACCAGGCGCGTGAGCAGTACACGAGATTCCTGAAACACATTGGAATGCCATTGCAAGAGGCTCAACGACTGTGGCAGCTCTTGTACCAAAAGGATAGCGAGAAGAAGCAGGTGGACTACCAAATCAGGCATATCTATGGCGCTGCTGGTAGCCACATTGACTACAAGGCCATGTCCTGCCACGAGATCTACAAAAAGAACATTGGCCTCGACTCGTCCAACACGAGTGGGTGCCCATTCAGCCGATTGACCGACTCACAGCTATCGAGACAACTAGGCGTGTGGGGGATTGGCGAAAAGAGCGATCTTCAAGAAATTTCCCAGCTCAGGGAGAAGCATCTGTACCACCAGGCATGTGGACGCGTTTACGAGCTTACCCACCCCACAGACAAGACATCTTATGCGGAGCCCATAACGTCGCCAAACCAGTACTTTGAACGGTCATGGGAATTCCAAAAGAAGCATGCAACCTAATATTTATCTTAAACTACAACCACCGATAAACTCACTACCACCACAGAAATGGCTGGGGGTTACCTAACCGGCTACCATCACCAGCGCACACACTATGGCAGACGATAGGGACCTGCTCATTGAGGACGACTTCGAGATCGACCCCACGGCAGATGACACTGTGGAGCCCGACCAGCCAATAAGAGCGCCTCCACGGGTGCAGGTTGCCGCTGGGGGCGAGCGATTGGAGCAGCGTCGCTTCACTGGCGGAGACACTCTTGACGAGCCAGTAACAGCGACTTTGCTTCGAGATCTACAGACATTCAAGCGTCTTGTTATCCGAACGTGTGGATTCAAGCCTGCTAACGATGCCGATGACGCTCTCAGGCGCGAATGGGACCTGTGGGGACCTCTGGTGATGAGTCTGAGCATTTCGCTGCTTTTGAGTAGCCAGGCAGCAAAACATCAACGGTCACAAGTGTTTAGTGTGGTTTTCAGCGAGATTTGGTTGGGGCAGCTGCTCGTAGCCGCAAATATCAAGCTGCTTGGCGGGTCCATAGCCGCACTCCAGGCCTTGTGCATCACGGGCTACTCATTGCTTCCCATTGTCATTTCCGCTGGCGTTGGATTGGTGGTCAAATGGCGACCGGCGCGTATTCTCATTGCATGTCCGCTTGCAGCGTGGGCCATTTTTGTTGCGCGACGGGGACTGGGCTTTTCCGGCGTTCCTGCGCGCCGCACCGGCCTTGCCGTCTATCCTGTGGCGCTATTCTATATCTCGATCGCATGGATGTGTATTGTGTAGATTCTAGTTTAAATTATACACAACAGTTGATGGCAGAGCTGATGGATGGCAATCACGCGTCTCAGATCCGCGAAGAGAAATGCGATTACTCATCACAGGTTCAGATCCTTAAGTGCTGTTTGAACGCGACACTCTTGACACCCACACCCTCCTGAAAAATGTCCATATCAATCGACTCTGTGGCGTTCAGGAGACGTATCAGTCTACTCCAGGAGGCGCTCGAGGGCGAGAAGGCCACCGCCTGGGTGACTGTTCTTGGCAAGGGCGATGCCGGTACCCAGACGTTCACGACACAGCTACACGTGTGGCTTCTGGGATACCCGTTTGCGAATACCGCCATCATCGTCACGCGTGATCACACGGTTATCATTGCCGCCGCGAAGCAGGTGCGTCTGCTCGAGTCCCTCAAGGGTTCTCGCGTGAGCATTGTGACGCGTCCCAAGCCCGTTGACGAAAGCGTTGAAGTATTGGCCAAGGAGCTCAAGGAGCTCAAGCTGGACGCGTCCTCCCCCGTTTTGACGTTCACCAAGGACTCTCCTGAGGGAGAAATGGGCGACAAGTGGTCGAAGCTCATCGGAGAGACCCTTCCAAAGGCGACGGACGGTGTTCGCGAGTTTGCCAACTTGCGTAGAGCAAAGGACGAGAGCGAGCTCCGTGCCGTCCGCACGGCGTCAAAGGCGGCATCGGGAATCATGTCGCAATTGTTTGCCGAGAAAATGACCGAGATCGTCGACGAGGACAAGCATGTGAGCTACGCGAAAATGTCCGAAACGGTGTCGGCAGCGATCGACAACACCAAGTTTTTGCAAAAACTGCGACTGGGTGCGGACTTTGAGGCGTCCCGTCTCGACTGGAGCACGGCGCCTCTCGTTGGAGACAACTCTAGCAAGAAAGAGCTCGGTGTGGGCGTCACCACCTGCGAGTTGGCCATGTACTACCGCTACTACAACGCTGTTGTGGCTCGTACCTACCTGATAGACGCTCCCAAGTCTGCAATTGCACTTTACACGACGTTGTTGGCCGTCCAGCGCCGTCTCTTAGCAGCTGCTCTCGACGGTGCCAAGTGCTCTGACGTGTATGCTGCTGGTCTTGCTGCGGCAAAGGAGCGTGCTCCCGAGCTTGTGGAGGCGGGAAAGTTCCCCAAGGTGCTTGGCTACGGCGTTGGTATTGAGGCCAAGGACGATGTGCTCGACATCAAGGAGGGTAACGACGCGACTATCAAGGACGGTATGGTGCTTGTGATCAATCTCGAGTTTGATGGCTTGAAACTTGCCGACACTGTGCGTGTCAACGCGTCGGAACAGGCACCGTTTGTGTTCACCGACGCTCCCAAGTCCCGCGACGACGTCGTGTTCGAGATTGGCGGCTCGGAAGATGAGAAGCCTGCCAAGGTCAAGGGAGAGATCAAGGAAGAGGACCTGCCTCCTCCCCGCTCGGAGAGAGCTCCCAGAGCTGCTCGTGCCGATCAGAAACGCGAGGCGAACGAGAACGCTGAGTTGGCTCTGCAGGCCCATCAGCACGAGCTCAAGGAGCGTCTTCAGGAGTATGGTGTTCACAAGTACAAGGCGTCCGAGGACCAGACTGAGGAGGACAACACGCCTGTGTTCAAAAAGTTCGAGGCATACAAGCGCGAGACGCAGCTGCCCTCGCTCGAAAACCTTCGTATTACCGTCGATCCAAAGGCGCAAGCGATTATTTTGCCAGTGGCCGGCAGACCGGTGCCGTTCCACATCAACACATACAAAAATGGAAGCGCCAACGAAGAGGGCGACTATGTCTACCTGCGTCTGAACTTCAACTCGCCTGACTCGATGACGACGAAGCGTGACGAGGTCCCCTACGACAACCCCAATGCGCAGTTCATCAAGAGCGTAACTCTGCGTAGTCGCGATGGCCAGCGCATGCGTGACACGCTCAAGAAGATCCAGGACATGAAACGCGAAGTTTCGCGTCGTGAGACGGAGAAGATCAAGCTCGCAGACGTTGTTCAGCAGGACAAACTCATCGAGGTGCGCGACCGTCGTCCCCAGCGACTGGAACCGGTTTATATCCGTCCCATGCCCGAGGGCAAGCGAGTCCCCGGAGCGTTGGAGATCCACAAGAACGGTCTGCGGTTCTCGAGCCCAATCAAGGAGCAGCAGATCGATGTGCTGTACAGCAATCTCGAGCACCTCTTTTACCAGCCATCTGACCACGAGCTTATTGTTCTCATCCACTGCCATCTGCGGAACCCGATCATTATCGGCAAGCACAAGACGAAGGACGTTCAATTCTACCGCGATGCCACCGACATGAGTTTCGACGAGACTGGTGGACGCAAGAGACGATACATTTACGGCGACGAGGACGAACTCGAGCAAGAACGCGAGGAGCGTCGCCGACGAGTGCAGCTCAACAAGGAGTTCCTTGCCTTCTCTGAGCTTATTGCTCGGAGCACTAACGGCAAGATCGAGGTCGATGTTCCGTTCCGCGAGCTCGGATTCAACGGTGTTCCGTTCCGCTCCCACATGTTCCTGCAGCCCACGACACAGTGTCTTGTGCAGCTCTCCGAGACGCCGTTTTTGGTCGTGACATTGGCAGACGTGGAGGTGGCAGTGTTCGAGCGTGTTCGGTTCGGACTACGCGAGTTCGACTTGGTACTCGTGTACCACGACTACAAGCGTCCACCAACAGTGATTACTGCCATTCCTGTCACGCAGCTCGACGCCGTCAAGTCGTGGCTCAACGAGGTGGACATTCCGTTCTACGACCAGCAGGTCAATCTCAAGTGGTCCGATGTAATGCGTCACATTGCATCTGCTCCCCACAACTTCTTCGCCAACGACGGAGGTTGGTCCTTCCTCGAAGCCGAGGAGGACGTTGCTGAGGACGGAAGTTCGGAAGAAGAGTCCGAGTTCGACTCTGGCGACGCTGCTGAGGTTAGTGGAGACGACTCCGAGGAGGAGTTCAGTTCTGAGGTTGACGATGACGAAAGTGAACCTGGATCGGACGTGAGCGAGGAGGAAGACGGCGAGGACTGGTCTGACCTTGAGAGGGAGGCTGCCGAAGATGATAAGCGCAAGCAGCGCGACTAATCTTTTAACTTAAAAAAAATTCCGTATAGCTCAATTCCACATAGGTCAATTGGCGAACTATTGTACTGTACTTTTTATTGCAGTGGACAGAGATGAGTAACCCAACGCGTCGCGTATGGGCACCGCGAACCTGGACCTGAACCTGAAACGCGACATTGTAGAGGAGCTGTTTCAGGTTCTACAAAAAACTGATGGCGACAAAGTTGTGTCGTATGGCGAGGAGCTGCGATTGAGCGAGGACCAGCTCAAGGCGCTTGTGTCACTGAGCCACGTATTTCCTCAGGACTTCACACACGCTCTGGGAGCCATTGAGTCAGGCAATTGCACCTGTTACACAGCCCAAGGATTGAAGGTATGGGTAGTTGATTGCGTACCAGTGTGTTACGATGCCTGGTTGTGTCCTTGTGAGCAGTATTTGCCCTCTGCAGACAAGTGGGATCGCGCATGTGAACACTTGCTAGCTGCGCATTTACTTGAACTCAAGATTTCATTTTTGGAACGGGAACCTGATGTGGAAGTTAGCCGCGAAACATTGGCAATTATTTCTCTCGATGGTCCCCAGGCCTCCCCAGGCTCAGGTGAAACCTCTATAGAGGCGGATGATAGCGTAATATGGTAAGGCAAGGCACATTTCGAAACATTGCATCATCCGTGTAAGTGGATGGGTACGACGGTTGAGAATGCGGTGAATCGCAGTTTGTTGGAGTCCAGTTTAACTGGTCTCAGTCTGGATCCTTCCACTGCAAGAACTAGACAAAGGAGGCGACCAAGTCCAAGGCCAGTCGTGCCAATACGACTGCCTTCTGGTACGACGAAAGTCATTGTTGTTCCTCGCAAGGGCGAATACGATCCGTCATTTGGACAGGAACCACCAAAACTAACTACTCAGGAAGCAGTAGCCGAAGCTTCCGAGCTCACAAAAGGTTGGGGCGCCATAAACCTGCCTGCACGCAAGTCGCTCTACAAGGCAATTGTGACCCATGACTATACATCTCGCGAAACTGTGGCGCCAAGAGGGCTCACAAACAACAAGAACATGTGCTTCTTTAATTCCGTGCTCCAGGCTTTGGTGCACTGCGAGCCATTTTATGCGCTTTTGGCAGATATTCAGCGGAGCACAACTATCAAAATCAAGTCCAATACCCCTATTTTGGACGGACTCATATCGTTTGCAGGCCAATACGCAGTAGGAACGTTGAGTACTGACCTCAGGCGACTCATGAGCGCGGAGGAATTCTACAAGGTGATCTGTTCGAACCCAAGCTTTGGCCATCTCCAACCAGGACGCCAAGAAGATGCCCAGGAATTCTTGTCGTTGCTATTCGACACACTGGAGCTCAATTTTGATGCAGCCGAGCCCAGCGAGGACGACGAAAAGGCTGGCGTCGAGTACACTGAGGTGGTGGCCCCCGAAGTAGATGACGGATGGACTGAAGTAGGCAAGAACTCGCGACCTATAAAAGCGGTGAATGCGGGTCGCCAGGACTACAACAACCCCATTCTCGAGTTATTTGGTGGACGATTTAGGAGTGTGTTGAGACGCAAGGGCAAGAACCCAAGTGTAACTGCTGACCCGTTCCAACAGGTCCCCCTGGACATTTCGAGCCCAGAGGTCAATACGATCCAGCAGGCAGTGCAGCATATGCTTGCGGAGGAACAATTGAGTCTCGAGAATGGTGCCACGGCGATTAAACAGCTCGAATTTGACCGCACACCACCGATCCTGATTTTGCATCTCAAACGGTTCACGTTTATCCGGAAAGGCAACGACTTTGAATTTGGCAAAATCACAAAGTCGATAGTGATCAACGACCAGATCGAGGCTGGCGGGGCGTTGTATAGAGTGTTCGCCGTCGTCTACCATCATGGGTCCTCGACTACCATGGGCCACTACACCACTGATGTTCTCGTGGACGGCCAATGGTACTGCATAGACGACGACCATATCTCATTGACACAGAGAACACGGTCAGAGTCGCCAGCGTTCCGAACCTCGAATGAAGAGACGTCGAGCGAGGGACACGGCTCAGCATCGGCATATATAGTGTTCTATGAGCGTTTAACGTCATAACGTAGTCAGGAAACTAAATATTTTCTTTGGTTGTGTCTCCACAACATACAAACACGATTGGCGCAGCCAATTGGCACAGAAGTTTTGCTTCTTTTTTAAAAGAAGAAACAGAAAAAAGAAACAAAATGGGAATTAAATCTAGGTATATGCAGAGAAAATGAATCAAAGAAGCATGAAGACAGCCGCACCAGCAGCAGCAACCGCACCAGCCACATTCGCCCGTCCGCCAACATTGGCAATCACAGGAGCACTGGTAGCGTTGTGAGCAGAAGAGACAGGTCCCTCGACAGGAGGAGGCTCAACAAAGGAGCCACCAGTGGAGCTGGCGCAGACTGTGATTGTGGACGTGGTGAAGGTGTGAGTGCGAGTGCAGGGGCAGTCGGTGATAGTCAGAGTTGTTGGCTCCGTGACAGTGTAGGTCTGGTCATTCTCAACAATAGTGGTTGGGCTGGGGCAGAAAGTAGTATATGCGGTGACGACCTCAATGGAGGTTGTAGCATTGTAGTAGCCAGTAGACGCAGCGCCAAGGCTTGCAAGAGCGGCAGCAATAAGGGTCTGGGCGATCATGGAAAAAGAGTGTATGGAGTGAGGATGCACGCAAAATGTGTGGTGGAGTTATTTTATATGTACTGCTACGAAAAAAAAAGGCTGGCTGCAGCGTCTCGATCAAACGGGATTGAAACCCAACCTCGTCGGATCGTACCCTTACCCTGCCATACATTTGAGGCGGGAGGCTGGTCGTTTTGTCATACACCTTATCTGCAGGTGAGCATGGGCGATTCTTTCAACTAGGCAGGTTGGTTTAGCCACTACTGGGTCTACAAACTGGATCTGGAGCTGTCTAGGTTACATGATGATGGGGCAGTGATCACATGCTCTAAATCCGTCCACTCGAGCTGGCTGCTGAACACAATGCTCCCAGAAGACGACGGTCTCGTGTACTCTCCGGAGCTGGGAGGAACCTCGTAGTCCTGGCCAGTGTTTGAGGTGGTGTCCATTTGAGAGCTCTGTTGAGGTGCTGTGGCTGGCTCGAGCGAGTTTCGCTCCAACTCTGCGCCAGAAAGATTTCGTGGGTCAACGTCGAGTTCCGTCTCTATTGCGGAAACATATTCCGCTGTTTTATTGACGCCTTCTGTATTGACGCTTTCCGTAATGGCGCCTTCCGTATTGTTGCCAGACGTATTGGCGCCAGATAGTCTTATCCGCTTAGAAACGTGCCCCAACCCTGCGCGATTAATTGGCTTATGCGCTTGCATGCGTAAGGGCGAGGATGCCGTTGTCGATGACTCCCAACTAGCTTCACGTGCAGGGCTGTTAACGCTGGGGTCAGCCAGATGTAGATGTGCGTTGTGCTCCAGCGCCTCACGCTTATTATTGACCCCCGGAGAGGATCCGCTGACTGGAGAATGTAAGGGCTCCGACTGTGGTTTCGTCGGAATTGCCGACACGACTTTTTCGTTGGGGCCGGGTTGCGGAAACGCGCGCTCGTCCATCGCAGTCAGCCCGGACCTATGGAGCTTGATCCGAAGGCCAGTACTGGTGGTTGTCACTCCACCGGCATCCTTGTACAGGGCAAGCCGTTTGGCGGAACACCACTTGGGCATGACGAATGCTGGGAACATGGTGGGAACGGCATCGTTTGCGTGTTCGCGCAGAGGAATCGCTGTGGAAGTGCACACAATTGTCGATCCTCCTGCCGCAGCCTTCATGAGGCTGTCGAGGACGCAATGCAGCTGGCGCGCTCGTTGTTGGTGTTTCCGAGCCGACATTGGCACCATCAGTGCGTCGTAGTGCTCAATCACCACTAAATCGCAGTCGGACGCCAAATTGAACACCACCAACTGGCCAATCTCGTCGATCCGCAGGCACTGCAGTTCTCCCGTTGTCGGAAAGGTTCCGCCAGCCAGTTCCGCTAGCCGGCTATGCGGAAATGGTCTGTGATCACACGCGATCCACCGCACCTTGAGTCCCTGGCGAAGAGCGTCCACCACAAACGTCAGCGCCAAACACGTCTTGCCTGTACCCGGTGGACCCGACAACTCCGTGACGCTTCCGCGTACCAAACCGCGATTGGTGCCATTGTGGAGCTGGGCAAGTTCTCTATCGAGAATATCCAGGCCACTGCAAAACCGTTCGCCCCGTGAGGCTCTGTGCAGCAGAGCACTCAACGCTGGCATAGTCGCGTAGACGCGTCTTTTGGTGGTGTTAGTCAGGACCAAAATAAATAGACCTCCCATATAACCAAATCGGGCTTGTCACTAAAAATTATTCACATGGCGTCTACTAAGACCAGTTTTTCAGGAGGAGTCGAATGGCAGTAGTGTTCTTTTGAAAAAGAACCAAAACTTTTGTGGCAATTGACTGCGTCAATTGTGGCTAGCAGAACACACTAATGATCAATTGACGGAGTCAATTGGAACAAAAGTTTTGGTTCTTTTTCAAAAGAACACCAATATCGGTCGACCAAATGTCAATGTGAAAAGCGTGGAAGAATCGTTAATGCTACATACGTCTAATAATGGTTGGGAACGTACCCAATAAACGGCTCGCTGTCCGCCTTTTGGTACTTGGCCCTCCGTGGTGCCGCACAGCAGCATCCGGTAATGCTCCACAGAATTGCTGCACCGAGATTGCAGCCCACAGTGACCCAGGCAAGAACGAGGCCTGGAGCGTCGAGAGACGCGTGGACGCCAAACAGTGCAAACACATCGTTGAACTTGTCGGAGTAAATCTTGTACAGGCCCGTTGCCATCGCAGCACCCAAAAACGCTGCGATTGTTGTCACAATCGATATCAGCGATGCACAGCACACTGAGAATTGCGTACACATGGCAAATATGCCAAATATTGCCTGTATCGCACCAAGAATGATCGTCACGATCCAGCACACCCACATGGCGAGGGACACATTCTTGGCGATGTTGTTGTACTCCTGGATTTTGCTGGGGATCTTTACACGATCGCCAACCGATGCAAGTTCGCCATGCTCGAAAATCTGCTGAATGTTGAACCAGAACGGCTCCTCAGGGGTTGTGCATCCCTTGAGATGAATGGCTCCGGTGCTGTTCTGCTTCGATCCGTAGCAGTAGCCGTTGGTTCCAACTGTGTAAATTTGGGAAATATTCGCGTACGACTCGAGGGACGTGAGAGATATGCCGTCTAATTGCAGACCGCTGAAATCGAGCGTCATGTAATGAATATCCTTTAACCCGGTGGTCTTTTCATAGCCCGTCAGGAAGGTCACAATGGCCAGAGCAACAGTGACAACAGTCAGGAGCTCTGGAAAGATCAGAATGCCTATAGCCCGACCGATCATTGTTGTCCAAGTGCCGATGTAAGGGGCCGATCCGTTAGGTGTGACAGATTTATATAGAAAATAAACAAATCATATTAACTAAACGGGATGGGAGGGGAGCCCGGAACGGTGCGTGTTCTAAAAAAAAATATGGCACTGCCAAGACCGACCAGCGGGACGTTGGGAGCGATTATGCCAGCAACTGCTGGCGGGAGGCGCAGGGCACGTGTCTCAGCCTCTCTATCCATCTGCATGGCACAAGCAGGAGTTGATCTGCATTTAGATCTCTGTCGAGATGGACGACTATGTTTTGGGTTGTGAGCGATGTTTGAGGTCGGTGTTAGAAGTTGATGTTAGTGTGAGAATGATGTTTAGTTCAATAGAAGAAACGGCGTTAAGACGCAACGAAACTCGTGGCCCCCACAGATCGGCAAGGGCAGGGGAGGCAGTGCAAATAATATGTACCAAAAATAGGCCTATGCGACGTGATCACGAGTCGACTCTAAAACTTTGCTCGCACCGCCAGAAATTTACGGCGGTTATCGTGATAGCCGCTGGGGTGGCTATCATCACCTGCTTACGATGCGCTCTACTGATAAAACTCACCATCTCCCCTGACTCAATATATTCCTCACAGAGCCTATGCAAGTAACGCGGATATTTGTGCATCCTATCAAGTCCCTCAAAGGCATTGAGGTCAAAGAGTGGCCCGTGGGCCCGTATGGATTCCTTCACGATCGCATGTTCGCGCTAGGTGTGCCAACGTCCGATCCCAAGGTGTACAAGCTGTTGACGCAGCGAACAGAGCCCAAGCTTGTGCTCATTGAGCAGCATTTCGAGGGTGACGACATTGTGATCTCGAGTCCTGAGGTTCCGACGGTTCTTCGAATCCCCACAGACCCCGAAACGTTCTCCAAGTTCCCTGGGGATATCGACATGGACGTGTGGGGCCGTGTACTCAAGTGCTACGACGTTGGAGCCGGCATCAAGGAAGTGGGTGAGTGGTTCAACAAGGCTTTGGGCTCCAAATACGCCGGAGTGACACTTTTGGCCCCGCAGTCGCGGCCAATTCTCGGCGAGGAGCAGCTCATCACTTCTGAGATTGCCAATGGCGCCAAGCAAGAAGTCCGCTCAGAGTTCCAGGACGTGTATCCTGGCACGCTGGTTACGACGTCGTCCCTCGACGATCTCCACCGGCGCGTGGACATGGCCACGAATGGCGAAGTGTCCATCAACGTCGAGAACTTCCGTCCCAACATGGTGGTCAGTTGTGACGATCCCTACGTTGAGGACGACTGGAAGACGCTCAAGGTTGGTGACCACGAGTGGTATGTCACGAACCCCTCGGAACGGTGTGCCCTGACCACTGTCAACCCCGAGGAGGGCGTGTTCGACAAGGCGAAGGAGCCGCTCCGGACGCTGTCCAAGTACCGCATCCTGACCCCTGGCCGCACTCCGAGTTTTGGTATCAATCTTGTGCAGAAAGAGGCGGGCATCACCGTGCGAGTAGGTGACAAGGTCGAGATTTTGGAGGTTAACCCTTTTTAATTCTATCTAGCAACATTTTGTTTACTGTAGTTTGGCGGGTGACTTCTTTTGAAAAAGAAGCAAAACTTCTGTGGCAATTGGCTCCGCCAATTGGGTACATGAAGGTCTCGTTAGAACTATTTACACAGGCAGCATACTCTTTTGAAAAAGGCTCTCTATATTTTGGTGGGACCTCTTTTGAACAAGAAGCAAAACTGCTGTAGCAATCATGAAAGCCTCGTTAGAAATATCTAAATCGACCCAATTGGCGAAGCCAATTGCCACCAAAGTTTTGCTTCTTTTTCAAAAGAAGTCACCCGCCGAAGACGGATGTCCTTTTCAAATAAAAACCGTGATTTTTGTGAAAAGAAGATATCTATATTTTTGTGGGTGACTTCTTTTGAAAAAGAAGCAAAACTTTTGTAGCAATTGGCTCCGCCAATTGGTTCATGAAGGTCCCGTTAGAAAAATATAAATCGACCCAAATGGCGGAGCCAATTGCCACCAAAGTTTTGCTTCTTTTTCAAAAGAAGCCACCAACCAAAATATAGAGAGACACGGGAAAAGGGAAGAATAAGTTAAGGGTAAATACAATTAAATGTCCTGGTCATTGGTTGATCAGATCAGACAGCGCAATTCTAGATCCGGTGGCTGACGATGGCCCCACTGGGGCGTCCAGAGGCGATAATGCTGTTCTCATATTCGACAGCGACGGCTCGCGGGCCTGGAGGACAGGCAGCGACACCTGGGCACCGGGCAGGTTGCGGATGGCAGGCAGCTGGAACTCGGACACGTCTCGACTGAGTTCTGGTTCTCGGGGACCAAGTCGCGGCGAGTGGGCCGGCGTCACGAGCGGCGTGTGGTCCGGCGACGGCGTGTTTGTGCGCGAAATCGCCGGACTCGACGGCACCGTGGGCGCTGGCGACTTGCCGGTCAGGCCACTGAGCGAGAACATTGGCGGCATACGTTGGGGCCCATGGCCAGCATGGGGCCGCTCGTATGGCGCGTGGTGGTGGGCGAGATTAAGCGAGTTCATCGCCGGCATGGACCGTTGGCGACCAAATTGCCGCAGGTTTGTCGCCGACGACGAGTTGGACGCCGACGGCCGTTGTCTGTAGTGGAGGGGCTGGGGCTGGATCTGGGCCTGGATCGATGGCGGCGACTGTGTTTGGCCTGATTGTGGCGAGTTGAGCTGTGATTGCGAGTGTGCTTGTGCCTGGGCCTGGGCCTGGGCCTGGGCCTGAGCCTGAGCCTGAGCCTGGGCCTGGACAGCCTGGGCCTGTGCTTGTGCTTGTGCTTGTGCTTGGAGCTGGGCCTGCGGATCGAACTGAACCTGCGGCAGCGACGGACTCTGTTGAGTTTGGTTTTGTCCCTGGTTCTGGCTCTGGAGAATGCGTTCGCGCTCGAGGGCCTGCGTCGCTGCAGTCGCGAGGGCGTTGATATCAGAATAGACCCGTGGGACCCGTGGACTGGCTGGCATACTTCCCGGCAGACTTCCTGGCTGGGACTGCGGGAGTTGCGGCTCGTTGAGGTCCTGGAGATGCGCAGGAAGTGGCTGCGCCTGCGGGTGCACAACCATCATCGGCTGGCCGAGTTGTGGAGCGAAACTCGCTGGACGCTGCACCAGTCCTCCCTGGACGGGAACAGCGGCGTAGGCAAGGTTCTGCGGAAGCGGTTGTGTGCCTGCAGGCGCCACAAGAACCGCCTGGGGAACGTACGTGGGCTGGTCGGGGCTCGAGCGGGGGGATTCCTGCGCAGACGACAGCGACGACGAGCCGTTGGACGCGGGGGCCGATACGGGGATGGGCATCGCCGTGGCTCCAGGGGTGCCGGGAGCAGAGTTGCCGGCGGAACCGGGCTCGCCGTGGTTCCGGCGCTGCGTGACGGTGCCATTCCGGCGCGAACCGGGGTTGGTGTGGATGCGGAGGTGTCTCGTGAGCTCGTCGCTCCGGCTGAACCGCTTTGTGCACCCCGGGAACGTGCACGCGTGGGGCTTTTCGCCCGTGTGAGTGCGGATGTGTCGCGTCTGGTGCTCCAGACGGTAGAAGGCTTTGCCACACATCGGGCACTTGTATGGCCGTGGCATGTCAGAGTCTTGCTTCCTCCCCATGGGGGTCGCTTGCGAAGCCATTCAGAGTGGATGAGAGCCCGCTGCTGTAAAAAAGCGGGCGGTACGAGAGGCAAATAATATAGGGGCACGCCGGTTTAGCGAACGGACGAGAACGTAGTCGACGAATGTGGGGCCCTGGGATGGGTTGGGAGGAGGAGGGATGGTTCCACTTTAAAAAAAAAAAAAAAAAAGAAATGTAAACCACCCGGGAGAAGAGAGGGTTGACACGCAAGGCGGGGTGGAGGGGGGGGAACCGCTGGGAGCTGTCGACGTAAACGAACTGGTAGGCAATGAGAGAGAAAAAAGCTTTGTTAGCCGCAAGGGATCCTTTTGTGGGGTTCCCTCTAACGGGCGGGGTGTGGTGTGGTGGGAAGGGTGGTGTGAGTGGGTTTTGTTAATTTGTCAGCCGGGAAAACCGGTCTATGATCTTATGCGTGGACCCCATCCGGCGTTCCATTATGGGGGGAGTTTGCCCCTGGTTGTCGGGGAGCCCCCCCATGTCGGCCCCCAAATTTAGTGGCAGTGGGATCTTGCGGGAATTAGAAAAGCTAAACGAAAAAAAGAAAAAAAGAACCTAAACGAAAAAAACACCACACAACCACAGCTGACACCCTCGTTATTTTACTTCAAACAAAACTTTGTTGAAACACTAACCCTAGCTTAGATTTGCGCGATGTCCCGTCTCCTGCACAAAACCACCTAATTTTACCACTACCCACAAAAAAAATTACGTTACTTTACGTTACGAAAACCCGACTGACACCTGCTGCCTTCCCCAGCGTGCATTTCTGCACCCACAGACGCTCTGGACCTCCCCCATTTTAACCTTCGCGCAACATCCACCCGAGGATCTACCCAGGGCCCTCCGAGGGACCTCGATTCTCGGCCCGATCCAGGCCCATGTCCGTGGTTTTGCACTGTGGGGAACGCGTGGGTCCGCAATTGGAGGGGGACGTGCGGCAAATACGCCGGCGTTATTTAGTACAGTACCACCACGACCCAAATTTTTTTTTTTCCTCTGCTGAGGGCGATCGGCCCTAACCCTATATATCCGACCCAGCCAAAAGAAAAAAAACAAAAAGGGGTCGTTTTGTGGGTTGGTGCGTCGTTCTGTGGGTGAGTGCATCACGTGGCCGCTCGTATACGGCTGGTACGATCTTCCTAGCGAGCGGGCGCACGGCTGAGATCTATTTTTGCGAAGGCCCTCAGCCCCAGAGCAGTCCCGATAAACATTTTCACTTAGCCTCGACGCATTCGTTACGGCCCTGAATGCGTCAGATCGTTTCTGCGATGTATGCGCTGTCAGGTCCCCCGGTATGCAGCCTGACACCTGCTTAGGCCATGCTTAGCCCGCATTTATCCGGACCCCCTGGGGGAGATGTCACGTTACGAGTCGGAGAAGCGAGCGAATTCGCTCAGTCCACCCAGAGGCAGTTCGATGCGCGGCATTACACGCTGGCGATGGGACGCTGCGAGGCTTCGACGGTGAGCCAACGACACGGCCAAACTAACGATGATGTCAATTGCAATATACAGATACGAACATTTTTCACTGCTATTACAGCCACTACATAACTTAGCCACCAAAGAGGTTTGTGTTTGAAAGTCTACGCAATGTTTAAAAGTCTTTTGATGTTAGTGTTCTTTTAAAAAAGAACCAAAACTTTTGTTCCAATTGACTAGCGTCAATTGATCGAGCCACTAGTAAGGTTTTGCTTCTTTTTCAAAAGAAGCCACCAAAAAAAATTTGCTTCATTTTCAAAAGAAGGCCCCAAAAAGTTTTGCATCTTTTTTAAAGGGCCCCCAAAAGTTTTGCTTCTTTTTCAAAAGAAGCCACGAAAAAAGTTTTGCTTCTTTTTCAAAAGAAGGCACCAAACCAACGACAATTCTCATGCTTTGAGCTACATAAAGTACGCTATTAATTAGGTGGAATGCAATTTTGTGGGGAGACGAAAAAAGAAAAAAAAGAAAAAAAAAAACCTCAGCAGGAAAAAAAACCAGGAAATCCTGCTGAAGAGTTTTAAAATGCCGCAACAGAGTGTTCTTGGAAATACCCAGCGTGTCCCATGCAGGGACTCGGGTAGTTCGCTGTCGGCGACGGCGCCGGAGCACCGTAGCCGGTTTGGGCAGGCTGGAGGCTGCCAGGCGTCTGCTGGAAGCTGCAGAACTGGTCCCACGCGTCCCATTCCTCAGGATCAATCGTGAGGCTCCACTTGATCGCCGCGAGCCACTGCGCCTCCATGGCCATGAGTTTTCGGGCCGGCAGACCGCTGGCCTCCGCCCACGACGCGTTCGTGAACGTGTTGTCGTCGTTGATTTTGTTCGCAAGCATAAAGCCCACCACAACAAACTCCTTCATCTCCAGCACGTCCGTCGTGCGCAAAGAATGGGGAGCAAGACGCCACCGTCTGAACAGGTACGCGAGGCTGAGAAGCACCGTCGACCGCTGGAGACGCGTCGCCATCAGCATCGAGTTGAGGAACATGCGCAGGTCCCAGGTGACGTGCGGCGCAGCCTGCTCTCCAGGCACGAACACAGCCTCCTGGACGATCGTCGCAATGAACTCCGTCATCGCCTGCAGATCATAGTCGAGAACAGGTGGTTCCGTATTCGTTTGCGGCTCAATGACATGGTTCACAGGGTGGCGAGGCTCATACGGATACGGCAGCTGGTTGAGCTGGGGGTGGTGCTGCTGAGTTTGCGGCGGAAGATACGGCACTGCTGGCGGGTGGATCACCAGGGACATGGCCGGGTACGCCATGTTCGGCTGGTGAACAACCTCGACAGGACTCGGAATCATCGAATTCATCGAGCCCACGGACGCCACACGGTAGAGTCCGTCGTCGAGACCCATTCCCATCTGACCCAAAGGAATCTGGTTCATCTGGTTCATTTGGTTCAGTTGGTTCATTTGCGGTGCCATTTGCGGTGCCAGAGGCATCACCTGGGCCTGCGGTTGGGGCTGGGCTTGCCAGCTGCTGCCACCGTGGTTCTGTGACCAGATCGACGGCTGAGGTCCAAACAGGAACACCGGCAGGTAGTTTCCGGGAGCCCCCATCGACGGGTGGGCCACTGTCGGGACAGCCGAAACCGCTGGGGCCAAATGCTGGACCCCATATTTTTGTCCTAGGACGGGGCCATCGAGGCTGTCCAGGATCTGTTCGTGAGCCAGGGCCATAAGAACAGACGAAATTTTAAAGAAAAAAAGAAAAGGGGGGCAGGGAAAGGCTAATGAAAGCTTCCCTGAACAATGAGACCACCACCAATTTCTTCGAAAAGAAAATTGGCCAGTTTAAAGTGGTGGGTGCACAACGAGGAAACCCTTGGGGCGGGAAAATGCTGGCGCTTTTATCTGATTCAGTTAATAAGTCATCCGGGAAAAATTTAGGCAAAAAAAAAAAAAAAAAAAAAAAAAATA
>JAKIRV010000020.1:0-169546 GCA_022577725.1 Wickerhamiella dianesei | reverse complement strand
AGGGTGCTGTAGTTTTTTTTTTTTTTTGGTGGCTTTTGAAAAAGAAGCAAAACTTTTTGTTCAAATTGATTGAGTTAGTCGAAACAGAGAAGGACTCAGCTCGAATGGCGAAGCCAATTGGGACAGAAAGCTTTGATTCTTTCAACTACCAAATAATACATCAGGCTTCGGAGTTAAGTCAACTGGCGGGACCAATCGAAACAAAAGAGACACCAAATGATACATAGCAGAAGATTTTGGAGTGAAGTCAATTGGCGGGACCAATCGAAACAAACAAGAGACACCAAATGATACATAGCAGAAGATTTTAGAGTTAAACCAATTGACGGAGCCAATTGGAACAAAAAGGTTTGGTTCTTTTTCAGAGCACCTACCATAATATACATAGCATAAAGTTCTAGAGTTAAGTCTATTGGCGAAGCCAATAGGAACAAAAAGTTTTGGTTCTTTTTTAAAAGAACTACCACAAAAAAACCGAACAAAAGGTTTCAGAGTTAAATCAATTGGCGAAGCCAATTGGAACAAAAAGTTTTGGTTCTTTTTCTAAAGAACTACCTCAAAATACAGAACAATGAAACAAAAAGGTTCTAGAGAAGTAAGTATCTATTAAGACGACGCGCGGGCACGATCGACCATTTCCTGAAGCACTGTTGCGTCTTCGTACACTTGCGAGCCCTCCTGGTTGTAGGTGCGGGCATTGGTGAACATGAGGGTGAGGTCGTCGCAGAAGGCGTCAAAGTTGGCGTAGGCTCCCTTCTCGATGGATTTTTTGATCTCGGCTAGAGATATCGGTTTCTTGATGAAGCGGAAGTAGTCTGGGTACTGGCGCTTCGATGGCAGTTTGAGGAAGATGCCTGCGCGCGAGCGGGGCGGATCGTCCTCCGTGGCGGCGCTGTTCATGATCTCGTCGATGAGCGCTTCCATGCGCCCAGTGAGCTCGTCGTTGTCATTGTCGTTGTCGTTGTCGTTGTCGTCGTCCTCGCCGTCGCTCACGCCGTCGATTCGCGGCCGCTTGGGCGTCGGCGTGCTGTCGGACGGGCTCTGGCTGCGCTTGGACCGCCGCGACCGGCGTTTGCTCGAGTCGCTGTCGCTCTCCTCCTGCATCTTGAGCCACTGCTCGTCGGTGAGGCCGTCGTCGAACACGACCTGGTTGCGGGCGCGACGCGGCACGTCGCTCGCGATGGGCTTCTCGAGACGCTTCGAGATGTCCTCCTTGTACAGCGCCGGAAGCTCGTCGTAGCTGAACAGTCGCGGCAAGTTGTCCTGGGTGCCGTTTCCGGCCGCAATGCGCTCGGCGTCCATCTGGGCGAAGATTTTCTCCTCCTCCTCGCCGCGGGCGAGAATGTCGTTGAGCTCGTCGTCGTCCATCTCCTCCTCGTCGTCCTTGTTGTCGGCTCTGCGCGCCTCCTCCTGCTCGAGAACGTTGCGCAAAAACGCCTCCTGCTCCTCGTTGGTCGACTTGTTGTCGAACTTGCCGGCCTGGATGACCTTCGAGTCGATGTCGAGCTTGGACATGGCGCGGTTGAGAATCGCCTCCTCGATCGAGTTGTCGGTAATCAGTCGCAAAATGCGCACCTCCTTCGTCTGGCCAATACGGTGCGCACGGTCCTGCGCCTGCAGGTCCTGGAACGGGTTCCAGTCCGTGTCGAAAATGATCACCGTGTCCGCCGTCTGCAGGTTGAGACCAAGACCGCCGGCACGCGTCGACAACAGGAAACAAAAGTACGGCGAATCGGGCTGGTTGAACAGCCGCAGCATGTCGCTGCGCTCGTCGGCCTTGGTGGAGCCGTCGAGCCGCAGGTACTTGAATGCGCGCGACTGCAAATAGTCCTCCATGATCGTCATGATCTGCGTCATCTGGAAAAAGATGAGCACGCGGTGGCCCGTGGCCTTGAACTTTGGCAAAATGCGGTCGAGCAGCTCGAACTTGCCCGCGGTGCGCCACAGCAGGTCGTAGTTGGTGTGGCTGGGGTCGATCATGTCCTCGACCTCGTCGAACACGTAGGGGTGGTTGCAGATCTTGCGCAGCTGCATGATCTTGTTGTTGAGGCCCTTGATGCCGGTGCTCTTGGCGCCGTCGGCGGTTCCGGGGGCGCCCACAAACAGCGCGTTGTGCTTGACCATGTGCTCGTACAGCGTCTGTTGGAGGGCGCTCATCTTGCACTTGACGACCTTTTCGACCTTGTCCGGCAGGTCCTTTTCGACGTCCTTCTTGAGACGCCGCAGCAAAAACGGACGCAGCACCTTGTGGAGACGCCGGATGATTAGGAGCGTCTCTTCCTCCGTGAGCTCCATCTTGTCCTGGCCGCCGACGTTGGCAAACGGCGTGTTGAACCAGTCGTCGAACGTTTTCATCGAGTTGAAGATCTTGGGGAGCACAAAATTGAGCAGCGCCCACAGCTCCGGCAGGTTGTTTTGGAGCGGCGTGCCGGTGAGAATGAGGCGGTGCCGCGAGTAGTAGTACTGGGTCAGCGTGTACGACAGCTTCGACTGCGTGTTCTTCATGCGGTGGCCCTCGTCGATGATCATGTGCTGCCAGCGGATCCGCGACAGCAGCGGCCGGTTCTTGATGATGTACTCGTAGGTCGTCAGCAGCACCTGGAAGTCGCCGGTGCGGATCTGGAACTCCATCGCCTTGCGGGCGTTGGGCGGGCCCTTGAACACGATCTTCTTGACGGTGGGCGCCCACTTTTCGAACTCGACGGTCCAGTTCGTGATGGTGGACAGCGGCACGATCACCAAAAACGGCCCCGGCCACTTCTTGACGTCGATGAGGTAGGTGATGAGCGAGATGGTCTGGATCGTCTTGCCGAGACCCATCTCGTCGGCGAGAATGCCGTTCAGGTTGTTGTTCACCAGCGACACCATCCACTCCAGGCCCTTGATCTGGTACTCCTTGAGCTGGCCGCCGGTGAGAATCGACGCCTGTTTCGTGACCGGCTCCTTGACGCGGTGCGCGACCTCGTAGTAGTCGATGTTTTCGAGCTCCTCCTCGGGGATTTCGATCTGCTCGCCCGTTTCTGCCTGCTGGACCCGCACCGCCTTGGCGAGGCTGCCGAGGAACGTGTTTGTCTGCTTGAGCAGGTGGGTGATACGCGTGTCCTTGGCCTGGTCGAGCAGCTTGATGTACGCCTCCTCGTCGTTGCTCCGCAGAGCCTGGAGACGCTGGCGGGCCATTTTCTCGGCGCGGCGGCTCTCCTCGCGCTCGACCTGCGCGTGGAACTGCTGGATGCTCTTGACGGTGGCCGCGTGGCGCTGCGCCTGCTGCTTGATCTGCTGGCGCATGTCCGACGCGCGGCTGGTTGCGTTTCGCAACAGCACCAGTTCCGCAACGCGCGCCTGCTGCTCGCGGGCGGCACGCTGCTGCTTTTCGAGCTGTTCCGTGAGCCGCAGCTCCTGCGCCGCCTGCATCTTCATCCGGCGGTTCATGACGCGCAGCGCCGAGCTCCGTCCAATGGGGTCTGTGGACGCCTGCGCCGCGACGTGGTACACAATGTGCTGGCGGAGCGACTTCTGGCGCGTGAGCAGCCGCAGCTGCTTGAGCTCGACGACGGCTCGCGTCTTGAGCTCGTCGACGCCCTCGGCGATCGCGTCGGGGGCCTCGAGCGCGTCCGACGCCGCGTCGACCGTGCCCAGATTCGTGTTGAAGCGCTCGAGCTCCTCGAGCCGCCGCTGGATGCGGCCGCGGATCACAGACTCCGCCACGGGCGTCGCGACATCGACAAGTTTCTCGAGGCGGTCGTCGAACGTTGCCGGTTCGCGCTGCTTCGCTGGCGGCGGCGTCACCTTCGCGGCGCCAATGAGCTCGCCCTGCAACTCAGCCGGCAGATCGAGGCCGCGGCTGAGCAGCTTGTAGCTGTGGAGCAGCGTGTCGAGGTCCTTGGGCGGTGGTGGCCTGGCGCGTCGTTTCTCTGCCAAACGCGCCTGGCGCGCCGCAAACGTGCGCTGCTGCTTCGCGAGGTGCTGCAGCAGCAGCGTCAGGTGGTACATTTCGGGGTGTCCCGAGCTCGCGTCGACGCCCTGCGCCCGCAACGCGTTGTAGCGCAGCAGAAGCAGCTCGAGCTGGTGCCGCGACGTGGGCGCCGGGATCGAGTTCGCGACGCGGCCGGCGCCCTGGCCGTTCGACGCGCCGTTCGACGCACCACCACCACTACCAGCGGGGGCAGCTCCAGCGTTGGGGGCTGGGGCACTGGCGTGAGGCAGCGGCTGTTCCGCGCCGGGCCCACGAGCGTGGTGGGGCGGCTGGGCTCCAGCAGGGGTGGACATTTTTGTAGATTTTCCACTTGGTCTGGTTACCAAAGGCTGCTCTGGGGGTTACTTTTCACCTGCAGACCACCCAAACTCCCGAAACTCGTGAGAATTCGCTGGACCAGACAAGAATACGGTGGGAAATGGGAGACAGGGCGAGGATGGGAGAGGACACAAGGTTAGCTCAGCGACTTAGTCATTCATTTTTCGTCGTCGTCGTCGTCGTCGTCGTCGTCGTGGGTAATATAGTGTCACATGACTGACACATCTCCGCAGAAAGCGTCAACGTGCATATTTATTTCACGTACAAAATGGGCGACAAGCGCAGGGGCCAGACGCCCGAATTACGCCTCTCCCACAGCCTCTCGAAGACGCTCCGGCACGCCGCCAAGTCCCAGAGCATCCCCCAGGACGAACACGGATGGTGCAAGATCAGCGACCTCCTCGCCCACCAGATCTACGCGCAGCAGAACGCAACCCAGGAACTGATTGAGGCAGTGGTGGCCAGCGACAACAAGGGCCGCTACGAATTGAGTCCCGACCACGACCGCATCCGTGCCGTCCAGGGCCATTCGGCGAACGTCGACGTCGAAACCGAAACGCTCACTGCCGAAAACTGTCCCCCCAAGGTGGTGCATGGCACGACGCGAAAAGCCTGGGAGCAAATAGCTGCGTCGCCAGGGCTGCACAAGATGAACCGTCTCCATATCCACATGGCGACCGGTCTGCCCCAGGACGCTGGCGTCAAGAGCGGAATGCGGACCGGCTCGGAGGTGCGGATCTGGATCGACGCACCCAGGGTCATTGCGGCAGGAATTCCACTACTAAAGGCGAAAAACGGCGCCATTCTGTCCCCGGGAAACGACCAGGGATACCTTCCGTCAGAGTTCTTCCTCGAGGTGGTCGACAAGGAAGGAAACCCGCTAGCCAGTACGTAGTTTAATCTGGTTTGTTCCTGTGGTTCTTCTTTTGTGTATTTCTTCTTTTGAAAAAGAAGCAAAACTTTGGTAGAAATTGAGCTGCGCTCAATTTAGTTTACCACACACTGATCGATAGTCTTGACGATTTAGGTACTCAATTGACGGAGTCAATTGCCACAAAAGTTTTGCTTCTTTTTCAAAAGAAGTCTATTTCGTTTGCGTAGTTCTTCTTTTGAAAAAGAAGCAAAACTTTGGTAGAAATTGAGCTCCGCTCAATTTAGTTTACCCTCTACTGATCAACAGTTTTGACATTTGAAGTACTCAATTGACGGAGTCAATTGCCACAAAAGTTTTGCTTCTTTTTCAAAAGAAGTCTGTTTCGTCTGTGTACTTCTTCTTTTGATAAAGAAGCAGAACTTACGTAGAAATTGAGCTCCGCTCAATTTACTTTACCACGTACTGATAACCTTAACGGTTTGGGTACTCAATTGACGAAGTCAATTGCCACAAAAGTTTTGCTTCTTTTTCAAAAGAAGTCTGTTCCGTCTGTGTAGTCGTTCTTTTGTCGTAGAAAAAGGGCAGAGTTCAATTCACCACATACTGATAGCTTTGACGATCCGGTTACTCAATTGACGGCCACAAAAGTTTTGCTTCTTTTATCAAAAGAAGTCTGTTTCGATTCTGTAGTTCTACTGCCTACCCCAAACGAAAAGCAACTCTATATAAATGACGCCAAATTGCTGCCCAGAAATTGCCCAGCTGTTACAGATCAACCTTAAAACCTACGCTTGTCATCGTGGGAGAAGTGACAGACGTTGGCGGACGCACAGGCGGCGCCATTAAGTAACGGCTTTCATAGGTTAAACCCAGCAGGGCTGAAGCTGAGACATCGGCTTGTACCACTCACCTTAAGCGAGGGAGGGCCAAACGCTGTACATATCGTCGTCGCCACAGACAAAATGGATTCCACCGAAGTGCTCACCGTGTCGCAGGAGCATCTGCTCAAACGTGAGCTCCTCAGGCTCCAAATCGGCGAGGAGAGCACTGCCATCGACAATATGGTCAACATCGACAAGCTGGGCCCGCCGTTTGTGCTCCCCAATGGCAAGTATGCCGACGGATCAGAGTTCCCGCTGCTGTCGTACTTCCTCGACTACTTCATCGTGAGCTTTCCGTTGGTGAAGGGAGCCAAACCAAAGTTCTGGCACGAGGTGTGCCAGCCGTTCATCCAGGGTCTCGCCTCAAAGGACATCTCGTCGACGGCAGACAGGGACGAGGCGACGAAACGGCGACGAATGGGCCGCATTTTCAAGCGGCTGCTGCTCATGATGTTCATTGCCGGTCTCGGAACCAACCGGAAGAAAATCAAGCGTACCCCCGAGGACCTCGCCCGGTCGGCATCCCCACCCGAACGCGATCTCGCCGATATGACCGTGAGCCCTGCTCCCGACGCCGCCAATCCCGACGCGTCGCCAATGCCTGTGCACCCGGGTCCGTACGCCAGTGCGATCGGTGTTCGGGAGTCTCCCCCGTCGGGACTGTTCAGGACGGGGAAACACTCGGAATACATTTTGGAATCGCACTTTTACGGCGGCAGGCCCGTGTGGGTCGCCCGCTCCTGGCTCGACTTTGTTGAGCTCGACAGGAAACTCACCGAGTCGTTCCCCGGAAAGGCGCTACAAAAACTGCCACGAAAGAACAGCACCGACACCACCGCTCTCATCGACGGAAAGGAGCAGGTGCTCATGCGGGAGCCGCAGCGTTTGACGCTCCGGTTCTACCTGCGCAAACTGTGTGCGAACCCCCGAGTCGCAAACAGTCCGCCGTTCCTCGACTTTTTGTTTTCGAACCCGATCGAGAAACTTACCAAGTCTGAAATTGCCGACATTGAGAGCCGCCTCGCCCTCGACAAGACGCGGGCGTCGGACCGCGAGCTGTTTTACGAGCTCGCCCACAAGCGCGAGAAGAAGCTCGACCAGGACCTCAGCAAGATCAAGAAGAACATTCTGCTCGAGAATGCCCTGCCCCGCATGTTTTTGGAGATGAAGACGCACTCCCGGGTCGAGGACATGAGCCCGCTCCTGCAAATGTTCGTTGATTGGTGTCGCGTCCACCTCGCGTCGGTGCTGTACGAGGTGCTGATTGCGCGGGACGACTCGCCGGAAATCTTTTCGCAGGTGAAGCGTCTGCACAAGCTCATGCCGTACCTGACGATCCAGAGCATTCTGAAGCTGTCGAACCCGGCTTTGATTCTCAAGAAAATGACCGATTTGTTCATGGCCACGCCGTTTGGCGGTAAGTCGCTCATCCAACGCATGCTGATCCGCATTCTGTCTGACGACATTCGGTCGCAGGAAGTGCTCATTGCGGAGCTCGAGGAGCGCATCGGCAACCCCAGTCTAATCACGGCCCTCGACAACTACACCAAGCTCGACCACTGGACGCGCGAGGCCCTCATCCACCAGGCAGAGTCTGAGCACAACGACCTGGTGCTGGCGATTGTCAAGTCTGAAGTCAGCGACTCGAAGCTTGTGGCGACCGTCCAGCGCTGGCACGGGGAATGGCAAAAGGCCATCAACGACCTCGACGCCCTGCCGACGAACGAGGAGCATCCCGACGTTGAGAGCTACGCGCAGCTCAAGGATCTGCTCAAACTCAAGGTGCGGCAGCGCGACAAGGACATTCTGCGCGAGTTCTGGGCGGACCAGAACACGATCAAGTTCATCCGCGCCATTGTCAATTTGATCTACGATGTGCTTATTGATATATTCCGATACGCGGGCGTATCCCAAAGCGTGGGCGACCTCGAGAGGTTCATGTCGGACCTGATCTCGTTTGTCGAGTACGCAAATGCATCTGTGTCGCTCAATGCGCACCAGCTCGTCGACGAGCTCCTCCAGGTGCTGCAGAAGCACCAAAACTCATTGTTTAGATTTATCCACCGCGTCTACCACCGCGACACGGGATTCTTCATTGATCTCGTGTCGTGGATGACGCTGTTTGTGAACTTCATCCAGGCCGGAAAGGCCGGCAAGCAGAATCTCGACATTCTTGGCCTCGTCCGCGCCAAGGCCGCCGATCCCGAGAAACTGCGACAGGAACTGGACACGCTCCAGGAATGGCTCGATCGCCGCCGCAACACCGCCAAGGACCCTGCGATGACGTTCAAGTCCGAGGAGCTGCCCGTCGCCGGCGGCCAGTTCGAGGTGTCCGATGTGGGCCTTAATTACGACGACATCGATTTTGGCATGGCTGAGGTCGAGCAGGACGAGCAAGAAGAATTCATCCCCGAAATGCGGGTCGATCTCACCCAGGACGCCGTGACGCGCGACCGGATCCGGCTACGCAAGCAGAAGCTCATGGAGGAGCGTCGCGAGATCATGCGGCCGCGGCCAGAAATGCCCGAAACCGAAAAGCTGCTTCCGAGTTTCGGCAAACTGGTGCATTCTGTCCTTCAAACGGCGGTGCTGCGTCCTACGGATATCAGCAAGTTGAGTCTCGATGACTTCCCGCCAATTCCACTTGGGGACGACCAGCCCGTGGTTCCAATCAAGACACAAAGCTGATCGCATGCAGGGCCGCTGCGGCACCCTGATGACGTCTTTATCGCCGGAGATCAACCAGCAATATCCACGTGGATATTTGGTTAGTGGTGGATGGTGCCGGGATCGGTTTGGTTGAGCCGATTGCCGTTTTAGCCGCACCGCGAATATAATTTTAGCTAGAGTTGTACCGTTTGGACATTTGTTCCATGCATTAGACTGGCATTCTTCATCTAGGACTATCGCAGTTTACACCCTTACCCTTATTAACCTGATACAGGAGACTTGGCACACATGACTATGCAATCACCCGGATTATCTAAGTGGGTAATCTGCGGACAAACGGCATTGACCGTGGTCCGAAAACTCGGCCGTTTTCGCCCAAACTTCGCGGGAAAAGCTTGTTTGGTGGCCGTCTCAGTGTATGCGGCCAATCGCCACTTTTACGAAATTCGCGACACTGCCCGCGATATAGATCGGCACACCCCCCCATGTCGCACCAAGCCACGATAATTGGGCAGAATGCGCCCCTGATTAATCATATATATGCATGTGGGCTTTCCCGGACCGTTAAGGGTATCTACGCCGAAATTGCTGCTTGCACCATTTTCGGGCATTGGCAGCGGCATTGGTGCAAGCCGGCGGGCCGGTTTATTATTGTGGTGATATTTTTTCGTGGTGGCATCATCGTGTTCACCGTGCTACCCTGCAACATCCCCATATGGACCTTACAGGTTCGACGGTGACAGCTGCCACTGTCTTAGAAAGTAGGAAGTGCTAGAATCTGAACTACCACCAAAACTACCAGAACTATGATCAGTACGAGTGAAATCAGTGCTGTGTTGGTGTAGCGCAAACTCTTGCCAATTATGAAATATTATCTACAATGCACTGACCCTTGCCTTTTGATGAGTCCGCTGCACATAGATGCTGATGTTATGCAGGATCTCTACCCTTTCGGCAAAGTCCGTGGGGGCAGGCGACCCAGCCTTGGTGGGTCGCTGATGATCTAATGGGTAGAGGTGGTGTGATCGATTTTCCCGCAGACCCATGGCCTGTCACCCAGATCTCAGCCGGGGTGATGCGCACGAGATTCTACACAAAGTTTCGGGTGCCACGCGGATAAAGCTATTTAGGTTCTTATTAGGTGGTTCCGCCTGGGGTTGCAGCGGCAATCCACCTAAATTCGCGCGAAAAGTGTGCCGTGTTGCGGAAAAATAAACTTAGGAATCCGCCATACATGAACCCTTACCCTGCGTCAGTTGGGCGAGGGAGTCGAGTTTACCTGAGCACTTTTTTTATTTGACAAGGCTGTGTCTATGCAAATGAGCGGCGATCATTGACAAAAGGAGGCACAATATATAAACCGCCATCGCAGAACTCGGTGGTGCGCCAATGCAGCCGGATCTCATCAAGATCTCCACGAAGGAGTGCGACACTTCGCCCAATCGCACCGCCTTCAACAGCCGCGCGCCGTCGTTTACGGATGGCGAAACCGGGCTGTTCTCGTTGCCCCTCGACAGCCCCGAACGGCCGTGGAACTGGTCGTTCCGGAAAAAGTTCTGGCACACTGTGTGCTTCTCGATGGGCGCGTTCACCACCCAGTTCGCCAGCTCGATTCTCAGTCCGTGCACAGAGTCGTTCCAGCACGAGTTCCACATTGGCCACGTGCCGGCGCTGCTGCCCACGTCGCTGTTTGTGATCGGCATTGGGTTTGGGCCCATGATCATGGCTCCCCTATCGGAAATGTACGGCCGTAAATTGGGCGTGTTTGTGCCGCTGCTCGTGTCGTCGCTGCTGCTCATGTGGTGTGCAACCTGTCGCGGGTTTGCGGCGTTGACAATTCTGCGGTTCTTTGCCGGCGTCACGGGAGCGGCGCCATTGGTAACGTCGGGAGGTGCATTGGCAGATATGTGGAACGCGCAGAGTCGTGCAGGTGCCCTGGCGATCATGGGCGCGTCGGTAATTCTGGGGGCCTCGGTGAGTCCGGTGATTGGCGCCCTGATCAACTTCAATGACCACTCGTCCTACGAGGGATGGAGATGGTGCATGTGGCTCGTGAGCTTCATGTCGCTGATTGTGAGCATTGTTGGGTTGGTGTTCCTTAGCGAGCCGTTTGTGCCGTGCATCGAGGAGTCCACCGCGAAGACAATTCGCCGCACAGAGTCCAAGTGGTACGTGCACTCGTCCCACGAGAAGTGGTCCATGGACGCACGCGAGTTTGTGAGCGTGCACCTTATGCGTCCGATCCAGCTGTTCCTAACGCCCATTGTGACACTCTTGGCGCTGTACTCGTCGTTCGTGTACGGCGTCATGTACCTGATCATCACCTCGGTGAGTCTCGACTTCCACGAGGTTCGCGGCTGGCAGAACACCGTGCAGTATCTGCCGCTGATTGGGTACGGCGTCGGGTTTGTGCTTGGTTGCGTGGGCAATTTTGTGGGCAGCCAACGCTACTCGCGACTAATGGCCGCCAACGGCGGCGTCAAGCTCGCGCCGGAACAGCGGTTGGTGCCGGTGATGGTCATGGGATGGACGTTCCCGGCGGGACTGTTCATCTACGCGTGGTCGAGCTACAAGTCTGTGCACTGGTTTGTTCCCGTACTCGGCCTCGCATTCTGTGGTGCTGGCGTCGCGTTCGCCTTCCAGGGGTGCTTGGTGTATCTCGTGGACGCATTCAGCCGGTACTCGGCGAGTGCGACGGCGAGCAGTACGCTGTGCAGAAGTATCTTTGGAGGTGTGTTTCCGCTTTTCGCGAAACAAATGTACGACGCGCTCGGGTTCCAGTGGGGAGCGACGCTTTTGGCTTTGGTGGGCGTGGTTTTTACGCCGGTGCCGTGGCTATACTTCTTCTATGGACCCAAGATTAGACAGTGGAGTCCGTACTCGCAGGTGTTAGACTAGTTACGGTGTAGAAAGGGTAAGTGTTAGACTAATAAAAAAGATGCTAGAATTTAGGCTCGCTCTTTGACTGGCCGCAAAAGGAACGACACGAGGATGAGGCAGCCAAACATGCACGACACGATCTCAAACGGAAGGAACGGTCTCCACGGCAGCGCCCAGCTGTACACCTTGAGGAACACGCTGGGCCCAAACACGGTGGTAAGGGAAATAAGGAAGCTGTATGCGCCCATGAACGTGCCAAACTGGTCCTGGGGCACGTGTTTCAGGAGCGCAGACCGGTATATGGGCGTTCCGATCGACGACGACGCCTCGAGGACGCCGCTCGTAAAGTACGTCGTGGGGGTCCGCGACCAGCCCATCATGAGGTAGCCGACGGTGGCGCAGGTGAGCCCCAGACGCATGAGGGTGACGTCCACAGTGTCGACCTGGTCGGCCTTGACCTTCCAGATCTTGCCCAGTTTCGAGTAGGCGAACGGGAACCCAACAAGGAACCACAGCGTTCGCGTCGTCGACATGGTGGAAATGAGGTACCCTGTCTCGATCGCCGACCACCCGAACATTCGCTTCGGGTACATGATGAGCACGGCAATAAAACTCATGCTGAACTCGGCGCCGAGAACCGCACACGCCAACAGCATCCGCGCATTGCGACGCGTGTTGGGGTCTTCAATGTGGCTGAACGACAGCGGGTTCAGCGTCTTTGTGAACTCGCGTTTCGTCGTGGAATTGCGGCGTCGGTGGAACAGACTCAGTGACTCCTGGAGGAGGATCCCCGACAAGAGTGCCGTGACGAGAATGGCACTGGTGCTGATAACGTAGAGCTTCTCGATGCCAAAGCACTTGATGATCCACGAGCCCACCATTGGCGCCAGGGCAAACGAAAAGAACACCGATCCGTCCTGTATTGACAGCAGTTTTGTCCGCTGGGCCTGGTCCGGCACCATATCGCTGATGTAGGTGACACCGGCAGACATGATGATACCTAACCCACCACCAAGACCATCGACAATCGTCGGCACCAGCAGCCACCAGTACGTGCTCGGGTTCTCGAACCGGAAAACGATCCAGAAACTCGAAAAGTGGCTCAGGCCCGTTAAAAGCATGGCCGTGACGTAGATGGGCTTTCGTCCCAGGCGGTCTGACAGCGCCGACAAGTACGTATTCATCACCAGCGACAGCGCGCCACGGATGATTGCCGCCACGCTCTGGAACCCAGCCACTTCCTCGGACGCGAGCTCGTCGGTGAAGCACGCTGCCTGGTCAATGTGCCGGAAATAACACACGAACCGGTAGGTGATGTCCATGCCCGCCGTGGCGGTGGACATGACGCTCAGGGCGTAGAACAGGTTCAGAAACAGCAGCAGGACCACGCGCTTGGGGAATGCGCGTTTCGAGTAGCCGAGGCGGATGCGTTCCTCATCGGCAGACTCTGGAATCGCTTCCTGGGTATATGGAAGGACGAGTTCTGGTTCGAGCGACGACGCTCGAGCGAGATACTGCTGCTCGAGCTCCTCTACGGCGAGCTCGTCCTGATATAGGACGCCATTGCTAGACATTGAGGCACGGCGAAATGGGACTGGGACATGCAAGGCGTTATAAACAACCCTGGAGATCGTCTGCTTATCTTATCTGATAGTGCCGTGTGGTGAAATATGGCCAGGGCGCGCCAGACGCAACGGCGATAAACAATTTTTTTTGTACGGTTGGGTTTGTTTTACCACGACACCTTTATGGCCGGGGCAATCGCTTGCCTACTTAAGGTGGCCACCTTTAAGTTGTAGTTGCCCTAGGGTCAATAGCCGCCCACCGTTATATCACGTGGGCTTGGGTAGCTTATGTCTTTCCTACCAACATGTGGGAGGCAACCGTTGATGCGGAACGGATGCGATTCAATGAGGCCGTGATTCCGAAACCGTTCGCGAGTCCGCCCGACGAGGACGTTTTCGAGCTGTTCCGGCAGCGCGAGTTCAGTAGCGCCCTCGACAAGTCCTACAAGATCCTGCGGGACGAGGCGGTCCCTGCCACGCCTGCCGAAATAGAGGCTGTGCTTAAGGTATGGCTCGTGCGTTTAAAGTGCCTGCTGGTCCTAAAGTTGGGCGTCCAGGCGGCGGAGGAGGCCGCAGCGTGTCTGGGAGATTTGTATAAAGAACTGGATGCGGAATTGGCTGAAATGCCTGTGGTGTGGGACCTCAAGCTGTTGCTAGTGCCGGCCACGGCAAAAGGGATCAATGTTGCCGCCATCCAACTGTACTACACGCTCGGCGCAGCCGCCAAGAAAATGAACGACCTGGCGAGGCTACGGCTGGCGGGACAACACGTCACCGCCACGCTGCTGTCGCTACGCGACTATGTCACTGCGCTCGACCACCTGCGGTCGACGTACGCAACCACCAAATCTGGTGAGACTGGCGACGACGATTTTCGCGACGAGACCGCCTACATTATTGCACTGGTGTATCTCGAGCTCGGCGACACGCTGACGGCGCGCGAGTGGATCGCAAAACTGCCCGAATCTAAACAACTAAAACTGTTGGAACTATGTGCATTTGCCGATGATGAGCCCGCGAGCAACTCGGGCGTTGCCGAACTGTACAGGGGCCACACCACCCGGGCGGTGGAACTACTTCGAGCCGAGGCGGTGGCCACGCCGGTGCCGTCGATCACAAACCTGCTGGTGCTGTTCGACCTCCAACATCCCGACTGGAGACCGTGCCGGCAGGACCTGGCGCAGTTTTTGGTCGATCACGGCCGCACCCGCCTCGACAATTATGCCGTGTTTATAGATTAAGACCCTAAAAGCGGAACCGGCTGCGCCGGCTGCTGCCAAACGACGGACGGCCGCCCCGTTTCCGGGGCTGGTTGCGCTTCCATGTATCGCGATTCGACGGGCTCAGGTCGAGCTGCTCGAGGCCCCACAGCTCCGTGAACGGCTTCATGTCGGCGAGGAACTGCTGCGGCTCGACGTTGAATTTCGCCTTGACCACAGACATGTACGACAGCAGCGTGTTGATCATGGCGTTGGCGTCCTCGTCGCTTTGCACGCTCTTGAGACACGCCTCCTCGAACTTCCTGCTGAACTCGTGGTCGGGCTCGTACGCCTGCGGCTGGGGACGGATCCCCTCGCGGGCCAGCGCGGAGAGATAGCCCCGGACGTGGTTCGTGTAGAACAGCAGCGACTTGCCGCGGTTGCCAATGCGGGCCGTGCGTCCAATCCGGTGGACATACGACGGCACGTCGGGCGGCACGCCGATCTGGTAGACGTGCGACACGAGCGGGAAGTCCATGCCACGGGCAACAACGTCCGTCGTAATCAAAATCCCCGCGGGGTTCTTGCGGAACGCGTCGGCACGGCGCTGGCGGCTCGCCTGCGTGCGCTGGCCGTGGATCGCCGCGGTGTTTCTGCGCACCTCAGAGGAGGACGGCAGCATGTTCCGCATCAGGCTCTCAAAGTTGTCAACCATGGCCACGGTGGGCAGGAACACAACCGCCTTGAACGTCTCGGGCTGCACCTCTGCCGCCTCGACAATCGCCCGCGCTGCTCCCTCGTACGCCTCGCGCCACGTCGGACACGCCACAGCGACCTGCTCCACGAGCTCGTTCGCCGTGGGCTCGTCCTTGGGAACAGTATCAACCACGCGAACGCGCTCGCCAAACTGGCTGTGGGCAAACCGGCGCACGTTCGCGTCGGCAGTCGCACTGAACAACAACAACGGAATCTCGCTCGCCTTGGGCGTCACCTCCTCCAGCCGTCCGTGGATCTGCTGCAGAATTCCCTCGAACCCAATGTCGAGCAGTCTGTCTGCCTCGTCGAACACGCGGAACTGGAGCTGGTCAAAGTGCTCGAGCACGCCAGGCTCGTCCATCACGTCGAGCAGTCTGCCCGGCGTGGCCACAATGATATCGGCAACGTTGCGGCCGCTGTCGAGACCCGCCTGGCGCATCTGGCTGCCCTTGGACAGACCTCCAACCATGGACTGCACCTTGATTTCGCGAAGACCGCCAAACTGCGTGATGGCATACGCCTCGTCGGCAATCTGCTGCGCCAGTTCGCGCGTCGGAGAAATAATCAGCGCCAGAACCTTGTTCGTGATGCCCTTGGCCTTGGCCTCGAGCGCCTTTTGCAGCGCCGGAATCACAAACGCCGCCGTTTTGCCCGTACCCGTCTTGGCACGCACAACCACGCTCTCGTTGCGCAGAATTGGCAGCAGTGTTTGTGCCTGCACCGGTGTCAGCCACTCGTAGTGGCGATGGTGGATCAATGAGTTCACTAATGGCCGGCTAACCAGGCGTTTCTCTGCCAGTACCGAAGTGGCCACAGGAGACATGCCGCCGGGAACTTCTTCAGAAGTTGCGGGCAGCAGGTCCTCGTATTTCAAAGTCTTGATCGATTCAGTGTCAATCTCGTAGTTTTCAAGGCCCATGAGACCGTCGTCGTCGGCCCTTCTCTTGCTACGCGTACGCGTGATGAGCCAGTCCTCATCCTCACGGCCGCGGTCGTTGCGGCGATTGTTGAAGCCGCGATTGCGATCGTAGCCACGGTTGTTATCATAGCCGCGATTGCGATCATAACCGCGATTGTCTCTGCGGTCATAGCCACGGTTATTGCGATCATAGCCACGGTTGTATCCACGGTTGTAGTCGCGATTGTTGCCATAGTCGCGATCGCGTTTCTCGTTCCGGTTACCGCGATTGCCCCAGTCCTCGCCTCTCTTGAGCAGAGCTGTTTCGGAGAACAGTCGCACCTCGCAATGGCGCGCAAATGGCCGTACTACCCTAAGCATGGCTCAGAAGTGATAGGCACGTTGGGAAAATTTATTCACCCTAATTTTCAGCTGACAGAGGCGGCTCGAGGCTCGACGGGTGGCTACGAAAAACATCTTGGCCCATTCGAACTTTTGGTTTTAAAAAGTTGTGGAATTGAGTTTATCTTATCATCGGTTCGTTATACTGTACTTGTATTGCCTACCCTTGCCCATGTACAAACGTTATTTCAGCCGGTGTGAAACCTGGTGCCCTGAGGGGGTGTATTCCGCGCCCACCAAACAGGATCACTAATAGGGCTTGATGGCCGAGCGGTCTAAGGCGCCACGTTCAGGTTTTCCTGAGAATCTCGTGGTCTCTTCTGAGGCAGGAGTTCGAATCTCCTTCAAGTCACCATATTTTTTTGTCTTTTATTTGGTCTGGGAATGTCTCAGTTCAGTTTATGGAGCGAGGCCGCTGTTTCGGATCGCCGGTCGTGCCGTGTTCGATGTGTGGTCTCGCGTCGGTCCATAATGAACCCGTGTATCTAGCTTTGGGAACAACGAAACATGGATGGTGTCCGTCAATCGGAAGTGGTTCACATAGACATGCGGTCCACTTTTGAACCTAATCAGCCCACCTCGAGGGGACCCAACACTAAAAGAAGCTAACTTTATAAGTTTAATTGAAGTATAGTCTAGTACTACTCGGGAGTTATCGCCTTGAGTTCAAGGACATCCCTCATGGAACTACTTTTCCACATGTCCCTCAAGTCGGTGTCTGTAACTTTAGTTCCAGGATCAGTGAAGAGGGTCTCGGCCATTCTCATGCGACTCTGAAACTCTTCCAGCACTAGTTTCTCCTTCTGGCTCACTCGGATAGCTTTGATGCCTTGGTCTTCATAAATTGGGCAAAGAGGGGTGGCAAAGATCAGTTGCAAGACATTTCCCCACGTATTTTGAAATCTTCCCCAGTCAAACATGGCCGCTCTCATGATTTCGCGCTGCTCTGACTCGGAGAGCGTGGCCCATTCCGTCATGTCGACATCTCGCACTGGTCGGGTAGCCCAGATCATTGTGGATGCAAAAGTAGGGGCGGAGGCCTTCCTTTATATGCGTATATGCGGTCGGCTTATCAATTAGTCCCACATTATCTTCAAATTTGTTATTTTGAAGCGATGTGGCTTGAAATGGTCAATGACTCCATGGCCGCTGAAGGGTATGGAAAGAACCACCACCGACTCTCTCATATTCATTAGTGGTGCTTCTTGAGTTTATTTGCTGGCAACTCCACCACTCCGTGTGCGGCTAGCTTCAGATCCCTCGCTTTTACCACTATATCCCCTAGCCCTCCCCTTACCCTGTTTCTGAATCTCTGTCATAGCGTGGCATTCGGAAGTTGGTGAAGTAAAATTATATGTGGAACAGCCTCGTTTTATCTTTGTACAATTTTTTATCGACAAAATTAAAAGTGACCGTCGCCGTGGTCCGCGCAGTGGTACAATCTAAGCCCATCATTGGGGATTAGGGTTCACCTGACGCTTTCCTTAGGCGGTCATATCTCTGTGCCTTGTAGTTCAGCCACTGAGGATTGGAGGTGGTTTCGCCAAGACCACCACAAGAAAAATGCCACTGGTTCTCTCGCGGTTGGGCATTGGTGTCTTCAATGGCCCAAAACCACAATGGACGTCGGCTAACTTCCACTGCAGTGGTATCACTTATGAGCCTGTTTAGGACTTCTCTTTTTAGACACGCATATGGTCTAGTCGGGCCACATTAAGAGCAGGCAGGTTGTTCCCTAGCTCAATATCTGCCGACTGCGTTTTGTTCACGTGACTTCAAACCCGCCTAGAGCTCCCAACGCAGCCAGATTGTCGACATTGAATGTCGCGCAATCTACGATCCGAAACCGCAGCCTCGCTCCAAAAACAAACCGGGACGCTTCCGGACCAGCACAACTTCAAAAAAGGCAAAAAAAATATGGTGACTTGAAGGAGATTCGAACTCCTGCCTCAAAAGAGACCACGAGATTCTCAGGAAACCTGAACGTGGCGCCTTAGACCGCTCGGCCATCAAGCCCTATCAGTGATTAAGTTTGGTAACCGAATTACCAGTGCAGGAACACAGTCAGCATTTGGCGAAAGAGGCGAGTTTCGAAATTTATACAGCCGATAAGAAACACTTTTACTGAATAAATGTAGAGAGTGCGGATACCGAAGAGATCGTTTATACCTTGTCGATGAGGTCGACGGAACCCATTACGTCTGGTGTGGGAGTAAAGTGGCTAACATACGGGGAAAAAATGGACCAACACCAAATGTGTAACGACCATAGGATACAAGTAGAATCAGAGCAGAACGAAGAAATTGGTGCCTGGTTAGCACGTATGGTTGAAAAGCCTCGAGCCAATACAAGACGTGCATATGTGACAACGCATATTCGGAGACAGAACTTTCGTCCAACGTCAACGCGTTGATGGTTCCCCTAGTATTTCAAGTCCTGATTCTGATAGTTGGTTTAAAATGGTAGAAACCAGATCGAGCCCTGGTCGATACACCAGGATTGTATATACTGGGCGTGAATTTTGATAGAGCCACTGTAAATCTAAATACTGTCGTTTGCCGGAAAGAGGGAGACCATTATGACCAGGGTTGGCTCATACAAACCAGGAAGGATTAACACCAGCGACCTGTCTGGACTACTCCAAAAATCTTGGATGTTCTCTGCAGTAAATAAAGCAACTCTCAATTTCTTGCTGCCGGTAAGAACAAAAAAAAAAATGGTCCCTGGCGGGATCGAACCGCCGATCTTGGCGTTATTAGCACCACGCCTTAACCAACTGGGCCAAGGGACCAATCGATGTGTAAGGACGCCTACCTAATGTGATATCCACCACTGCAGCCCAAGCATATGAAAAAAATCCTACCTAATCGAAAAGTTTCAGTACACAATGCAGAACGAGGATGAGTTTAACGACATTGTCGCTGCATGGCCCGGTGCAAACCCGCAAACTAAAGCAAAGTTAGTTAAGCGGGTATCGAAATTGCAGGGCGACTATACTGAGGCTTTGCGGAAAGTGCAAGGCAGCTTCAAATGGGACATCGCGCTGCTGCTTCCGGTTGATTTGGCCGATGAGGCTTTGCAAGACATGGAGGGATCTGCGGGAAGATATGCTGCCAAGGTGCTCGCGAAATCCTCCACGATCCCGTTTGATGTAAACCAGAAAACATTGGCGTTCTTCAAGCCATGGCTGAAATCAAAGCCTACCGATGAAAGACGCCAATTGGTTGCGGAATTACTCGAGAAAACTACCGACGATTACCTTCGGGTTGAGCTTTTGAGCATTGATCAACAGGCCGGTAGCGACATTGAGGCGCAATGGATCGCAATTGCACCGCCGTTGTTAGTAGGCGATGACATTGAGCTCCGTTCCCAGGTTTTGTGGCTCGTGACTGGTGCGCAAAAGTCGACTGTCCGCGTTTCGCCAATTATTTTCACGATTCTGAAACAGACTGCTCACGTCTGGCTTGCAGAGGCAACGTCGCGATCGAGAAATGCTGTGCATGGCGTCATCAGACAGCTGCTGTTGCGTATGCGCGCATCGACATGGAGAAAACCCGATTTTGGTGCTGAGCAAGAGTTTGCACAGTGGCTTTTGGACTATGTTACTGACCACTGGCTCGAGCCCAATGCGCCGTACCGGTGTTTATCCACTGCCACACAAGTGATGAAACTCTATGTCGCGAGCGGAATCGACAAGTCTGTGCCGTCAAAGTACTACGAGCGTGCTGTGACGACGCCGTGGTCGTTCAATGTGGACATTTATACACCCAAACGCGTTGTTGGCATTGTGAACCTTGTTGCCCACGACTACAGCGATATCCGATCGTTCGCTGCTGATTTGCTTCAGACCGCTCCCGTGTCGACCGCAATCACCACTCTCAAAAACAGGGCTGAAGTGCTGTTGGCAGGTGCTCGCGGACGCCAGGGAGACGGCGGTGCCCGTATGGCTGCGACGGCGTACATGCTAATGGACAGAAAGGACGCTGATGAATATCTCAATCAGATTATCGAAAAAGCTTCAACCACCGAAGCCCATGGCTATTTTGCTGCTCTCACGGCAATGGTTCAAATCGGAGCACCAGATGCGCACAAACTCCTCGAGCTCGTGTTCCGCGTGTGGTCAAACAGTGAGCAGGTTCTCACCAACGGTGCTCCGGAGGGCCACAAGCCGATAGATGGCGACGCGCAGGAGATTTTGAGCCACGCGTGGAGAGCCGTCAAGGAGTCTGTGGCGCTGGTCGAGGTTCTGGTTGCGAAACTGTCTGTGGCCGATCTCAAAGCACTTGGTAATGAACTTGTGCAGCAACTGACGTCGATCCGACACAGGGGAGCATTTTCGTCGGTGCAACCAGCGTTTTCAGCCGTGTGCAAACGGTGCAGAAGTGAGGACGAGCTCAAGCATTTGCCAAAGCAGTGGCTCGAGGCAGAGCTCAAGGATGTTCGCGAGAATGAACGCCTCGTTACGCGGAGATCGGCTGGCTTGCCGATGCTAGTGACGAGTGTACTTGCTTCGCAGCCAGAGCTGATTGTCGAAACAACCACAAATTTGCTCGTGGAGGCAGAAAAGCCTGCGACCACCGAAGACCTGAAGCTTCCGCAGGTCCATGCGTACAACTGCGTCAGAGCGATTATCCTCGATGCACGCATCTCGCACGAGTCTGAGCAGTGCATTGAGCCAGCCCTCAAGGCCGCAATCCGTGCGTGTGGATCGCCAACCTGGGTGCTGCGTAACTGCGGCGTGATGCTGTTCGCGTCGATCCATGCCCGGTTGTTCAGAAAGGGCAAGATCAGTGCGTCGGTGTTCTTCGGCCGCTACAAGACGTTGGAGCCGGTTCTGTACGAGTACCTGGGCAAGAGCACCGTCGAGACGGTGTTCCCTGTTTTGTCGTTGTTGCAGATGCTCGAAGTTCCCGCAACATACGATGGTCTCGTGCACTTTGAGCCGCTGATTGTGTCGCTGCTTGCTCACAAGGAGTGGAAGATCCGCGAGAATGCCGCACGTACGCTGGCGGCGATTGCGCAGACGCCCATCACGCCAGAGTTCTCGTTGCAGGACCAGAACAAGCTGCATGGCCACGCCCTGGCGCTACAGGCGTTTGGAGCCCACATCAAGTTTGACCTTGAGTTAATCGCGCAGAACCCGTGCCTCGAGACTAAGGTGGCTCTCGCCAAGATCTATGACGGTAGACTGCCACCGTCGCCGGTTCCCGAGCGATTGAGTCCGTCGTGGGCTGAGTATGAGGCGGTGAGGCTCGAGCACGACCCCGAATTGGTGCCTCCGTCGGAGTACAGAGACGAGTGGGCGCCGATCTGGCGCGTGGCCATTGACCGCGCTCCACTGGACCAGGTCAGGCATATAATGGCGACGACAAAACTGCCAGACATGCAGAATCTTTGTTTGGAGTATTTGCCAAAGAACGAAGTCGCGCAGTACACGGGAACGCAGTATGCGCAGAGTGTCCGCGAAAAGGCACTAGGACTCGCGTCCTGGACGTCGACGGAACAGCTCGAGCAGCTCGTTGCGGAGTTTTCCGACGAGGACGGTCCTACCCCCAGTCGCGTGGCGGCTCTCGAGGCGATGAAGAACCATGTTCTGTCGCCAGAACTCACGTTCCACCTCCTAAAGTTCTTGTCTGACGACGAGGACGAGATCCGCGACGAGGCAGCCAGGCTAGCGGCGAAACTGGTCGGAGGACACCGCCAGTCGCCTCGCGATCTCGAGGTTCGCGTCGCAGCGCTGTTGAGTCCCGAGATTGCGCAGGCGAAGCTCGAGGCAATGCTTGATTTCAACGCGGTGCAAAAAGCCATCGAGTCGGAGCAGCTGCTGTTTGCGGTCGAAAAGCCTAATCTGTACAGAGACGACAACGCGTTCATTGCGCTGCTAGCGGCGAAAACGACGAAAACCCAAAAGGCACAAAATCTTCGCGAGGAGATCCGCAAGGCGCTCAAGAACGACGGGCTGGTGAACAACTGGTACCTGTGGACGCAGCTCGCTGTTTGTGACGCACTATGTTAGATCGTCAAATTAAAAACTATAATAAAAACTTAGGCGTCGTGCTTTGCCCTTGCTTGTTGCACGAGCTGGTGCATGCGTTGGTCGACGTTCTTGGAGCGGTCGAATATGATTTGCAACGCGTCCGGACGCGAGCTCGACAGATACGCCATGCCGGCAGCAGCGTCGATGTGCACGTCCTGCTTCGTTTCGGAGTAGGTGTCGATGACCCAGTCACTAGACTCGCCAACCAGCTGGGCAAGGTCGGCAATCGCAATGCGGTCGTGCACTTTGAGGACCAGATCGGCAATGAGGAACTTGGCAGCAATCTCGAACTCGGCAACCCGCGAGTGGGTGAAGAAGTCCTTCGCCAGCACCTGCGTCGCGAGCTGGAGCTTCTTGCCGGCGTTGGCAAAGTCGTAGTCGACGAACAGGCTCTTGATGAAGTCGAGCACGGGATCGCTGTACTCGTAGATCTCCTGCTGAACCACACGCACGAGGTCCTTGATCCGGCGGCTCGTGTGGCGCGCAGAGTTGGGGTGGACAATGAGCACGGCCACCGTCAGGTAGCGCAGAAGCCACGGCGCGCTGGACTGGATGGAGTTGATCCATTGGCTCGCGAACCACGCGTCGGTGAGCTTTTCGAGGGGCTGCTGCTGCTCGGGAATGCCAAAGTACACAAACAGCGCCCAGTGCGCGAGCCAGGTGCGGTTCGTGAGCTGGACGAGCGGGTCCTCGTTTCTGCGGCGATCAATGATCTCCTGGAGGCCGCTCAGGTCCTCGAGGCTCTGCTCGGCGTTCTCGGCGAGAATGTCCGCCGCCAATTTGCCCCACGACAGACGCTCGAGCTCAGGGCTCGCCTCGCGCGACTCGTCGCTGCCGGCCTCTGGCGTGGCGCTACGGCTCGAACTCGAGTCCGCCGTCGCGACCTGGCCACGGAGTTTGCCGAGCAGCTCGCTCGCGGCAGCAAACTCGCCCTGCTGGTACAGTTTCCGCGCGTGTTCGGCGGTGTCTGGCTGGGCGTCGTCGAACGACGACTCAGGCTCGGTGATGAGGCTCGCGAGGTCGGACTCGGCGTAGAGGCCGGTGGTGCCCTGGAACTCGACGACCTTTTTGAGCAGCTGCTGGTCGAGGAACGGCGCGATCCGCCCCAGCAAATCGTACTGCTTAAGGTCGGCCATTTTGGTGATGAGCCAAACTGAAAAATTAGTCCTTATATCAGCGACGTCGACGGGCTGACGTGGGAGCTTAACCATTCAACCCAGACCACGTTGGTATCGGTTCCAGGTTTTTTTTAGGAGGGAAACTAAATGGAATTATTTTGTTCTTTTGAAAAAGAACCAAAACTTTTTGTGCCAATTGGCTCCGCCAATTGAGATTTTTGTGATAAGTTCAGGTCTGACCCGGAAAGCTCGCTTAGTACTGTAGTCGATAGAGCAGAATATCCATTGGCGAAGCCAATGGCCACAAAAGTTCTGGTTCTTTTTCAAAAGAACTAATTAATTTCAGTTAGTTTTTTTGAAAAAAAACCAAAACTTTTTGTGCCAATTGGCTACGCCAATTGAGATTTTTGTGATAAGTTCAGGGCTGACCCGGAAAGCTCGCTTAGTAGTTGAAAGAACCGAATATGGTGGTACCTGGCACCAGAGTTTTGCTTCTTTTCTTTTTTGGAGTAAAGCATTTCTGTTAGTTCTTTTGAAAAAGAACCAAAACTTTTTTTGCCAATTGGCTGCGCCAATTGAGGTGTTTGTGAAAACTTAAAGGCTGACCCGAAAAGTTGCTAAATAGTGGAAGAACCAATTGGCGAAGCCAATTGCCACAAAAGTTTTGCTTCTTTTTCAAAAGAAGAAACAACATCAATTAGTTCTTTTGAAAAAGAACCAAAACTTTTTGTACCAATTGGCTGCGCCAATTGAGATAGGTGTGGGATAAGCTGGTAAGTTCAGTAAGCGACCTCGACGCCTGGACTACGACGCCGAAATAACCAATTGGCGAAGCCAATTGCCACCAAAGTTTTGCTTCTTTTTCAAAAGAAGAAAATAAGAAATTAAAGACTTTATGGAGAAGAAAAATGGCTGCGCCAATTGAGAGTATGTGATAAGCTAAGGGCTGACCTCGAACCTTCACTAAGCACAACATTGGCCAATGGCTCGAATCTACGGATTTCTTGCTGGCGTGACGACGGGCGCAGCGGCGGTGTACGCTACCGCAGAAACGTTCCGCAGGGACAGGAGCCGGGTCGTGCACGAGCTCCGCCATGCACAGGACCTCGCGCTCGACAGACCGAAGCTCATCAGACCGTACACGGACCCGATCGACCTCGAGACGCGGAGCGTTCGCGACTCTGTGGCCGATATCTGGAACGCAGAGATCTTGAAGGTGGTGCAGTGGATCCGCAGCGTTGGTCCGGCGAACTAAGCACTACAAAACTAAAACTATTGGAGTAGCTGCTCTCCACTGCTGTCCTTGGCATCGGCCCTGATGTCGTTGTCGACGGACCACCTGATGATCCATCCAAACCACGCAAGGATCCCGCCCACAATGGCCTGGAGAATGCCGTAGCCAAACCGCGGCGACGCGCCCAGCATCGAGCTGCCCAGAACCCACCCGATCGTGTCGGTGTAGATGGTATCGTCGCCGTTCTCGAGGTACTTGACCACGAGTTTCGCCGCGTCGTCGGCGGTCAGGGGCGGCGACGGGCCCTCGATCTTCTTCGTGATGGGGGGCTTTGTTTGCTGCTCCACCTCGAACCCTTCGGTGGCCATGGTGCCCGGAAGCACATGGGACACGCGGATATTGTGCACAAGACACTCTTGTCTCACGATATCCGCCAACGCCCGGACGGCGGCCTTTCCGGGAGCATAGCTGGAATAGCCAATGAACGGGAACACTGCTGCCGTAGAACTAAAGTATACAATCTGTCGCCGATGGCTCAGCTTGTCTGGGGCATTTGCCATTATTCGTAGCGCTGCGTGGCTGAAGTAGAGCGCGGTGTCGTACACTGTTTGTAGTCCCTGTTTAAGTTCGTCACCAGACATTTGCAGGAAAAGGCCTGGCCGGGCTGCTCCCGCGCAACACAGCACCAGATCAGGAATCTCGCCAATTTGCTGGAAAATTCGCTCACAATTCGCCGCATCAGAGCTGTCTCCGGCGATGTAGCGCACCGGTGGCCCATTGGGGACCTCTGCGTCGATCTCCGTCTTTGTTGCTGCCAGTTTCGACTCTGTGCGCGCCGTGATCACGACGTGGTCGCCGCGTCGGGCGTAAATTCGCGCCAGTGCGGCCCCCAGGCCCTGACTGCCGCCAGAAATGACCACCAACATTGTCGTCACCTGAAGCGTAAAGTTGACGTCATCACTGCTACAGTACACACTGTACTATGCGCTATGGCACTTTGTTCACGGTGTTCGCGTCCGCGCTGGCGGTGAAGGACTGGATGTTCCGTAAATGCGACCAGAATCCGTTCTGCAAACGCAACCGGCTCTACGCCGACCACGCTCGGACCCCGGATTTCGTCTCTCCCTACACTATCGATGCGTCGTCGCTCGACTACAGTGATCCGAGCCATGTTACGGGCATGATAACCGCGCACGAAGAGCAATTCCCCTTTGTCTTGGAGGTCACCACTGATAATATCGTGCACTTGTTGGTGGACGAGCAGAACCGCGCCTCGAAGATGAACCCAGAAGCTCCAAAGTCCCTGGCACGAGAACGGTTTGATCCTGCTCCGTACATGCTCGACGCGTCCCTCGAACATTTGCGGAAACCTACCACGAGTCCCACCGTTGATGTTGGCGATGGCGAGCTCAGAATTGCGTTCGGAGACAGCGAGGCAGTGGTGTCGTTTGCGCCATTCGAAATGAAAGTGTACCGTAATGGAAATTTGGAGGTGGCCGTCAACAAGCACCAGGCAATGAATATCGAGCCCCTCCAAAAACCGTTTGGCGACGACGTTGTGCCGCCATCGTGGCTGGAGGCTAGTGATATGAAGGCCATGTGGGAGGACCTGTTCGATGAACACACTGACAAGAAGGTGCGTGGTCCCGAATCAGTTGCTCTTGACACAACCTTTGAGGGCTACTCGCATGTGTATGGTATTCCCGAACACGCCGATCGGTTCTCGTTGAAGGACACCACTGAACACGAGCCGTACCGGTTGTACAATGTGGACATCTTCGAGTACGAGACGGAGAGTCCGCTGCCCATGTATGGCTCAATTCCGTTCATGCTCGCCCACAAGCCGGGCAGCAGCGCCGGTGTGTTCTGGCTCAATGCTGCTGATACCTACATCGACATCATGAAACAGCCCGGCAGTTCTGTCACGAGCCACTGGATGTCTGAGACGGGTAAACTCGACGTGTACGTGATTGTTGGCGACCACCCCAAGGATGTGATTGGTGAGTACGCGAAGCTTACCGGCTACCAGGCGCTGCCGCAGCTGTTCTCGATCGGGTACCACCAGTGCCGGTGGAACTACAACAGCCAGGCAGATGTGCTTGACGTCAATGCGCAGTTCGACAAGAACGATATCCCGTACGACGTGATTTGGTTGGACATTGACTACACTGTGCAGCGCAAGTACTTCACGTGGCTCAAGTCGCTGTTCCCCGACCCTGACGCGATGATGGCCGAACTCGACAAAGAGGGCCGCAAGCTTGTGGCCATCATTGATCCCCACATCAAGGTCGAGAAGGGCTACGAGATCTACGACACGATTCGCGACAAGTCCATTGCGATTCTCGACGAGGAAGGAAAGAGCCCGTTCGAGGGCCACTGCTGGCCCGGAAACTCCGTGTGGATCGACACCCTTAATCCAGACAGCCAAAAGTACTGGACGCGGTTCTTTGCCATGGGAGGTGAGCTTGGTGGCTATGCCAAGAACTTGTTCATTTGGAACGACATGAACGAGCCGTCTGTCTTCTCCGGAACTGAGACCAGTGCCCCGAAGAATCTGGTGCATTATGGCGGATGGCAGCATCGCGATGTCCACAACTACTACGGCCAGACGCTCGTGAATGCGACCTATGAGGCGATGCTGGAGCGCTACTCTCACCAGCAGCGGCCGTTCATTTTGACGAGATCGTTCTTTGCCGGATCTCAAAAACTCGCCGCAATGTGGACTGGCGATAACCAGGCAGAATGGAGCTACCTCCAGGCAGCCACACCGATGATTCTGACCATGGGAGCTGCTGGAATGCCGTTTGCCGGCGCCGACGTGGGCGGATTCTTTAGGGATCCATCGCCAGAACTCATCACGAGATGGTACCAGGCAGGTGTGTTCTACCCCTTCTTCCGTGGCCACGCCCACATCGACTCCAAGCGTCGCGAACCGTACTTGATTCCGTCGCCGTACAACCAGACGATCGCGAACGCCTTGGAGCTCAGGTACCAGCTGCTGCCAACGATTTACACCGCTTTCTGGAAGGCGTCGCAGACTCTGGCACCAATCATCAGACCGCTGTTCTGGGAGGACCCCACGAACGAGAGCCTGTATGCCGTTGACGACCAGTTCATGCTTGGAGATGCGCTCATGGCGAAGCCGGTGGTGCACGAGGGCGCCAATTCCGTGACTCTCGCTCTCCCGAACCAGGGATGGCCTTGGTACGATTACTTCACTGGAAAGAGATTCACTGGTGGAGAGGTTCCCGTTGATATGGACTCGATTCCGCTGTTTGTCAAGGGCGGCCAAATCGTGTTCCGTCGTGATCGGCCCCGCCGATCTGCAGAGCTCATGCGGAACGATCCGTACACGCTGGTGATCGCTCTCGACAATGGCGCAAGCGCGTCAGGGGAGTTGTATGCGGACGATGGCGTTTCCTTCGACTACGTCAAGAAGCAGGACTATTTGCTGGCAAATGTGTCTGTCGACGGCGGCAGTATTAAGAACGAGGTGCTACATTCGACCAAGAGTAAGTTTGCGAACGTCAATATCGAGCGTATTATTCTCTATGGTGCTCAAATTAGCAAGGCGAGCGTCAACGGTCGCGATCTGGAAGTGATTCCCGATAATGATGGCCTTATCATCCGCAACCCAGCTGTCGCGGTTGGCTCAGAATGGGAAATTAAGCTTAGCTAGGTCGTCGTCCATAAATTCTCTAATTTACTTGTCTAGATTTTGGAAACGTTCGCATTCTGTCCTTTATATCCTGAGCCAGTATCTAGATTCCAATCTAGGACTGAGCCAGTGTCTAGATTCGTTGTGCCCTGATTTTACCAGCTACGGCCATATCCAGGTGAAAACGAGACTTCCCGTCCGATCAGTCATATCTAAGCATCTGAGAGCCTTACCAAGTATTGCGGTGGGAGACCACGCGAGAACAGAAGGTGCTGTAGTTTTTTTAATTTTTTTTTTGTTTGGTGTTTTTTTCGCCTTCATCTATTCGGATTGACAGTTACAAAATGTTAAACTCAGTGGAGTCCATTAGAAATAAAAATAGGTGTCGCATTTGAGAATGAGCGTTTAATTTCGATAAGACGCGACACTTTATCGTGACGTGCACCTGTGATACGTAATCGTGAAAAGTAGGGGACCATGATCGAGGGCTTGGAGGACAAGTATATTGGCCTTGGCCTCGCCATATCGAGCTCGTTTGCCATCGGAACCTCCTTCATTATCACGAAGAAGGGGCTGATGGCCGCCCAGGAAGACGGGGGAGCGCAGGCCGACTCCTTCGACTACCTCAAGAAGCCATTATGGTGGGCAGGCATGGTGACGATGGCTGTAGGTGAGATAGCCAACTTTGCCGCATACACCTTTGCTCCTGCGATCCTGGTTACTCCATTGGGCGCTCTGAGTGTCATTATTGGCGCCGTTCTCGCTGCCATCTTCCTCAAGGAGGAGCTGGGCGTCCTGGGGAAGCTGGGGTGCGCGATTTGTTTGATCGGCAGTGTCGTGATCATTTTGCATGCTCCTCCGGACAAGGACGTACAGACTGTGGACGAGATTCTCGCGTACGCGATGCACCCGGCGTTCTTGATCTACGTCCTCCTTGTTGGCGTGTTTTCTGTGGTTATGATATACAGGGTTGCCCCGCGTTACGGCCGGCGGAACCCGATGGTGTACGTGTCGATCTGCTCGTCGGTTGGTTCAGTATCCGTGATGGCCATCAAGGCGTTTGGAATTGCCCTCAAGTTGACATTAGGGGGAAACAACCAGTTCACGCATGCGAGTACATATGTGTTCTTGGTGGTGGTTGTGGTGTGCATTCTCACCCAGATGAACTACTTCAACAAGGCGTTGGACCAGTTCGACACGTCGATCGTTAACCCGTTGTACTATGTGACGTTCACGACCTGCACGCTCTGCGCATCGTTCATTCTGTTCGGCGGCTTCAACACTACTGATGCCGTGAACACTATCTCGCTCATTCTCGGGTTTGTGGTTATTTTTATTGGCGTTTATCTGCTGAACGTATCGAGATCGGAAAACGTCCGGTCTTTGCTGCCGTCCCATGCTGTAGAGGGAATCCCGATGGACAACACTGTTGCTGGTCTTCAGACGCGTAGATCGATCCAGATCCATCGCCGTTCGATGTCATCGCGACGGAGCGATATCGAGCACGATCTTGCTCTGGACGAGTTTGCGCCCCGTCGCCAGTACTCTGGCGAGAACCGTCTCCACGAGGCTCTCTTGTCGCCGACTATAAACTCGCCGACAACGTCATGAGGTTTGCATTACAGAAAAAGAAGTGGGTGTACCCAAAATAAATTTAAAACGCCAAAATGAAGTTAGGCTGTGCTATAAATTACAGACGAACGCGGTTTAAATGTCGTCAATGTCGAGCTCGTCTCCACTGCCCTCCTCATCGTCATCATCATCGTTATCGAACTCGAAGTTGCACTCGTCGTCGCTGGCGTACTTGTCTCCGCCCTCGGCAATCTGCGTGTTTTCGGGGAGCTCGCCCTGGGCCTTGAGTGAACGCGCCTCGTCAGGGTTGTATTTCAAGATAACGTCTGCCTGGTCGGGCTGGAACTCACGGATGCTCACAAGGACAATGTCGCCCTGGTTGACCCACACCTTTTTGCGCATCTTGCCGCGGATGTGAGCGTGGCGCTGCTCGCCATCGAAGCAAATGACCTCGAGACGGCCACTGCCAAGCATTTTGACGACCTGGGCGTACTCCTGGCCCTCGTCGCGGAGGACCAGCTCACGCTTGAACCCGGTATCGTTCTTGCCTCTCCGGCGATTCTTGCCGCCTTTACCCTTGGCCTTTGGCATTGTGTCGTAAGGCTAGCTTTTTTTCTGCCTAGGGGGAAAAATTACCTGACCACCTACGCGGAGATTTGTCACTTTTTTTCAAACCGTTTTCTAGGAAAAGCAGCAACGCAGGGCGATAAACGTACGTGGTCCAAGGGAGAAAGGCTTAGTTAGAGCTTAACTTATTGATCCTGGGATCCACGTGATCCATTATTGTTCTGCAGGCAGGTCCCTGTTCAAAATGGTGATGGACGCGTTCGAGGCTCGTGGGTACTTTGTGAAGCTGCTCAGGAAGTTAAATGCAAGCTCACGAAGTAACGAGGCGGCCTACGGGTTCCTTAGGGAAAATATCGACCTTCTCGAGGACCTGTTCCACTGCATAACCGACGAAATGGGCAGGGCCTCGTTTAACCAACGCGTGAACATTTTGTACTTTGTCGCGTATGCCGTAGGCACTCCGAGCCAAAAGCTCGCCCAGTTCAGGACTTTGGCCTCTACAAATCTCGCGACGTTGATAGACCTCGCAGTGCCTCCACATTTCTACGGCCTCAGCAACATGAAGCACGCATTGGCAGTACTCGAAACGTTTGAGAGCCAGAAGCTCATAGATGCGGAAACTGCGCAAAGTATCCGACAAAAACTCGATGAAACAGTGAAACTAGTTCAGTCTGGACGGGGGGAGCGGGCTCCAGAACCGTCACGCGACGAACTACTACGACGAATGGACGACGACAGGGAACGGTCCAAAAAGGCCAAAGAGCGTCACATCGCCGTTGATCCCGAAAGCCCTAGCGAGTTCAGAGAATTTTGGCACGCGCTTGGTCCGCTCACAGACCTTGACTTTGAACACATAGAAGAACAGAACGAGATTGCCCAACGATCGAAAACGGGTCTTTTTCCTTTTAAAAGCTAGCTACAAAAGAGTGTGAATAAATATCTAATCTGAAAAAATAAAATCATCAACTCACCACGACAGTTCGCCATTGAGTATCTGTTCTTCCTCGCGTGAGGGCGTTCGGTGCATCGCACTCGTCGACTTGCGACGGTCGAGGAAGGCTGCGTGGGCAGACATTCCTCCATTGTTCGCGTCAATGAAGTCTAGAGCCGATTCGTTGTTGTCGCTATAGTCAAAAGAACCAGCGCCTCCTCTGTCAGAGCCTAGCAGCCCTTTCGGAAATGGAATTGGGACCGGCTGTGAAATGGGCGGAGGCGACGACACCTTCTGGGTTCCGAAAAGCCAGTTCGACAATGAGCCACGTCGGTTGTGGTAGGGATTGCGGGAGTTCGATAGGGGCATCTGCTTGTCGGGCATTTCTCAGTGAGAGAGATAATCGACACCACGAGAGAGGTTCCTGGCCAATATAAGCACTTTGCAGGGAAGACATGCGACCTCCCCCTTTTGTGCACATGTAATCGGGTCCTGCATTTACAAGGGGGTGTTAGTTTGTTAGGGTTATCATGTTTCGTCGGGGGTAGTGTGACCCCCCCAGTTTTGAGACGTTCAACTCGCAAACGAACCTAGCTGGAAGAGGCAGTCCTGCCTGGTAATATTGTTAATTATGTCTCGTTAAATTATCGCTGGACCTAACTGCCAGCCGCTCTATTCTTTCTCCTTTCGACTATGCTCCGTGTGAGGCTCACAATCGCAAAAAACCTATGCCTGAAAGTTAAAATCGCGGGATTATGCGTGGATGATAACGTCATAAAGTGTGGGGTACATTAGCGCAAACTGGCGGTCGATAGCTGGAGGGAACGGTGTCTAAGGGCAAGGGTACCCATGCCAGTCGTGATCCCTTTTCGCGCGGTGGATTTTGGTCTAGTTTAGCATCAATCACCACCATCTTCTCTGTTTACGGCTTGCCAGCGATGAAAGATCAATCTCCCGAGGTATACCGAGGTAACGTCGATACGCTTAGGCTCAGAGGCTAAGTTGGCTTGCCGAAAAATAATCTCTCGGCGTAACCTTAAAACCTTCTCTTGTATGAAAGCCTATCGCTATGTTGGTAATCCTGCGCAGTTTTTTTGGCAACTGTATTTGACCGGAACCGGTGGTCCGATTGAAACCGGTGGCCCGATCGGCCTCTGCTCAGCAAAACCAGTGAATTTTGGCATTGTTCAAGGTTTGTCTCCGATGGTAATCTCGAAACTCCGTCTTGGTCACGCAATTGTTGGTCAAACTAATTACATTTTCACTATCTAGCTCGGAGGGTTCATCATAGCCTGCAGTGTGCTCAACAGGGCGTTGATTCCCTCCAGCATGTATTGCGCCTTGGTAGGGTGGTGGCCTAGGACCGTTGTCATGAGCTCACCAGTCTTTCCAAACAGTTTTTGATCCTCTGCCCACGTGAACAGCATGTCGTCTGCCTTGGTCGCAAAACCTTGGCTCACGAGCATCGACATTGTCGGCGTAGTCTCGAGTTTCTCGAGGATCTTTTTGCACGCCCGTAGACGCAGCCTTCCAAGGTTGCTGGTATAGATGATGAGCTGGTCGTCCTCAAGACTGCATCTCACACCTGCATCCATAAAGCTGTCGTTGATCACACTGGTGTATTCGCCAACAACAGTCAAGTCGCGTTGGCCACCAAGTTCGTCGAGGGTCGGCATCGTCAGGACAATCGACGATTCGTGCACGTTGATATCGCGGATCAGCAGTCGTTCACGCATGTGCTCAATCATGGGACGCAGTTCTTCGTGCCAGTCCGTGGGTCCATCGAGGTTGCCAAGGTCGACCCACTCTTCAGTGCCGGCAAACTTGACATAACGACCAAACTCGGCAATGAGACCGACTCCTGGTTGCTGTCTATATACACGGTCCATGTAGCTGCACGACTCAGCACTCAGAACATAAACAATGTTCTCGGGATCCTCGCACAACTCCCCGATGGTGAAGGGAAGTCGCGTGGCGTAGTAGGACCGTTGGTGGAAACGCTCTTTGGCGTTGTACCGCGGCTCGATTTCGAGCAAAAACAGACGAGGACCCTTTTTGGATTTGTACATGTGTCGCAGCTCGTCAATGTCTGGACGAAGCCACATACGGGCCATTTCGTCTTCCCATGACTTGCGAATGCATTGCGTCATGTACGCGACCCACTTGATTCCGGGTCTTGACGTGACACTATCAAGCAACCGCCTCGAGCGATGCTGGCGCTCAGACGGACCCATCTCGAGACACTCTGCAAACGCATTGGCCATACGCTTGATATCCCATGGGTTGACCAAAAGAGCATCATCGCCAAATACTGACGCCGATCCCGTAAACTCCGACAAAATCAGCGGGCCCCTGCGCTGGTTCATGTAGACGTATTCATGGCAGGTTAGATTCATACCTTCTCTCAAGCATGTAACCACAAATCCGTCCGCCTCGGCCAGTAATGCCAGATACTGCTCAAAGCGAATGTCCTGGCGCAGCAGAACCACAGGCTGGACACCGGCAGCAAGGTCTCCGTACTTGGAATTGATATTGTCTGCAAGAGACTCGAGTCCAGAGCCGTGGATATCATTTCCAGCGCCAGGAACACAAATCTGCACAAGGACCACCCGATCGGCCCAGTCAGGATGGTTTTGCAAGAATAATTCGAATGCCTTGAATTTTTGCGTCAGTCCACGAACAGGATCGAACTTGTCTCTAGCCGCAATAATCTTCTGCGTGGGCCATCTCTTGCGAATAACTTCACGGTGTCGCTGCATGGCTTCGCCAGTGTTACCCTGCGTCGCAATGCGTTCCAGCATCTTGACGTCGATACCAATAGGACATGCCTTGACCCTGACTTCGTGGTCCTTAGTTTCGATACGACCATGACTAGTATCGACAGCCAATAAGCGGGCAGCTGTCATAATAAAGTGCTGCACGTATTCTTCGATTTGGAAACAGACAGTGTTTGCAGCAAGTAGCCCTCTCGTGAGGTCAAGACGGTACGCAAGGCATCTGAACACTTCAGACGTCGGGAACGCAATGTGCATAAAGAACCCAATTGCAGCCTTGGGGAGCTTTTGACGAACCATTTCAGGAACCAGCATGAGATGGTAGTCGTGGATCCACACCAGGTCGCCAGTCTCGTAGACGTCAACGATCTTGTCCGCAATGGCCTGGTTCACGGCAACATAATCGTCCCATGAGTGATCCTCGTAGTCCTTTGTGGTGGGAATGTCCGGGATTTGGCAATGGAAAGTGGGCCACAGGAATTCTTTGCAGTAGTGGTCATAGTGGCCCTGGAATTGCGCATCTGTCACATAGACTGGATGGCACTTGTGAGCCGCAGCCATCTCATCGCTGATCTTTTGTTTCACGGTGGACGGAAGCATGTCAGTAGGCATTGCCAAGAGACCAACACACTTTGGCGTCTCCATTTCGCCCTTGTAGACGCTGCGATCGACGGCATTGAACAGACCCCTATTAGCTGCTTTGTTCTCGACAATCCGCCAGGGGTGGTTCTCGAAGCTAGCAGGTAGACTTTGTGTAGCCACCCGACGTCTCCCGAATCCTCGCTGGGTTCCTGGAGAAGGAGAACGTCTGTCGCCCAATGATAGTCTTGACAGAGATCTTCGCGGAGCCCTGGAACTATCACGGGAACGCGAACGTGGCGATCGCGGGATCGTCGGCGTCGGAATACGCGATGGGGCGGAAGAGGATTGAGCAACTGAAGCTTCCCGACCTTCCGGCACATTCGACGTACGTTTATCCTTTTGTTGCGAGCGTCCGACGTTCACGCCAATGGGTGCCTTCTTTGGTAGCTCTTTACGAGTATCAACAATACTTTTCTGAGGGATTGAGGTGAATGACGCCTTTGGCTTGACGACACCAGTATCCTTTTCAGCAAAGTCGAACGGAACCTCTGCTTTTTGTCTCAGAGCATCAGCCTTTTCCTCAGCTTGCGCTCTCACAATAGAGCTATGGCTGTGTTCCGCCATAGCGACCCAATCCATTTGCTCTCGCATATGCAATCGATGCTCTGGGTCCACAAGAGCCTGTTCATTGTGAAACTCGACCGAAAACGGGATGTTTAAAGCGGCAATGAGAACCACCATGTTAACTGCAAGGTGAGGTTGTGCTCAACAAGCACCTTGTCTGAACCGCCTAGGCTGGGATCGTTAGTCACATTGTCCTAACCATTAGGGTTTAAAGAACGTTGAATCCGATACCAGCGTACAGATTACGGTCGTTAAGCCATTAGTATTTTGTCAACTCAAGATCTAAAAATAATTAATTGTCTCGTAAAAATGTACCACCAAAGACAAAACATATTTTAGACGGTAACGGCCCATTAAATAAAATACTTTTTTACCCCTGGTTAAGCTCACTGCTCTAGCCGTGCCAACGCTGGAGCGATGCGGACTCGGATGTAGTGCGAAAACATGTTACTAAGGATAAGGCCTACACTGTGGCTTGATTGCCCATAGTAACCAAGCGGGAGGACGAGGACGGAGGGCCTATGTAACACGCCCAGTAGAGAGCGAGACATATCCAGGAACAACATCACGTATCTCGTGTACTGATCGATCCAATCTTGTGGGTTCACGCCGTTCCAGGTATTTACGATCACCAAAAAAAATTAATAGGACTGCTCCAAAAGTGGTTGTGGGTCTTTATCTGGTTTCGGACCGCGTTCCACGCTGCACAAAAAGCCTCCTGCGGTAATTCTTGACCACCGTTCTTGGTCCGGTCACCTGGTTTGACTTTATTAGGTTCGTCGTTAGGTTTGCACCCGACAATTCTGACTCGCCCACATCAATCTGAGGACGAAGCGTGGATCCCACTTCAGGAACTCGACTTATCACGTCCCCAGAGATCACCAAAAATGAAGTTCAGCCAGACTATCCAGTTCAACGCCGTGCCTGAGTGGCGCGAGCACTATATCGACTACGAGGATCTCAAAAAGCTCATCTACCAGCTCGAACGCGCAAGTCTGCCCCAGCCAGATGCCGATGCAGCCCAACTCATGAACAAGGATCCTACGCCGGTGTTCCAAAAAGCAGTTGACGAGGAGATTGCCAAAGTTAACGACTTTTTTTCCAGGAAAGAAGAGGCAATCTACCAGGACTACGACGAACTCCTCCGCGATGTTGCGCACTACGAAACTGTGAGTGCCCATGCGAGCCACGATGCGAGTGCGATCGGAACTCCCGTCAGGAGCGCCAGTCCATCTGGATACCGCGATGAGGAGGAACAGTTGGAGTCCACAGCACCGGCTGGTAACGATGATGGAGGCAGCGACACGAGCGACGATGAAGTGGCTCCGTATAGAAGTGAGCAGAGCGAAAACGCGAATATACGTCGAAGAAGATCATCCATTCACCGCGAAGGGGCTGAAGCGGCAAGGAACCACCCAATTTCGTTCCAAAGAGTTACTTTGGGCAGCAGAGTGGTGAGCATGTACACTTCGCTCAGTGAGCTTCTCAGTTTTGCGGACTTGAACAGAACCGGTATCCGGAAAGCGCTCAAAAAGTGCGACAAAGTTGTCGGAACGCACCTGCTCGACACTTACCGCAATGGCGCCCTCAGAACCGAGCACGTATTTGCTGATGAGACCAGCCATGAGCTTGGCGACCACATTGATCGACTCGTCGACATCTATGCACGTGTAGTCTATAACGGACAGCGTGAGATGGCTGCTGTAACGCTGAAACAGCACCTCCGTGACCATGTTGTCTACGAAAGAAACACTGTTTGGCGTGATCTTGTGGCTCTCGACACTCAGGCCCAGGCAACACCTCCAAAACCAAGCAAGGATCTTATTGTACATCTATGTGGGAAAGAATTAGTGATTCCCGGACGTCTTGTGAGCAGAAACGCTGCGCAACTCTGGGCGATATTTGCTGTGTTCTTGCTTCTGCTTGCATTCCCGATTCTTCCTCAACACCCGGCTCAGAGCAGATGCTTTGCCGTGGTTGCTGGAGCGTCCCTGCTCTGGGCCACAGAGTCGCTGCCCCTTTTTGTGACTGCGTTGCTCGTGCCAATGGCGGTTGTTATACTTCGAATCCCATTGACCCCAGAAGGTGATCCCATGAGTGCGAAAGACGCGTCTGCATTTGTGTTTGCGAAGATGTGGTCTCCAGTGATCACTGTCCTGCTTGGTGGCTTTACGCTTGCAGCGGCATTGTCCAAGTACAATATCGCCAAAGTCATGGCCACTGGCGTCATTAGCAACGCGGGATCAGACAGCCCCCGTCTCATTTGTTTGCTCCTCATGTTCGTTGCCACGTTCCTGTGTATGTGGATCTCGAATGTCGCGGCTCCCGTGTTGTTGTACTCTGTGGCGCAACCGCTCCTCCGTACGCTTCCAAATGGCGATCCCTTCGCAAAGGCTTTGGTGTTAGGTATTGCGCTTGCGTCGAATGTTGGAGGAATGTCGAGTCCCATTGCGAGTCCGCAGAACATTTTGGCCATTCAAAATATGGACCCTGAACCGTCGTGGTTTGAGTGGTTTGCCGTGTCGATTCCGATCTCGGTTCTGAGTGTGTTTGTGATCTGGGTACTTCTGATGGCCACGTACCCTCCGTCTCCGCAGGCTCGAAGCAATGTCGCTCATTTGCGTGCATCTGGCCATGTATCGACGGCAGAGTTTGGCAGGAAGCATTGGTTCATCATCTTCACAACTATCGTGACTATTGGCCTGTGGTGTGTTTCCCACAAGCTCGAGCCTATTGCGGGAGATATGGGCATTTTAGCGCTGTTCCCGATCGTCGTGTTGTTTGGGTCCGGCATTTTGTCCACTGCCGACTTCAACAACTTCATGTGGACAATTGTTGCCCTCGCAATGGGTGGTATTGTGCTTGGAAAGTCCGTAGAGTCGTGCGGACTTTTGGCTACTGCTGCTGCTGCCATCCAGCAGGGTGTTCAGGGACTCTCGCTGTTCGCCATCTGTGCCGTGTTTGGCTTCATGATCATCATTGTGGCGAGCTTTATTTCCCACACTGTGGCTGCCCTGATCATCTTGCCCCTTGTCAAGTCCATCGGTGAACAGCTCGACGACCCGCATCCTCGCGCCCTGGTGATGATTTCTGCTTTGCTGTGCTCTGGCGCCATGGCGTTACCAACGTCTGGCTTCCCGAACGTTACTGCCGTCTGCTTGACAGACGAATTGGGAGAACGCTACCTGAGCGTTGGCGACTTTTTGACTCGCGGTGTACCGGCGTCCTTCCTCGTGTATGGACTTGTGGTGACAGTTGGATACGGTCTGTCAGTTCTTGTCGGGTTCTAAAGTGGTTCTTTTTTTATTATACTTTAATCTGTACATTTCACTTTTAGGATCTAGGTTCCATAGTAGCGAGAGTCGAGTGCCAGCATCTCGACCTGCGGATCCAGTCTACCCACAACAATTCTCACGTTGGGGAAAGCAGCGTGCACGCGTCGGACGCCTATTTCCGATGCAGAGTATGCAATCAAGATGATATCGTGCTGAGAAACGTCGTGATCGACAAGAACTGCAATCGCCATCGTGGCCGCAGAGCCAGACATCATCTGGCCCTCGGTCAACAGGACCTTGGTATTCTTCCCGAGGCTCGGAGGCAGATGGCAAGTGTGGAGTTTCGGCTCGCCAGTGGCGTTGTCGCTCTGGATAAGGATCCGGCCCAAGAAGATCGTCGGAATGGACGCCTTGAGCGATGTTTCAAACGCCTCACCACCGCGAATCATGGTTACGGCACAAACGGACTCAAAGTCGAGATTCACTCCATGGAATTCGTTCTTCTGCGGCGTGAAAACGTCCTTGGGTTTCGGAGACAAGCCATCCCACAGCACTTCCAAAGCCTGGGTGATCAAAATGTCTGCCATACGATCAAAAGTGTGAATAAACGATTCCCTCGACAGGTCCACATCGGCAATCATCGTATGTAGGGCACGGACCTGGTTCGACGGCTCTAAACAGAACAGGTTCTTGTGGAAGTCAATGTCTGAGGAACCTAAGTTCTGCAGGTACTCCAGATGCTGGGCACTTTTTGCGCGAAGCTGCCTTTCTACGTGCAAAAACAGCATCTTTATGGCAACAGTGTTCTCGATACCCTTGGGAATGATAAGGTCTGCCCTCTTTGACGTAGGAAGAATATGCGCCAGGTAGTTGGGCTTGACGAAGCGGTGCCATTGCACGATACTCAGGTCGAGTTGACGTCCCCGGTACAAAATGTCTCTGTGCAAACGACGAGCCATGCAGACATCGTAGTCTTCATGGACGAAAACCTTGAGGTCCAGCATATCGAGGATTCTCTGGTCGTACAAGGCGTAGATACCTTCAATCACGACGACGTTCGCTCCATATAGGGTCAGTGTCTGGGACGTGCGATCGTGCTCCTTGAACGAGTAAAAGGGGACCTGGGTCTTGTCACCGCGCTTCAAACTCTGCAATACCTGCAACAGAAGTTCAAAGTCCACGGAACTGGGACTGTCAAAGTCGTAGTCGCTCGTGAACGCCCTTTTCCTGTCCTCTTGGGAGAGGGGACGGTAAAAGTTGTCCATAGATAAGAGCACTGTCCATGGTACGTTGAGCTGCTGGATCAATGCAGAGGTAATTGAAGTTTTGCCACTTCCGGAGCATCCTGCAACGCCAATAAAGTAGGGCTCTTTCCACGGAGGAAAGTACTTTGCGTCTGCCATTTGAGGGCAGCCCACAAGCAAATCGCAGGGTAACTCCTAAGCCTGGCGAGCAGAAAGCCTAAACTGCCCGCTTACCTCATTCTTTTTTTATAGCGGGACTGCAGATCTCTTTCCTGCACTCTCTGCTAATTATACGGTAGGGTCACGTTACCAGTACGCGTTACCAGTACGAAATTGTTGCAAAATCATCGATAGAGAGTTATATACGAATTACCACGACTTGATCTTCATGGTGCCGTTGTCCATGACGTTTTGGTGCATCTTGAATGCAGACGACAGCACGTGGGGCTCGTGGAGAGCACCCCACTTGCCGGCGTTCTTCTCGGCAAACTCAATGTAGTCGAGGAGCTGGTCCTTGTAGTCGGGGTGGGCGCAGTTCTTGACAATCACGCGGGAACGCTCGCGGGGAGCAAGGCCACGGAGGTCGGCGAGACCCTGCTCGGTGACAACCACGTCGAGATCGTGCTCGGTCTGGTCGATGTGGGTGGAGAAGGGCACGATGCACGAGATACCGGTGGGATCGGTCTTGGTCTTACGCGCAGACGGCGTGTGCATCACGGAGAGCTTGGCGTTTCTAAGGAAGTCGGCGCTTCCGCCAAGGCCGTTGAGCATGTAGGAGCCGTTCACGCAGGTGGAGTTGGCGTGGGCGTAGATGTCGACCTCGACGGGGGTGTTCATGGCAATGCAGCCCAAACGACGGATGATCTCGGGGTGGTTCGAGATCGACTGGGGACGCAGCAGCAGCTTCTGCGAGAACGTGTCCCAGTCCTTGAAGAACCGCTCAAAGCCCTTGGGGGTGAGACGCACCGACGTGGAGGTGGCAAAGTCCAGCTTGCCGTCCTCCAAGAAGTCGAGGAACGAGTCCTGGAACACCTCCGTCCACACGTTGAGGTTCGAGAAGCTGGACTTGGCGAGGCCCTCGACCACGGCGTTGGCGATGTTGCCAATGCCGCTCTGGAGCGGGTGCAGGTTCTCGGGCATGCGGCCCTGCTTCACCTCGTGCTGGAAGAACTCGACGAGGTGCTGCGCGATCGCCTCGGACATGGCGTCGCTGGGCGCGTTGTCGGGAACGGTGTCCTTCTCGTACGACGGGATGATGGCGACGATCTTGCTCGGATCCACAGGGATGCCGGGGGTGCCGAACCGGTCAGACACAGTCTTGACGGGGAACGGCTCGCGGTGGGGAGGAGCCACGGGCATGTTGATGTCGTGGAGACCCTCGAACGACGGCATTCCGACGTTGAGCTCGACGATGATCTTGTCGGCGTAGGCGACGAGCTCGGGAGACGCGCCCACGGACGGACCGAGAATCAAATTGCCCTGCTCGTCGATGGCAGTGGCCTCAATGAGCGCAATGTCGATCGAGTTGCGGTGCGCCTCGTCGCGGTCCTTGGTGTAGTAGCCGTAGGTCATGTCCTGGGGGGTCATGCTCAGGTGCTTGTCGAAGAACATGATCTCGCCCTTGTTGATGGCGGTGTGGATCGGCTTGCCGACCTGGTGAGGCGCGCGACGCGCAATCATGCCCAGACGCGCCCACTCGCTCTCGACGTCGATGTCGGTGGACGCACCGGTGAGGAGATTGAACCGCAGCTTGTACTCGAGGTTGTTTGCCTTGACGTGCTCAATGAGGGCCTTGGGCACGAGCTTGGGCCCGCCAACGCCAGTGAAGCCGGACCAGCCAAGCCACATGTCGTTCTTGAACAGGGGAATCACGTCCTCGACCTTGGCGAGCTTCTTGAGCAGCGCAGCGTTACGCACGCGGGACTGCACCACAGAGCTCATGGTTGAAATTTTTTTTAGTGGTGGTTGTGTAAAGTGAAATCGACGGGAGCGCGGGGCCTGGTGCTGTTGTTGCCCAGAGGATTGTGGGGTACGCTGTCAGGAGCGGTGGACAGGGAGAGGGACTATTTAAACGCCAACGGGATAACAGGCGGTGATGATTCGTTGAGTCCAGGGTTCCCTAACCGCTTAGTAGATCGGGGTTAAAGCTCGCATGATTAAACCCGACTCGCTGTGCATAGGTTCCCCAACCGGGGTTTGGAAGCGGTTATGTAACAATGTGTCACGATGGCCACCACCACCGAAAATAGGGCACGTCCGGCAGGTCGAAGAGACTGTTGTATCCAAAATAAAAAAAACAAACTAATCTAGCTACTGGAAGAACGTTGGGTACCGTCCACGGCAGCAGGCATCACCGCAAAAGCTTATTACGTCAGGTGACGGGTGCTAACCTAAGACAGACTGCAAGATCGTCCCGTCTCACCAATTGACGGAAAAATTCACATTACGTGGGCGACGCGTCGCAACAAGCATCCGCAGCACTGGCACTCCTCCCACCAGTCCCACCCTGCCTATTCCTCCCAAGAGGGCGTAAGCCCACACGGTGAGCCATGTAGGGACAAAGTCTGGTGCAGGTCTAGTCGGTCTAGATCGCGTGGGGCGTTTGGGGTACTGTGGCTTGTCTCTCCACGTCAGTTTACCCCTGACCCCTCGAGACCGGACCCGCAGTCGGACCCGTCCGTGTAGGGTGGGGACCAGGGTTCTCGCAGGCGGGGGAGGAGTCTCGCTTAGACCCAACAACCGCAAAAGTCTGCGGAAGGACAACCGTAATGTACGAGACTTGGTTTTCAGGATTCTTGGCGGGTTGTTCCGTCGTCTGAGCCGTCGAAATACGCGGATCATTTTCGTTTCGTGGTGCTGTTGCTACGTTGTATGAAACCCCTGCGTTAGAACTCTACAAAAGTGTCAGGGCTAGGGCGCGTCATGCGCTTATTCAAAATGTGGGGAGCAACAGTTTCCGTTTTGCGGGGGACTCTGCATGCCGTTTGGCTCTGGCTATTGCAGACATGCTGCTCCGTACTGCTGGGAAGTCACTCTTTACGAAAACCACGGAATTTTTGTAGTGGTACAACGGCTTTAGTACTACATAACTCGTAAACTACCCACAACGGAACCACCAAAATAAGCTTAGAGCTCGCTAGAAAAACACTCGGTACGTCAATTTCGTATGCTGGAAATAGCTGGCTGCTACTACAGTACTTGGCTGAAATTTCGCTGAAATTTCGCTGGAATATCTCGTCCGACGAGCTCACTATGTTCACGTGTGTTTACTAAGTACATCACCTATCAAGACAATGTGCCAGTGAAATTCGGTATATCACTATGCAAGCACAAGTGATTTTCCTCGCAACCGTTGTGCTCTATCTTCTTGCTCGGTCTAATCTCAGCGCTTTGGAGACCATTGTTTCCATTGCCATAATTGCTGCACTGGCCCTGGCTCAGCACCGACACATGTTTGAACGATTCATTCTCAAAACGTTTGGTGGAAGCCGCCTGCCGCCAGAAAAGGCTGCCATCGCAAGCGTTCTAGCCGGTTTAAAACAATATCGCTCACAGCTTCAGGATGGAATCTTCCAAAGAAGAAAACGATTGTTCTTCATGCTTGACAGGGACCAACAATCCCTCGCGATACGCACCTACCAACGGTACAAGGCAACAGAAGGTTTGGCCGACAAGAACGCAGAGTTTCTCGGAGATATCGTCAAGTTTGGTATGGCAACATACGGCATCACCAACGCAGATATCCTTCGAGCGAACCCAATTGGACTCTATGCAACTGGCGAGCTCATTAGCCACGTTGTTCGAGATTGGTCAAAGGACGCAAGTGCACGCAACGCCCTTATTGGACCTCTCCTAAATGCATTGAACAATCGCAAAGGACGCATGCTTGTCCCCGGATCTGGTCTGGGCCGTCTCGCATATGACGCTGCAGAACTTGGCTACACTGTAGACGCCATTGAGATGAGTCCAAGCATGATTCTTGGTAGCCAATATGCACTGAGCAAACCGAAGGACACAATAGTGTATCCCTATTTGACTTTGGGTTCACATTGGAAACTGGGAACTGACCAGCTTGAGGGCATTCCTATTCAGTTCTCAACAAATGACGCCAAAGTCAATATCATCTACGGAAACTTCCTCAAGGATAGCAGCGTGAGCATGCATAAATACGACGCAATCTGTACGCTCTACTTTATCGATACGGCGCAGAACGTCTTCGACTATATTTCGCGCATCAAGCAGCTACTTGCTCCAGGCGGTGTTTGGGTGAACTATGGCCCACTAAAGTGGGGGTCTGCTCCGTTCATTGAAGCGAGTGTCGATGAACTGCTAGAATACATCTCTCAAATGGGCTTCGAGGTGTCACCCATCTTTAAGGGACACGATAGATATGATGGGTCACCAAAGAGCCTCGTCGACACAAAATACGGAATCGTCGGTTGGAGTGCAGTTTTAAGTAAATGAATAGAATGCATGTACAGAATAAATAATGTTTTAGAGCTTGACACGGACGCTGAAGGAGCAGAACACAGCTTTATGATCAGAGGTGAGGGTTGGCAACGACTTGTACTCGTCGACTCCGACGCCAGTGCCGCGATAGAGGACACGATCGCACCAGGCTGGCACACGTTTCTTGTCACTAGTGTCATAATTGTCGGTTCCAGGATCAAACTTGTAAGTTGGAGCGAACTTTATCGGCGCTTCCTTGAAGGCAGCGAGACAAAACGCAGGGTTCTTGGTAAGTTGCGTCGTTAGCTGGTCATGGCTTCGTAGCTCATCCCATTCGTCCCTGTTCATAAAACTGTCGACTTGCTCCCTCACACCGGTGATGCGATAATTTGTATCTCCATAAAAGAAGCTCACGTCCGACTCGAGCATGCCACTCTTGACAATCTGCTCAGCGTCTTTGTTCCGTTGGATAATTGCTGTGTGTCCAGCCGCCAAGTGGCAGTTTGCAAAGCTGAACGATGTGTTGAACAGCGCCATATGCGTCACAATGCCACCTTTGTTGCCGTAGTTGCCTCCCATGCCGGTTTTGACAGTCGTTGAAGATACAGCAGAGACAGAATCGAGAAGTTCATGATGAACAAATATGCACGAAAAAAGACCCACCAGTGACTTGGACGTGACGAGTCTCAGACCTAGCGGTTCCATCACAAGTTTGAGATAGTCCTTCCAAATGTCGTACTGAGGGCTTGCAGCGGTAGACTCTCCACCCACGACGAAATTCTTGGCGTTTTGCGACATTTGTTCCAGAGGCAAGATTTCCTGGAACCCAACAGCGAGAATGTCACATCCTCCCATTAGCACGGGGTCCTGGAGGATTTGCGTGTGCAACTTGTCTGGGTTCGATGCATCGAGGTTCCAGCTCAAAACCTTGACCGTGAGCCGCTCGTGATGGCCGGGAACATCAGCATACGAAGATCGACTCTCTAGTTTGGGCATGTGCCATACGTAGGAATTGCGAATGTCCCCACTCACAAACGCGTCGCCCTGAGCGAGGAGACGTGAGACTGGCAGACTGTGGAGCTTCCAGTGACTCCGGAGAGTGGCTTCCTTGGATTGGTTGTCTAGTTCGAGATCGAACAACGAGCCCGACCGTGTGCCAACAAAATATCTTTGTCTGTTTTCGGAGTTGGGTGCGTAGGCGATCTGGGAAATGGCGTGAATACCGATATTGATGGTACCTATCGGAGACGAGTCCACAAGGACAGAAATACGGCCGTCTTTGTGACCAAATACAACAACACTGGCCCCATCGGTACTTCCACAAGTGATATCACCTAGCGAGCCCGTAGTCTGGTCCCCCGTGGGGCTGAACCCAGCTCCAAGTTGCAGAGCCTGGCCGGAATTCATGAGGGGATCATAAATGTGGACATTACGGCCGCGACACGCATACAGCACTTTGTTCAGCACTGCGCAGTCAATAGGCGCTACGGTGCGAAGAGTTCTTGACGGAAACGACAAATTCGCCAGGTTCCACACATTGAGCTTACCGTCTGCGGCACTCAGGCTAATTGCCGCATTCTTGTCCCTGAAAACCCAAATGTTCGTGACACTAGAAACATGTGGTTTCTTTAGTGAGGTAATAACGTTAAGTTGCGGCAGTTCAAGCACGTCAATTGACCCATCCTTTGTACCTGCCCATACGACATCAGGCGATTCAGCACCAAAGACAGTGTACTTTCCGAGATTGGCCTTGGAAACTGCCGTCCAAGTCTTACAGTGGTATACAACTGTTTTGTTAGAACTCTTTTGCGCCACAAAGAACGGTCCACAGAATACACCCTCAGTTATAGTGGGGAAACTATCTGTCCACTTGTCTGGAGGTTGACTTCCTGCATTTGAAGCATCAAGTCGCCAGTCTTTCGTCAGGTCCGACGCAGAACTCGGAGTTCTTTGGCGAGTCCTTGGCGGCGGAAGTGGAGGTGGAGTTCCCGAGAACGAAGACCCTGAAGAGGACCGCAGACGCGTCGGCGACATTGACGCGAGTGACGCCGATGAGGAGCGTCTATTTATAGATGTTTTGAGTGAAACTGCGCTTGGAGGCGATGATATTGAAGGCGGAACCTGTGAGTACTGAGGTGGCCGATCTGGTGGACGGGGAAATGCCACCGGACGATCAATCGAAGGTTCAGTATTGGGTCTTGGTGGTAAAGGAGGTCTCGGCGGTGTTGCTGGTGGCAATCTTTGGCTCTGGACCGGCGTAGACGGTGGAATCTGCGCTGGAGTTCGAGCAGACGGTTCATTTGGAATCGGAACTGGGACCTGAGACGGAGTTGGCGACGCAGCCTTAGGGTCTAGGGGAACATTGCACTGGTCAACCTCGGAAAGGACCTTCTTTTTTCGAAGATGCGACGGTTTTGGCGGAACCTTTGGCTTCACACCATTGTCGTTCATGCTGTATCGACCATGTACTGAGAAGGAGGAGGGAGGTCAGGGGGTACCAAAAGGGTAGATGCGTTTGCCCAATAACCCCCTTATACGCGCCATGGGAGGAGCGATTAATTATTTGTAACTCGCTGCCAATCAGCCGTGTCCGGCTGTCTCATGCAGTTTGCATGAGATATTAACTGAAATCGCCGCTCCTACAACCTGCTATATCGTAACGATTTATTCGCTTTTGCTTCGTTGAGTTTATATTTTGGCAGAAATTGGACGACGGATACAAGTCACGTGGTCTCAGGAACAGGGGATAAATCAAATAACAATAAAAATAGAAAATAGCTAAACGGCTATCTGAGCGCAGATGCGGCTTTGAAGCGACTCACCTTGCGACCACCCTCAGGAGGCTCGATTTCAGACTCGGCATCGGTCTTTTTGTACCCTCCAGACTCGTAGATGAGCTTCTGACGGAGCTGATGGTAACGTGCCTTGATGTCACGCATATCGGCAGCAATCTCAGCCGCCTCCTCGTCAAGCTCTGAGGTTTCGTCTCCCAATTGCGTGCGCTCAAGCACGGAATCTTCCATTATAGGTCGAGACTCGGAAGGAGGAGGGTTTGGCTTTGGATCTTCAATTCCGTGATCGTGAAGCTTCACAAACTCATCATCTGGAATGAACGAACCCTCGTAAATCTCCTGCGCAGCGTCTTGTACCGCCCGGCTCAATTCCTGGCGGCGGTTCTCCACGAGGTCTTCGTCGCGAATATCGCCGATGCCAACAAATTCAGGTCCAGCTCGAGGTTTCGGAGCTGCAGGATTCGCAAGAGGCTCTGCCTGAGGCTTTTGGCCAGCAGTTTGGTAGCGGCGACTGTAAATCGATTTCGGCGTCTGAATCGCAGCAGCAGCGGCCCCTGCAGATGCTGGGGAAGCTTTTGCAGGCGATGGTTTCGACACCGGAGAAGCTTGGTGGTCTCTTGATTTTGGCTGTGGAGAATTGTCAGTTTTCGGTTTTGCAGGTGATGACGTCGGACTGGGAGTGGACTTTTTAGGTGAAGGAACGTGTTTCTCAACAATGTACGAGTTCACAGGTCTCTCTGCCGCAGAAGATTGAGTAGTTGGAGCACTACTACTTGGTGCTGCACGAGTAAAGGCGGCTCTGGCAGCGGCAGTCAGAGCAGCGGACTTTTGCGAAGAGCCGTTGTTTGACGCCGATTTGGCGGCGGCAGCAGCTGCATTTTGTCTCTGTAACCTGAATTGGGACGCCTTCTGAGGTCTACCCTCATTAAGATTCAGAATGCCCTTACGCTCAGCCGCACTCGTCTCAAACTCGCGTACGTCGACGTTATCTGCAAATTTGACGCCATTACCAGAGGCGACTGAGCCAGTTCGGGAACGAAGCACGCTTTTTGGAGCCTCAGGTGCTGATGCCTCCGCAGGTGCAACCTCGTTCTGTGCCTCACTCTGCACTTTACTTTGTGTCTCACTTTGCGTCTCATTCTGTGCAATTTCCGCTGGGGACTTTGCTTCAACCACTGGCTCCTCTGACTTTTCGGAAGGAATTCCCAGCTGCTTTTCAAGAAGTGCATTAGTCCGCGGATTCTGAGGGAAAAGGGAGCCACCTTTCCAGCCGAACGCATAGCCTTCGTCGTCATCGTCGTCGTCCTGGTCATCATCGTCATCATCATCATCGTCGTCATCGTCGTCTTCCTGGTTTGCGAAATCATAATCAATGTCCCCAGACTCGAGGTCACCATCGCCTGCAACAAGATCGTCAATCTCCAGCTCAAGAATATCCGACGGCTCAATGGGGTTGAAATCCGATAACCTGACTTGATTTTGCTGCTCACTCACCGGATCAGCAGCTACATTTTCGGCCACAACATGTTCAGTCGTCGCAGGTTCAGTCGTGGCAGGTTCAGTCTTGGCAGGTTCGGACGTAGCAGGTTCAGTCGTAGCAGGCTCAGCAACTTCAGGCTCGATTTCTCGGATTCTGCCCGCAGAATTGGGTTGCTCCTGCTTCGACTTCAACGAGCTGCCTGCAGTTCGTTTCGGTTCAGGTACGGTTTTAGGTTGTGAAGGTTGCGGTTTGGCGGTTTTGTTGGACTCAATTGACTTTTGTCGTATGATCTCGTTTAGCGCGCCTCCAGCCCTTTCGACTCGAGAGTTGACCACCTGACCGTCCCCATCGAGCTCCTCGATAATATCGAGTATGGGCAGACCTTCCTCGTTAATTCCACGAAGCTGATTGAGGGACTCTGTTTCCTCGTGAAGGTCGCGAAGCTTGCGGTTAAGAAATTCCCGGGCCTCCTCAGCGGGTAGTTCGGCGAAATAGCCGACGCCTAAATAGACTGTCGCCTTTGACTGTCTACTAAGGGATTCAATGCTTTTAAGGGCCACCTCGCACTCGTGAACACGAGATGCCAGTGCCGCGGCCTTTTCCGCTAAAGCCTGGTCCATTGAGATGTTGGGCCAAATTTCCTTGGGCTTCTGCTCCATGACTTGTCCCGCCCTGACTAAAAAACCCTGATCTCTTCTTAGGCTTGATCTCTTCTTAGCTGCTAACTAAGGGCACACCCCTAAAGGACCGTTTAAACAAGTCGCGTCGGTACATTTAAAATGGCTCCTCCATCCAGAACTCAGATCAAGATCAATGCCCTTAAGCGTATGCTGAAGGAGCACGAACTCTACACCAAAGACGAGGCCGAAATGCGTGCCGATTTCGAGGCCCTAAAGGCAAAACAGCCTGTAGACGAATACGAACTGCGCAGGGCGCAACAGGTTCTCGAGGAAACGCGTAGAATGCTTCCACACGTCCGCCAAGGAATTGAACAACACCTTACAGCAGTTCGAGGGCTCACTGGCCTTAAAGCAGAGGAGAATACCGAAAAGGCAGAGGCAATTGCAGCAGCAGAGTCCTATCTGCAGGCCCACCCATACGCATGAGTACTAAAAAATGCATAAACTGTACAAAAAAAAACGAGAAAATAAATATCATTTAACGTGGGATCCCTGGAACTCTTCTTTCAATTCGTTCCAGTCCGGCGCGTGTCCAGCTTCGGCAGCAGCTTCGGCCTCTGCAGCATCGTACTCGCGTTTGTGTTCGATCCACCGTTCGTGAATATCGACATTCACGTCGTAGTGGCCACCTTGTCGCGTCGCGTCGACCCAGACGGAGTCGCCACCGATTTCTGTAGAGCCAAATAGATACCCATTAGCCTTATCGATGATGTCGAGCAGGTGGATCATCGACTTTTTGTCTTCAACGGCCAAAACTTCAAACTCCACGAGACCAAACTCCTCAACCAGTTCCGCAATTGCTTCCGTGAGCTTTGCGTAGCGGCTTCCAGCTCCCATCCCTTCTTGTTCAAGTAAAGGATACAAATGCTCAAGATCCTGGACCTGGGTGTAGTACTCGAGCCTGAAAGGCAAGTCGCCGTAATTCGCCAGTAGATCTATTTTGCTGAACACGTTCACCTGTGGTAGGTTGAATTGCAGCATTGACCGCAGCGTAATTAGTAGCATCGATATGTACATGCTTGGACTCGCAAGGTAGTGACTGTCCACCAAGTTCACAACCACGAGTCGGACGTCGAGTTCTTTTTCTAGTTTGTGGAACACTTTGGTGAGTGCATCGTGGTTCGTGAACAGTTCCATCTGGCCTGGACAGTCAATCACAAGGTACTCTCTATTGCCCAATTGCTTGATCTGCGTGATGAACTCTTCGGCGCTGGCTTCTACTTGCTCCATGGCATAAAGAACGCCGCCGTTGGGGCCCAATTTCTGGTCGCTCATGACTTCTTTTAGGGTTATAAAGTCGCATACGTCCACATCAGCATGGTACGGTAGTTTATCGTTAGCGGGGTCCAGGTTGATCAGCGAAGGTTTGCGTCCAATCGCATTGAGAAACTGTTGCATTCCATGACAATAAGTACTCTTTCCCGACCCGGGTGGCCCAATAACCAGCTGTCCAAATGGCATCTTCGTCCCTGCCTTTTGGCCACAAAGGTTTAGTAACCTTAGCTCAGCTGGTGGCTTTGTTAGTCTCGAGCACCTTCCATATATCACCAACATGTCCACAAGTGTTGTACCTGACAAGGTCACAGTGGCGCCAGTGGTGCTTCTGTCGGTGGTGGACCACTATAACCGTATCGCGAAAGATGCCAGGAAACGTGTAGTGGGCGTCATACTAGGCGACAACCGCAACGGAACCGTCCGTGTGGCGGACTCGTTTGCGGTCCCGTTTGAGGAAGATCCCAAGAACCCCGACGTGTGGTTCTTGGACCACAACTTCATTGAGGGCATGCAGGAAATGTTCAAGAAGGTCAACGCCAACGAGCGTTTGGTGGGATGGTACCACTCTGGTCCGCGTCTCCGCGCATCAGATCTCGCGATCAACGAGCTGTTCAAGCGATACACGCCCAATCCTTTGCTGTTGATTGTGGATGTGAACCCACAAAAAGTGGGTTTGCCCACCGATGCATACGTTGCCATCGACGAGATCAAGAGCGACGGATCTAGTGCTGACCGTACGTTTGTGCATGTTCCATCCGAAATTAAGGCTGAGGAGGCGGAGGAAATCGGTGTTGAGCATCTTCTTCGCGATGTGCGTTCGAGTGTGAGCGGAACCTTGACATCGCGCATATCAAACCAATTGGCATCGCTCCAGGGCCTGGGCGGCAGATTGCGTGATATCGGCGTGTATCTCGACCAGGTCATTGACGGTAAGCTGCCAATCAACCACGCAATTTTGGGCGAGCTACAAAACGTCTTCAACTTGTTGCCGAACTTGTCTGCTGTCCACCACCCTGATCTTGAGAAGGCATTCACCCTCAACACCAATGACCAGCTGATGATTGTGTACCTGTCGTCCGCAGTGCGGGCGATTATTGCATTCCACAATATGATTGAAAACAAGTTGCAAAATAAAAAGGCCATTGCCGCGGAAACTGTCCGTGCTAATTAAGTAGTGAATCACGATCTTTACGTTGAAGCTCCAAATGAGCTTGAATAGCTTATTGACCATATATTCCTCGTTTCTTTTAGCATTTCACCGGAAATCCTAGGCGAAACAGGAAACAAGGGGTTCAAGGGGTTCAATGGCGATCTCCAGTTAGATAACACGTGATCGTGACGTGATAACCGAGCTAAATCTGTAAATCACCCGTACCATGTCTTCCCCACACTAATCTAACCAGATACTCCCCACAAATATGGAATACTTGGCAAATCTTCGCGAGGTCACCAGAGACCCACTCTGGCCTGCAGCGCCTACCCAGGCAGATAAGGAGTACCCTGACTTGACGGGAAAGGTCTACATCGTGACGGGAGGTACATCAGGCATTGGGTACGAGAGCGTACGTTTCCTTCTGGAGAAGAATGCCACCGTCTACTTTACTGGACGTACTCCTGAGAAGATCACAAGTGCACTGGAGACGTTCAAGAAGGACTTCCCGAACGCACGTGCCGAATTGCTCAAGTTGGCTAACGAGGACCTAAGCACTATCAAACCAGGGGTTGAGGAGTTTCTTGCGAAGGAGACGCGTCTTGATGGAATTCTTCACAATGCAGGCGTCAACTATCGCGGACAGAACTTTACGAACATTGGCGTCCTAGACATTATTACCATTAACGTTGTTGCACCTCAATTACTGACACAGCTCTTGGAGCCTCTATTGAGGAAGACGGCAGCCGAGTCCCCAGCCAACAGTGTTCGCATCGTCTGGGTATCCTCTGCTATTCATTACCACTCGCCTCCTTATGGCGGAATTGAGTGGGACAATATGAACGAGTACGACGCCGGAAGCTACCTTGGCAAAGGCAATGGAATGTACGGCCAGACGAAGGCGATGAATATTTATCAGGCTGTTCAATGGGCCAAACATCTCAAAGGGTCTGGAATTGTTAGTGTTGCCGTCCACCCAGGAACTCTTGTTTCTGATATTCGTCGTGGTAACAAATGGCGCAAGACGGTCATGGAGCTCTTTGCCAAACCAGCCAGTTGGGGAGCATGGGCAGAATTGTGGCCTCTTCTAAACCCAGCGGTCACCACCGAACAAAATGGAGCTTACTATATTCCATTTGGCCAAATTGCGCGGGTGCGTCCGGATGTACGAGAAGCTGCCGAAGGACCAAGAGGCGCCAAGTTCTGGGACTGGGTCAACACTCTGATCAAGCCATATGAATAGCTAAACTATTTACAATTTTGATATTAATTGACTCGAAATGACCAAAAAGAGTGGAATTCGTGTCTTATTACATCAACACCTGCCCATCAATCTCCCACTGATTTCGAGCTGGGGATACGACAGCTACCTAGTGCAACCAATGAGGATCCCATTCAGGCAATTGAGGCGATTTTCCGCATCTACCAAGCCGCTGTCAAAGAAAGCAGGAACGCGTTCTACGACACAGAAGCCACAAACGTCCACCGCAGCACTCGAACAAGCGCTTCGAGGCGAAAAGCAACGCTCAGAGCAAGAATTGAACAGCGATTTTGAAAGGCTACGGACTCTACATTGGGCGAAAGAAAATGACAGGACGTTCCCGCGGCGAATACAGGACAAGACATTCTTCACGCCCCATATGCAACGACCTCAAGCCAATGAAGGAAACAGCTCAGTGGAAACTGAATATGCCGTAGTGCTTCCGGGACAGACTATGGCGATACGACAACCAAGCAATCCGGTTAGGCAACGACTCAGTTCGCTGCCCAAAACGCTATCCCAGGCTCAGGTTGAAAGCATCCATCTTCTGGAAAAGCGAGGGTGGCAGTTCATTGGACTAAATGGGGACATTTTGGTCTTCGAAAAGCAAACCGATACACGTAGTGCATCACTGAAGCAGGCAGTGAGGGCAGGTATTATCCTCACTGTTGGTGTGACTGTCATGACTAGCGCGCTTTACATTGGAGAATACTATACATTGGCGAAAAGCTAACTACTGGTGAACTCGCTAGCATCCTTGGCTAACCGTACAGACTCGCCAAGAACATTGGTTCCTCCCACAGCGCCTTTCCACTCTATTAACCGTTTGACGACTTCTTCGTTGGTTAGGTCGGGAACATTGAAACCTTCACGGTACTCGCGTTCCTCGACCTCGTGTCTCCGAGCCATGACATCGTATTTTGGCAGTGTTGGTCTTCCTGGACGTCGCGACTGCTCGAGCTTTTTCATTTCATCCTCGTCTCTACCCACAAATGCTGCGATCATCGCATGTATATCGTCAATGGTGTAACTGGGCTGGTCTAGACGCTTGCAGAACTCCTGGAAGAACTTGAGACGCTCGAGACGCTGGTCAGTAACGCTCTGGTGAAGAGCCTTTTTTGCACTGAGCTTGTCCTCACGCAATTGCGCTCGTGAGAGCTGGGCGAGCTTTCTACCTCTCGGATGCAACTTGGAGGTTGCTTTTTGCTTCGAAATTTTGCTCAGGTTCTTGGCAATTGGCATTTTGTTTGGTGGTGGGGGTCTGTAGCTCAAGAGTGCACTGTGCAATTGTTTTTTTCTTCGTGGGTTTCACAAGCTGATAGCCATAATTTTCCCAAGCGGTCATGTGATCGCAAACAAGTGTCGATGGTCTGCGGTCATATAGCGGCTATCTGCGCTATTTCAAGCCCGACTCTACGAAAAAAATGGCCACTGCAAAACGGGCCCCGCTTTAAATTCCCCGAAATCTGTTTTGGTCTTATCAAAAACGCGTCGCAGGGGCTCGTGCAGCCGAGCTGCGCGATCGCTCTGCGGTGACTCAGCCGAGAATCTGCCAACACCTCCCCCAAACGCACGTAAAGTTATCTTTAAACCGAAGACAACTGCAAGATGCCCGTGTACACACCTCAGGAGCTGCAAATTTTGGGAGAGCATGGAAAAGTAGAGGCTCCAGAGTTCAAATGGAACAAGATCGAGAAGGCCCCACACCCCGTGTGGGAGGAGACCTCGAGTGCAGGTCGCCGGAGATCGAGCCACCACCACCAGAAGCGTCCTCTCGTGATGCCCAAGGCGTCGATTCCGCTCGCCCAGCGGGCGGACCTGTTTGGCGAAGACAGGGAAGGCTCTGACAGCAAGGCCAATGGCGACGACGACGACGCCAACTCTGACATTGACGACGACATCGCCGCTGCCTACTACCTGAAGCAGAAGCAGCGCCAACAACCGGCCATGGTCACGGCCACCTCGAACGATCAGGACTCTGGTACCAGTGCACCTGTGGTTAATTTGAAGTACGCGGCTGCCCTCGCAGCCTCGATGCACATGGAGCAAGAGCAAGGCGCTGGCCAGCAGTCTGCGATTGCCGACGAGGAGGAGGACGAGGCTGACGGATGGATCAGTGTGAGTCGCGAGCCGAAGCATCGCAAGAAGTCGTTCGACAGGCGTAAGGGGTCGTTCTCGCGCTGGCGCAGGGCAACCAACGAGTAGACTCGTAGACCACTTTCCACTTCCTAAGACCAGGCTTCATGCTATTCGTAGGTACTAACTAGTTTTTTTTTGTTTTGTTTTTTGCGACTTCCAGAAATATCTGTGGGTTTTAGGCCAATTCAACTAGACGTAATATTTGAAGACAGTCAATGCTGCGATGGAATCCTGCAAAAAACCCTGTCGATTTCGATATTCCCCAACAAAAACTAAATAAATCAACAGTTCATTCGATTCGGTCAAGAAATCGCATCATTTCAACACCTCTATTGGACCCACCATGTGGTGCAATATCGCCGCCGCTTACGCAAAAGCTCCTATCACACCTATCGGTATTTGACCGATGATGATGTTCGGTGTACTTAGCAGAGGATTGCGCCTGTCGACGCCTGTAATCTCCAAGAGATATGCAACAACGTCGCCTCAATCGGCTCGAATACGTAAATTCCTCAAGCGTCAGGTCATTGACCCGCCCCGGAACCTGCGTCCCTGCGTTAGTGCGTCAAAGTGCGAACACTACGATCTGGCAAAGGCAGTCACTGCTCTCACTGGCAATGGCATCTGGTGCCGTATTCTAGAACAAGGAGAGTTCGCTCATGCCAAGTACGGCCCGGAAAAGAACGACGTGTTGATCCTCGAAAACGGTACAGTGGTTGGATGGAATTTGTCGGAAAAGGTGATTCTCAACAAGCTATTGCCGCTTATTTCGAGTGCAGAACAAAACCCGTATGCTGAAGTCGAAACCGAGGACATGGATTACGTCGAACAGGAAACAAACGATGTTCGATCGGGAATGATCGGTGATGTGATCTATATTCACGGGAGCAGTGAAGAGTCGCGACTCCTAGACAAGCTTGCATTCTCGTCGGGAATGGCGAGACATACGAAACTCAGTGCTCTCGAACTACGCACAAACAAGCTGGTGGACCAGATCAAGGTCATATCGTCGCACATGGCAGCAGGACAGCAGCCGAATCTTTCACAGAATGACGTTGTCCAATTAACGGGAAGACTCCTGCAGTTGCGAGGAAACTTGAATTTGTACTCTGAATTGACCGAAACCCCAGACATTTACTGGTCTCAGCCCGAACAAGAGAACTTGTACGATCTGATTTCTGGCAAGCTAGATGTGGAGCCGAGAATACAGATTCTCAACAGTAAGCTCGACTACGCGTCAGAAATGATTTCGATTCTACGCAACCATCTCAGCGAGAAAACGAGTCTGCGGTTGGAGTGGATGATCATCTGGCTCATTCTCATCGAGGTCATGATTGAGGTCCGACGACTTGTGTTCGAGGATTAGCTTGTAAATACTGTGTATATAAAAAAGACCAATTAAGCAAAACTTTACCTTTTTTCTTCCTTCTAGGTGGTGAGGCGTCCGCGACGGGGCCCGTCTAGCCGCAACTGCTCGACGATATCCAGAACAGAGTCCTGCTTGCGTACATGACGCTGCTGCGAATCCAGAGAACCATTGGGACGTCTTCGTACCAAATCTATAACCCGGGGGGCATTCGAATCAAGCGACACAAGTGAGCGGTCGGACGCCAGTCGTCGTGACGAGGCTCCATTGGTCGACTCCGACACGGAACGTGCACGCATCTTGAGGACATTGAGATCCTCAGGAAGGACAGGGTCGTCCAGTGAAATCGACTGATGGCTCACCCACGCGAGTTCCTCATCATTAAGGTTGAGTTGTGCGGCGGAAATAATGTCCAGTCTGGGCTTTTGCGCAAATGTCGGAGGCTCGCTTGCCACCGCCGTCTCGATGCCCTGCGCAACTGTCACATTAACAGGGTAGATGATTCCAGGGAGCCACTGCTGAGCTTCGACACGGTTGCCAATAGCCTCGAACATGAGATCAGCAACCTGTTGACGGTCTGTGACGCGTGCGACAGCGAGTAGCAGCGCTTGAGAAACGCTTATTATTGCCGTACCCTGGAAGAACTCTGCCTTGTCTTGCGACGCAGAAAGAGCATCGCCCTTCTTTTGCGCTTCAAGCACCCATGGAAGAACAGAAGGCGCGCCAGACTGGTTCAAGTTATCGACCACCGCCACAAGACAGTAGTAGATTGCGATGTAGTTCGCAGACTGATTAGTTTTCTCCAAAAGAGCCTGGCACAATTGTCGCGGAAGCAGCGATCCGGCCTTCGTCATGGGCGAGCTGACAGGATATGATCGCTGCAAGTACTCAATAAACACCGTGCTGTACAGCGCCAGCAGCTGCGTGTCCTGGCTGGTCAACATCCAGTGCGTCGAGATCCACAGCGTAGACGGAAGCTTCTGGTGAGACGGGACCGCACTGAGAATCTCGCGAATGTCCTGGAGATCGTTCAAAACAATCGACGACGGCCGCGAGTGAGTACTGACACTCGAGCCGGTAGGAGATGGAGTCGCCGATTGCGGGTCCATCGACGCGTACTTCATCAGGACCTCCGTAATCATATCCATGACAAGGCCAGGGTAGACCTTTAGTTGGGCAAGAGCAGCAATGTTCATTCGAAGGTTCTGGACAAACTGGCGTCCCTCCTCCGAGTTTCCAACTCCATTCTCAGACAAGAGGGTGCGGTGCTGGAGTTCGAGCAACTGTCGCAGCATATCGACCACACTTAGACCGACTTTAGACACGTCGGACTTGAGGAGAGCATACAACAAATCGCTGAACAAAACTTGCGTGGCAATATCTTTTGTCGTTGACATTCTTGACATTTCCGCAACCAGTGTCTTGAGAACAGCGAACCTGAGTTGGACTTCGCACCACTTGGCTGCCGATATTATGAGCGAGTGCCGCCAGTTCTTGGGCTTGGCGACCTTATCAGCAGCCATAGTGCGCAAAATAGTACTGAATACGCGAGCCAATTGGTCGCCAGAGTTCATGTCAAGGCAGCTTCGTAGACCATCAATGGCCTTGTAGGCTTCAGACGCCTTGAATTTGGCAGTGTTACTGGACCCGTTCTTGTCAGAACCAGGAGTGGCTTGGCTCGCACTCTTTGGAGCCTGGTTCGTAAAGTCCGTCGTACGTGCAGGTGTAGGCCCCGAAGAACGTACATCGCGTTCATGTGCAACCCATTTATCAGTGAACCTCACAAAGATCTCCGTCTCAGCAGGAATAAGCGCGTAGAACACGGGGACCGTACTCTGGAGAGCCTGCTGCCCTACTCTGGTTGCAAGTGCCGGCGACGTCGTCAGACTACGAAGAGCGTCCAGGGCAGCTAAGCGTACCTGCCTGCTCGTCTTTTCGAGCGCAAGCTTGTTGAAAGCGTCGACAATGGCAAGGAACTTCTGCGTATATTCGGGATGGCCGGCAAATAAAACTCCCGTGTGATGATCGTTGAACTCCTCGAAAATTCCCGCAGCCTCCTCGTTAAGTACCTCGTCAGATATCCGCAAACATATGCCGATAATGTCGAGCACGTCTGAGGCGAACAGGTCCAAGTGCTCATTGCACTTCGACGAAACGATCCCTCGCATTATTTTGACCGTCACAGTGAGATTCGGGAGATTGCCCTTGGTGGCATACTTGTCGGACTTTTCGAGCAGAAGCTTCGACGCCTTGGGGATTTTGCTATGTTGCGTCTCGAGGTGGAATATGAGCGTCGAGAGCTCGTTTGCCCGTGGCGACTTCTCTGCCTCCCGGCTATGCGGGTAGCATTTTTTGATCATTGGCTTGACCTCGCCACGCATCATTTTTGGCGAATTTACCCGGTCAATCAGACTGGTGAACAGAATACGAGTGGCACGCGGTTAGCTCAGTTCAGTGTGGAATTTGGGAACACGCGCTCGCCTGGAAGGTGAAGTTAACTTAACTTAAGTTATCCGATTTCGCATAAGCACACCCAGGACACCCCTCCCAAACCGGTGACTCCTCGCTGGCCATCGCCAAGGGCAAAAATCTCACATGATGTGTGTTCTTCGTGCTCGTTTAACGAGTTACTTTAAAGTCTACTTGGAGGTGTCAATAGGTCATAGCGCCAGGTCACATATAGAATTAAGACATAAGCTCAAATGTCACGCTCACATAAAACGCAATCGGTATGACTTGCATATCCGTCTCGACGAAAATCATTTCGGGCCGTGCGCGGGGTTAAGGGATCTACTCTTTTCGTGGATTAACGTCCTGACAATCCCGAAGGCACATCTCTTTGTCACACGGAAAGGCACCCAAAAAGCGGGGTACAACTTTATCGGTCATCTTTTGACGACGTCATGTGATCAACTACACCAGACTGTGAGCACCAAATCAAACGCACAACACGCACGGAAATGTTTACTGTTTGTTTACTTTTAATCAGGGCCCCAGAACCATGATCCTGCAGCCCCACGAAGTCTGCGAAGATGGAGACTTTTATGATCAGCTGAAATCGAGCTCCCTAAGTTCTGAAACTGGCTACCTCGAAGATTGCATCAAGCTATCAGAACTTCGTACGAGGGCCATCAATGATCCCCTGCTACTAGAAGAGTACTATGCCACGCTGGGACCAGTTGCAAAAAGACTCGAAAACCGAACTAACGTGAAGTTTGTGTGGAAAAAGTCCCTCGGAAACTCTAATGCACCCATCGAAGGTACGAGCTTCTGGTTCGAGAGATGTAATGTTGCATTCAATATTGGCGTGTACTACTTCAATTGTGCCGAAGAATTGAGTGCTTCGCACAAGGTAGATCCTAATACGCGTGAAGGACGTGCTTTAGCTCGCCGAATGGCCAAATCTGAGGGTGACATCACGAAAGCAGTGGAGCTGTTCCTCAAAGCCGCAAGCGCATTTAAAACTGTGCGGACAAGAGATTCTCCTCTAATTCCAAGCCAGCCTCCACTTGAGCTCAATGATGCGACAATGATGTTCTTGGAAGACTTTTGTATCGCCAATGCTCTCAACGTGAAATTCTCACACTCGCATCAAGCGTCTGACGCACGAGCGGCTGCACAGGCTTATGACCGCGCAAAAGCTTCTGCGACTAAATGCAGCTGCCTACGGTCTGAAATTGAGACTGAAGTTGAGTCTATGGCTGCTGAGTATGCCAGCTTCAAAAAGAAGAAGGCAGCTGCATTGCCCACTGTTGAAGTCGCGGAATTGGCGGAGACCTCAGGTTCCGACCTCTTTGCGATGGTTCTCCCTGTCAATCTCGAGGAGAAACTCGCTAAAGCCGAAACACTGGCGAGAAACCAACTAATGCACGATGTCATCGAGGTCTTGCTCCAGGAATCTACCAAACTCAAGTCCCGGCTTGTTCAACTCGAACTACCGGTTAGTCTTGAGGTCATTGCCCAACCCACAGAGATCCCTCTCAGTCTGCGCATGTTGTCTACTATGATCAATGAGGACCCCAGTTCGCTTGAGGCACTCAAGCAGTTGCGAGCTCGAAGCAAGGCCAATACCCCCACTGGGGACGACTCACCAGAACCTGAAGCGTCCTCAGTTGAAGGTCAGTTGTTATCCGTGTACCACATGACAGAGATTCTCGCCTCACGCCAGCGAATAGGCGAGTTCCTGCCCAAGGCCAAACGTCCGTTAGCAGACACGGCACTAAAGTCGAAAACTGCCAGCGCGCGCCAGTTTGGACACCAGGTTTTGGGGTATTGTTGGGCTTGGGACAGGCACGCTAAAAAAATCGAGCAGTTCAAGTCGTTGGCGAATGTCACGAAGAGTCTCCGTTCCTACCCATTGGAGGACCTCGAGAAGCTTGATTTGAATCAAAAGTATCAAGATGTCGTAAAGGCAGAAATTGAGTATGCCTCAAAGCAGCTCCTCATAGCTCAAGAGCTCACCAAAAAACTCGACGCATATGTCGTCGACCAGGTACCCGAACCAGAGCGAGTCCGCGCAGGCATGGCTCTGTTCTATGTGGGTATCCAGTTCCTTCAGTTGAAGGATACCTATCTTGCATCAGCGCCCGTTATTAGCACATAGTCTACCAAAGAATCTATTTATGTCTCCTTGTAGTGGCCCTGTGGCCCTTACTCGCGAGATGAGACGCCCAAGCATCATCTCCAAGTACCCAAACTTCTTCTGAACGCTGGTCTGAGCACTGCTCACATTTTCGTCGAACCCACTGGTCAACGCCAAATTCCTGCTGGCGTCGGCTAACATCTGCGGATTCCTCGATGAGATCCACAGAGTAGTTGGAGGAGTCGAGCCATTCCCTAGTAATTGTCAACGCTCGCTGTTTGACTTTGGCATCCCAATTTGCTAGGTCAGATGAGTCGAGAGTGGCCAATGTAGCCTCCTTCTGCTGTGAGAGCGACGTGAACAACTTGTTTCGAATCCACTTTGTTTGTCGCTTTGCGTATTGACGTGTCTGAGCCTGCAGTTCTTCCCGCCCCTCTTCTATGGTTGGCGTTGTTCCTTGCAGATAAGGCAGGAATTGCCTGAATCCGAGAACCTGCCAGATGCCGAATGACGGTTTATCGTCTTCGGCATACTTGAGCCATTCCGTGTACATCTGCTGAACTTCATCCACGAGTCCCTGCTCGACCATTGCGTTCACGCGATCGTCCAAACGTTTGGTGAGAATATCGCGATCACACTGGATCCAAAAAACTAGCACCCTGAAACGCAGCTTTGGTTCTTGACGGGAATAAATGTCAGATGCCCGTTCGCCAGTCAAATAATAAACTTCCAGTGCCCTTCTGAGACGTCGCGTATCATTGGGATGGAATTTGGAGCAGATGACGGGGTCCACGACCTTCAGTTCCTCTTCAACTTTTGCAGGGTCATCAAGGATCTTGAGTTGATCGGCTGATGGCTCTCCCTCAATTGCAATTGTCGTCTGGTCAGCAAGTAAACTCTGGATGTAGTAGTGGGTTCCGCCAACAATGACTGGTAATTTATTTTCTTCATGAAGATCATCGATAACTTTCAATGCATCCGTCTCGAAGGATTGCACCGTATAATCTGATCGCGACCAGGGAAGAAAGTCAATTAAATGATGCGGGATATTCCTCCGGTCTGGAATTGGGTGCTTGTTGGTGATAATTGGAAGTCCCTGATACATTTGGAGGGCATCAGCGTTTATGACCTCGCCATTGAAGGCCTGGGCAATCTCCACCGCGAGATTCGATTTACCGACGCCAGTGTTTCCGACTATAGCAACCACATTCCGCATTATTTGCGTTGAACGGCCCGAAAAGGCTTTCCGAAGGAAAGCACTTTGGGGACACAACGTTTATCAGTCCAACGCAGGTGAAATTTTAGGTGAGCCTCCCTCCCGGAAACCCAGCTTAAGAAAAAAAATATTACATAAGGGTTTTCACTTTTCCAGCTTAAGCTCATCGACGCTGAAAAATTGAGCTGGAAGTAGCCAACTATGAGTACTCCGGCATTCAGAATCCAGCCAGCTCGGCGACCGGTCTTGCCGGACGCTGATACTGCTGAAACGAAGTTCTGGAAGTCATTCAAGGCGCCATTGCTCGTGAAAGAGAACAATGCCATCAACCATGTGCACTTCAACCCTGCCAGTCCGCACGATTTGGCGTTCACGAGTTCGACGAGAGTGCAAATTCTATCAGCACGCACTGGTCAAGTCCACAAGACGTTCTCAAAATTCAAAGATACTGTTTACTCTGGCGAATTCAGGCCAGACGGCAAACTGTTGGTAGCTGGTGATGCCACTGGCTTGATCCAGGCGTTTGACACGAGCACACGCGCAGTTTTGGTTACCCTGAAACCAACCACTCACGCCGTTCATGTGACCAAGTTCCATCCTACGGAACGTTCAACTCTTCTCAGTGCCTCAGACGATCGCGTGGTCAGACTCTGGGACCTGACATCTCCTGATCCATTAGTCGAGTTTGCTGGCCATGACGATTACATTCGCTCAGCAGGATTCGTGGCGTCGTCGAATTTGATAGTCAGTGGCTGTTACGATGGATATGTTCGACTTTATGACCCCAGAACTCCTAATAGTGTTGTTGCCAAGTACTACCAACAAGACCCTGTGGAATCTGTCCTGGCTCTCAGTGATTCTACATTGGCTAGTGCTGGTGGACCTCAGATCATGATCTGGGACCTTACAGCTGGAAAGCGTGTGGCAACTTTGGCCAACTTCCAAAAGACTGTTACTTGTCTTGCATCCGCTGGTGAGCGTGGTCTACTTGGTGGCTCATTAGATGGTCACATTAAGGTGTTTGACACCAGCGACCCCAAGTTTGCCGTCAAGTTCGGCTGGAAGTATGGTGGCCCCGTTCTTAGTGCAGGCATTTCTCCTGATTTGAGACAAGTTGCCGCTGGTCTTACGAGCGGACTTCTCAGTGTGCGTACGCGTAAATCGGAGCCCAAGACTCCGAACAAGGCTGCGAAGCCTAAATCCAAGGCATTCGCAAAGATGATCCGCGGTGCCGAGTATCGTGGTGAGCTCGAGGCACAGGTTATCAAAACTGCCCAGAAACCTAATGTCAAATTACGTCTCTATGAGAAGCACATCAAGGCGTTCCGATGGGGTGATGCGCTGGACGCGGCATTCAAGAGCGGAATTTCGGCTGACCAGACGATTATGGTGATGGAGGAGCTTCGAGCTAGAGGTAAGATTGCTGTGAGCCTGTCTAACCGCGATGAGGCTGGTTTGGAGCCGCTTTTGAAGTGGGCCACGAAGGCTGTCTACCACCCAAGGGCTCTACCTATAATAGCTGATTGGATTGGTGCCGTCCTCAGCATGTACACTCCATTGATCGAAAAGAGCCCACTGATTGGCGGACTTGTTACTCAATTGAGCCAAAAGGTTACCCACCAGATTGAGCGCGCCAGGGAGGCCCAGAACGTCGAAGGCATGTTGGACATGCTTATGGCGTGATTGTTATTTTTATTTAGATGTCGCAATGCCGATTCCTTTTTGTATGTCATTGTAGTGATCATGTTCCTATGAATGGGTTCGTTTGAATGAGTTCCATTGAATGAGTTAAATATATACGGTCGTAATTCATTGATGCAATTGCGTGACTGCTCTCAACTCGAGCGACTGTCACGACTTTTGTTTGGCCAGCAGAGCCAGCTGCTGATGCTAGAGATGGTCGAGTTGGAGGAATGCGATGTTGTTGGCGCAATTACATTGCCAGCGCCTCCGCGACCAACACTAAATGTTCTTACAGGTCCAAGCAAAGGCGAGGGTTGCTCAGCCTCAGCCTGGATATATGCCTCCTCCAGCGAGGTGTCAATGATGTTGCCATAACCTCCTCGTCCGGAAAATGCTCGCGACCGTCGAGGTTTACTTTTGGGAGGCGGAGGGACCTGGAAATGGTCGTCCTCCTCGCTCTCGACCTGTGCGTCTGGGAATTTTGTTCGGTTTCCAAAACCGCCTCTGCCGTAGAGCATCGCTCAAGTGTGGATGGTGGAGTGGTATTTGCAAATGTTATGGGTGGAGCTTCTACAGGACCTGCTGTTGAAGCTCGATTCAGAAGCTGATCGCCTGAATCAAAGAAAAAAAATTTGCCGACCTCAGATCGAGTTTATATAAATCCGAGTTTTGTTTAGCTGGGGTTTCCCCGCCTTGTGTTTAAACGATTTTGTAAAATACGTCATGGGGAGGGTTGTGCATCATTCACGTGAGATGGGCTTACCCCACACTTTTTTTTTTCCACGCGCCATGCCATAGGGCCCGATTTGGACTGCGCCACTGCAGTAATAAATGCTTGAATTTTAAAATTTTAAATACGAAACAGATAATCAGGTGCAGTCGAGTATTTACCCAGTGGTCGACTTTGTTTTGTCGTTGCTTTAGTCCATGAAACGGTAGGGCAACGTGTCAGTGTACAGGGGTCCCACCCCAAGATGGCTCAAGATGGCTTGCGCAAGCCCCCCACCAGCCATTTTACGCGTCAGAGGAATGCAGGCTGGCTCAATAGAGTAGTCATACAAGGTTTGGGAATGACTCGAGGAAAAGGGTTAATTCCTTGGTCCAAGGTTAGAAACGCATATAAAATGCATAAAACGGCACCACCACTGCTTACTGCGTGGGCCCATACCCTTGGGGCATGAATATTCCCCACATTTGCTATTGCACGTCTCACCCATGTCCACGAGACTTTTGCTCGCGGAATCCCCCACTACATTTAGGCGAGCGCTAAAGTGTATTTTTGGTGGTTCCCTCCATAGCTCTTTAAGTAGTTATGCGCTAACCGTTCTGTAATAGCCTGCTCATGCTTATGTGACCCAAGAGCTGAAATTTGAACTGGAGTGTGTGCTCTGGCGGTTTGTGGTGAAATTTCAAACCGGGATGTTGCGCCAACTCCGTAGGCACACAGCCCGGGGACTACTTGTGGCCCGACAAAATCAGTACAACTTGAACAAGATTGTTCTTGCTCATCGATTTCACAAGTCAGCCCTCGTAGCCAATGAACGGCCGTGGTACGTAGCCGAAGCCCAAAACCTGGCTCCAAAGCCGGAAGAAGTCGCAGATTTACCGGCGACGCCTTCTGATGCGCCAAAGTTCATGAAGTCGATGCTTGAGACCCTTTCGCATGACCTGGGTATGAAGGATTTGATGCTTGTTGATGCTCGCGACTCTCTTTCCCTGCCTGGTTGGATGGTTATTGGCACCGGAACTTCCCAAAAGCATCTTGGAGCTGCTGCGCAAGAGCTCGCCACGGAACTCAAGAAGTCTCATGGCATAGTCGCAACAAAGACAGGAGTACTCACGCCTAATTTCCTGAGGGTGCATGCGCGAAGACAACGTCGAAGAGCCCAACAGCAGCGAACGGTTAGTGCTACAGAGCATCTTGCCAGAATTGATCCCTGGGTAGTGTTGGACACCCATGAAGGCGTACTCGTCCATCTTATGACGGCTGATCGACGAGCGACGCTAGATTTGGAGACGCTGTTTAGCGATGTTCCCGAAGAACTCGATAACGACGTTGATGAAGAGTACCTCGACCCAAGAAGACCGGACCCAAAGACTCTCGGTAAAAGACTATTCCACACATCGTGTCGCCGCGAAGAACAGGGTGCGGATTTGCTTGCAGAGCTCGAGGAAGGACGTCCAGTCACGAGAGAAATCGTCGAGCAGTTTACATCGGGTCTGCCTGCTATTCTCAGTCGTGAGGATTGGCGGGTGAACCTGACTTTCTTCAGTGTTGCCGCATCTTCTGGCCCGGAACAGTGTCTTGATGACTTACTCGAAGCAGCTGTAGCCCAGCAGTCTGCTGGATACGTTCTCGACAAGCAAGATCTCGAACGCATTGTTTGTGGTGTGTGCTATAATGGCCAAGCCGAGTTCAGCCAGTTGCCGTTGACTGAAGAAACCATAGAAAAATGGCATGCACTGTGCAACCACAAAGCCAAAGTCATTGCCGAACTGCACAGTTTCGCTTGTGAGACGGCTGATAAGAGTTTCCTTACTGATCCCCGGATCGCTGTTTTACTTTACCGCGGGTTCCTCGCTCCATCTGTGAACGCTGATACGTCGTCCGACAAGCGGTTATTCTGGGACCGTCGCCTCAAGTCACTTGTTGAAATCGTTCAAAGCACGGACGAGATTCTGTCGACCCCTGTGCTCCGCATGGTGCTAAATTCGCTGGCGAATGGAGGCACATGGGGCACATTCTGGCGGATTCTCGCCAATGTCCAGCTCAGATCGGCCTTCAGCACGGCTTTCCTCGAAGAAATCGTTGCCCTAGTTGTACGCTGCAAGGATACGGCCCAAATTTCGCATGCCCTCCAGGTGTTTGTTCCGTCGACAATTCTGCGGTACAAGCTCAAAGTCACTCCTGGGCTCACTGCGAGGCTGGGCGAGGCCCTGGATGTTGTGGATCCGCAAAAATCGTCATACAAGGCACTCCGCGGATTCATTGCACACTCACGCTAAAAAAAAACACCAAGAAATGTAAATACCGTAATGAAACCTTGACCTGAATCACATGATCGCAGCAGCCCTTAACCTAGTAAGCACATGTCTAAACAATTTCTGCATCTCTGCCATCAACGTCTCCCCCAGAATCGAGGCACACAACTGAGTAATGAAGGACTAGGAAATAAACAGCCTTTCCTTTCCGGTTAACACCCCTGAGAACCCCTGCATATTTCGCCAGTACACAATCAACATGTCGTTGGTCGAGGGCCTTTCGCGTGCGCTTGGAAATAATATTATCGGCGGAGGAAACCATCCTCCACGCGACTACAACCACGCCAGTGATGAAACATACAAGCGACTTCGGGATCAGGCCCGAGCGGCCCAGGACAGTGCCCAGAGGTACCGGTCCGAATCCAAACAGGCATGGGACCGGGGAGACAAGTCCGGTGCGGCCGAGTTCAAGCAAAAGGGCGAACAGGCACAGCAGCAGGCCGATAACCTCAATACTGAAGCTGCACAGTGGGTTTTCCGGGCGAACAACGCTGATTCAAAACCCGACGAGATCGATTTGCATGGGCTTTTCGTCAAAGAGGCTCTCTCAGCCCTCGATGCGCGTATCCATGCCGGGATCAGCCGTGGAGAGAACCACGTGAATGCCATCGTGGGCAAGGGCATCCATTCCGAGAACCACATTGCAAAATTGAAGCCCGCTGTTGAGGAGTATTGCCAAAAACAGGGGTTGCGATGGACTATGGAAAAGCACAACGACGGCGTTATCGTCATCCAATTGCCTCAGGGCAATATGCCTCTAGGCAATGTGCCCCAGAATAACCAGAACTACCAGGGCTATGCTCCGCCGCAGGGATACCAACCGAATTACCAGCAGCAGCAGAATTACCAGCCCAACTACCAGCAGCAACAACAGCACCAGGGCGGTGCTGGTGGGTTCAGCAGCCAGGATATACGTACTGGCCTGAACATTCTGCGCATGATCTTCAAACTCTTCAGAGGATGCCTCAACTAATTAGAATTTTTTAATAGACTATATATTATCCAAATTTTGTGCAAGATAGTTGACAAAAAACACCCTGATCCGCTCGGTGGGGAGCACAGACGCTCGATTGAACGACACGAAATTCCGTCGTAGGCGATTGAGTTGTGCCAGACTTAGTGTCAGTGGGAGATCAAGAGGTTCTCCGTCTATGATTACCCGGGCACCAGCAGCGTCCTGGTGAAGTGACATGACTTCCTTAACGATCTCCGCAGTTAGGTCATTGAGTTGTTGCAGGTAGTCAACTGGAGCGGCAGGTTTCAGCTTTGTGGATGAATTGGGAACAATTGGCTTCGCATCTACAATTGCCGACCAGATCTCGTCCACGGGTAATTCATCCTCGGGCAAAATAATGAACAATGGCGAGTCCCATCTTGCCATGCCGTTTGGTTCCTCAAATCTGAACTCCAAAGCCTTCCACAGATCCTCAGGCCATTGTGATTTGTCGCATTGATCTGGCGGCGTACCAAGATAGACAGTACATGCTGGAGTCGACACTGCACGAGCCTCACAAGACAATTGGTAGCGGAACCCCTTGATGTAGCTCATATTATCAAAAATCACCACAGTGTCCTGGTTTAAAAGCCTTTTGACGGCGGTAGATTGCTGTGAACGGGCCTGTTTTTCCGAGTCCTTTTCTCTGTACATTTCTCTGGAAATCCCAAGCTCATCGTCGTTGATCACAACCACCTGTTTTATTTTGTCGCTGCCACTAACTTTTTCTTGAAGCGCCTTGGCCAACTCATTGGCTCGCCGTGATTTCCCCGACCCTGGCAGGCCACACAAGGTAATTAATGGCATCCTCGACTTCAAAGTGGAAAAAATTACATCAGCCTAGCCCGGTCTTTCTTTTAAAACTCGCGATGTTTACTCCAAGAACAGTGTTTCCAAACTATACAATTCCATTATCGAACTTTCCTGGTCATCACAGAAAGGCGCTCCAAAGTTTAAAGCAGCTGGCGTTCCAGATTGACCTGGTTCTTGAGCTCAGAGATGCGCGGGCGCCTCTGGCGACAATGAACCCGCTACTCCAGAGCGTTCTACCGGGAAAACCACGCTATGCGCTCTACACAAAGGGAGATTTGAGCACGTTGAAGTCTCAGCAGTTGAACGAAATACATCCTGATGGCAGGTATGCCGTCATTAATGCTGAGGATCCTAGTGCTGCGAGACGCGTGAAGAAGCTACTTCGCGATTACGCTGTACAACAATTCCCTCGACCACCGTTAGGAACAAGAGTGCTCATTGCTGGTATGCCAAATGTCGGCAAGTCTTCTCTACTTAACAATTTGCGAGGAAGGAAACAAGGATCGAAAAAAGTCGCCCAAACTGGTGCAAGACCAGGGGTCACACGGGCTGTTTCCGAGCTCGTGACAATTGACAAGGAAAACCAAGTTTATGTTCTTGACACGCCAGGCGTCGTTGTTCCGCGAGCGTGGAACTCAGAACATATGCTCAAGCTGTGTTTAGTGGGTGCGGTTCCGCGGTCGCTGGTCGATCCGGTGATTCTCGCCGATTACTTGTTGTTTAAAATCAACGAAGCGTCTCCGGAAACAACGCACAAGTGTTATCCTGGACCTCCTACAAACGACGTTATGGAACTACTGAAGCGATTTGCCAAACGGGAGGAGTTTGAAGAGAGTGGATTTGCCGCTCAATGGGTCGATAATTTTATTCGCGGATCGTCTCATTTCCGATTGTTACTTGACGACATAAACAAGGATACTGTTCGTGCCATTGAGGATGCTGGGAGAGCAGAAGCTGAACGTCTCGATATCGCTGGTCTCCCTGTAGACACGCGTATCCGTAGGCGGTTCATGATGTGAGTCAGCCTTCCATTTCACCACGGTTGTTGGACCAAAATGGACCTAGAGTCTGATTTCGAGGACGATGGCATGTACTCTGATGATTTTGGCGTGGACGGTGCCGAAGACCTGTACTACAATGCCAAGTCGGTCAAGGGAGACGATCCTGAACGAGCTCTTCGCGAATTCCAGGAGGTGATAACCAGCGAACCAGGGTCTGAATGGGCAATACGAAGCACAAAACAGTCGCTGAAAATAAAATGCACCCAGAATCCGAGCGAGGATGATGTTATCAATGGGTTTGTGCTGTTTCTTAAGGAGGTCGCTCGCGCCAATGGCGTTTCTGAGAGCTACAAACTACAGTCGTTCGCGAAGATGTCTCAATTAGCCGAACGAAATGGCGCGCCCAGTAACTTGTTGTACGAGACTGCCCTCGAGATTTTGGGTGATAGTCGCCTGGCCCAGAGAGCAGCACTCAATCTGGCCAGGTACCACATTGAACAAAAGAACACTGATGATGCCCATCGACTCCTCGAGAGTTTAAATGCAGATGGGTCCCTGCAGCTCGAGAATCTGGCGCTGAAAATGCAGCTTGCTCTCGACAAAGGTGATTCGGACCTCCTAAAAGAGCTTTATGACCAGGCTTCCGCCATCAAGACAGAGATCGCTGCTCCACAAGTACTCGCGGTTATCCACGAGGTTGGAGGCATTGCAAAGCTCCGATTCAATCAATGGGACATTGGGTGCGATTTGCTCCTAAAGAGTTTCAAGAGCTACGACGAGGCAGGTAAACAGACTGATCGAATGCGGGTGCTACGGTTATACGTTTTAGCGGTGGTAGTTTCTGGCCGATACCCCTTTGATCTCCAAGAAATTAAGGCGTTTGAGTCTACGCTCGATGTTTCTGAGCTTGTCCATGCGTACAGATCCCACAATGTGCAAGAGTTTAGAAAGTGTCTTGCGGAGCTTCCGTCGTTGCCTCAGGTTCCGTCTTTAGTGGATGAACTGCAAAGAAGTTTTAATGCCCAAGCTCTGTTGTGGATTATCCGACCCTACTCGCATATCAAGTACAGTTTCCTCGAGTCGGAGCTTGGACTGCCTTTCCCTGAACTGCGACGCCTTATTGTGCAATTGATCCTCGATCACCGTTTGGTGGGAATGCGTCTGAACGATGTGGAGCAGGTTCTTGAGGCGCCTCAGGAGCTCGCGACTCTCCCGGAAATGCCCGAACCTCATTTTGCATTACCCAAACGGTTCCGGTCTCAGCATGCAGCGCGAGAACAAAAAGAGGTGGAGCGGAGAATACTCAACAACGACAACTCCAACCCTGAAATCCATCGTGGAAGCATCGTTGATAATGTGCCCACGTCCATATTCGATCCGTCTCCATCAGATGCGGTCTCCCAACTGTTGCATGCGACACTCGAGTTCCACAGCAGCATGGTAACTTAGGTGGTGATATTTATTAGAGAAGAGAAATATTTAAGAGAATAATAATAAAAATAATAAAAAAAAAGTAGTATCCAGTCTAGCCGACTTTGTTGGGTTCTTTTGACGGGATGGTTGTCTCGTTGTTTGGAGACTGCGCCTTTTCGACCGTTGACTCTTGGGTCTCGTTAGTGTCATTCGACGGACTCGATGTCGGAGGTGACGACACCGGTTCGGGGCGTTCGCCCTGGCTATTGCGTTTATTGCCCTGCGTAGGACTCGGGGTGATGGAGTTTGAGTTCATGGGCGCGACTCCAGCGATCTTTGGCGGCGCCCACGACAAGAAGTCTCTGCGGACCTCGACGTAGTCGTAGGCGAACTCGCCGATCTGGTCCTCGTCAATGCCACGAGCCTCTGCGTCCTCGCTGACCCGGAGTTTGCAGCCGGGAATGCGATCTATGGCGAGCGCGATGATCGTGGTGAGCACAGCTGTGTAGCCGCAGCACGCAGCTGTGTATGCGATTTGCTTGTATATTTGCTTCCAGTTGTCGGTGAGCCAGCCACCGGGATGCTCTGTGACGCCGTCGAGGCCAATGACCCAGTCAGAGGCGAACACAGCGTTAATGATGAGGCCAATGATGCCGGCCACGCCGTGTTCTGCAAACGTATCCATCGAGTCGTCGACATTAATTAGGTACTTGACCTGGGTGCTCAAGTTACACAGCACTCCCGCGAGCACGCCAAGCACGACGGAGCCCCATAATGGGATCACTCCCGAACAGGGGGTGGCTGCGACAAGCCCCGAAACAACGCCGGAACACACGGCGACGGTCGACCACTTCTTTTCGAGTCTCCAGTCGAGAACAGACCATGAAAACGCGCCAAAAACAGCAGTCAGGTTCGAGTTCCACACGGCGTATACGGCCCTGAGGTTTGCTCCGAGCGCCGAACCGCCATTGAACCCGAGCCAGCCGAACCACAGGAGGACAGTGCCAATCGTAACCAGCGATACATTGTGGGGCCGGAAGTTGAGCAGCAGCTTCTCGCGCCTCCTGCCCACGGCGAACGCGTACGCCATTCCGCCCACACCAGAGCCAATTTCAACCGGACCGCCCCCAGCATAGTCAAGGACGCCCCATCTCGCACCGGCCCAGCCGTCTGGACCCCACGCCCAGTATGCCATGGGACAGTAGACAATTGTCGCCCAACAAAACGTGAAAACCATCACGGGGAATAATCGTCCGCGTTCTGCGGCTCCGCCAGTGACGATTGCGCACGTCACTGCGCAGAACATTCCCTGGTAGGCAGCAAACAGCAGTTCGGGATATTTGGAGCCCTCCTCGTCCTCGAGGATGTGTCTAAGGGCGAAATTGTGAACGTTGCCGATGTAGCCGTTGTGGGCCGTCTTGGAGAAGGCGAGAGAGTATCCCCAGAACCACCACTGGAACATTGCCATGGAACCAGCCATGAGGGTGAGCCAGATCATCGACAGGGCACTTTTTCGCCGAGCGAGTCCCGAGTACAGGAGGCCAAGGCCCGGTATCATTATGAACACGCACAGCACGCTCACGGTGAGGTAGCCCACATCGCCAGTGTCGTATGTGACAGTATGGAGAGCGCTCGCCGTCATTTAACCGACCTGAAAGCAAAAACGGGAGACCTTTAGTATTTTCCTGCAATCTAAAGTAGCATCCGCTTGTGTTGCGACACACTTGAAAAAAAAAATGGCTTGGTGTTGTGTGAAGGGTGGTTTGTGTTGCTTCTTTGAGGCTTTTACTGCACGACTACACCGACGGGTGACAGCCCATGCCCAGAACCATACAAGTGCTTTTAATATTGCACCCAAGACACCCGATGACTCAGATGACCCGTTATCGGCGATTAAGTTTCGATCTCGTATGCTGGGCTTCGGGTGAGTAAGAGATTGGCTCGATATCAGCGCAGACTTGTCGTGTCAAACGCAGTTTTGGTAGGGGCGTTTCACAGCTTATGCAGAGAATGTCGGCAATTGTTAGCGGGGTGCAGCCCTCTTGGTAGTGTGTAGTTAGTGGTAGTGGTGGTGATGGCGGTGGCACATTCCGGGCCATGGTAGAGGTTTTTTTCGAGGCTGTGATCAGCGGAACGCGGATCCCGTGACGCTTGGCTGTGATTGGACCGATAGCGATTTAGCGTATGCAAGAGGCGATGTCATCAGGGCGAGGCTGAAAGTTTTTTCGTGCTGTGCAGGGGTGTCGAGCTCGAGTGCGGAGAACACTCGTCATGCACGAGAGACATCGTAATTATACCTTGGCAATTGGCTGAACAATTTTTCGGTTATTTTTAACTGCCATAACGCAGTCATAGCCCCCGGGAGACCCACCCAGACTCAGAGTGGATGACCTACAGTGGTGTTAAGTGATAGACCTAGGAATTTAAGCGACCTGGTCGTAGTGCGATCGGAGTAAATAGGGGCTGTGCCGACCAGGGGTTTGGTTGTTCTATTGCTACGGTACCACAATACCACGATTACAGTGCCAATAATCTGCCGAGACACTAAATCGCTAGCCATCTATTTAGTTAGTAGGTATAAGAGTGTATCCAGGTCATCTCCTGCAAATCCAGTTATGTTGTTTAATTGGCATGGCGATCTTGTTGTTTTCGCTGCAGATCTTTTTTTGTAAAAGAAGCAAAACTTTGGTTCCAATTGGCTACGCCAATTGATATTTTATTCAACGCTGTGGTTCTTTTTTGCATAAAGGAGCAAAATAGCCATAGTCAACAAGGTCGTCTTTCTCAGATAATCGTTTTATATGCATTACTGGCATGGCCCGTATAGACGAGTTTTGCTTCAACTTCAAAAGAAGCTAATTGTGTTAAACACAACATTGACCCAACACAATATTGGCGTAGCCAATATCTACCAAAGTTTTGCTTCTTTTTCAAAAGAAGATACCACCAAAAAAAGGCACAGCCAATATCCACCAAAGCTTTGCTTCTTGTTCTATAAAAGCTAGTTATGTTGAACACACCATCGGCCCAAAAATATTGGCGTAGCCAATATCCACCAAAGTTTTGCTTCTTTTTCAAAAGAAGATCCCACCAATAAAAGGCATAGCCAATTTCCACCAAAGCTTTACTTCAACAGAAGGTGTCACCAAGACCACATAATTACGGAACACTTTTAGAAGTACAGCTAACTAGAAAATGTCACCAGAGTCGGCCAGCTCGTGGTGAGCTCTGCGGCCCCAGTAGTCGTTAATTGGCTTGTAGTACTTCTTTCCCGTGACGGGGTGTGGCACCAGCTCGAACCACTTGGGCTTGTATTCCTCATTGCGCGCCTCGCGGGCGCGTCTCGCCTTGCGCTGTTTGTCCTCGACGCGGGCCTTTTCGTCGCTGGCATCGTCGTAGCGGCCCTCTTCCATGGCGCGCTGGTCCGGACGCAGACGCGTGTCGGTGGGAGGCAGCCACGGACGGAGCTTGTCCGGCAGAGCATTGAGGGTAATCGCAAACGCCGTGAGGTTGAACGGCTCCGGTTTGCGCTCGTGCACATGCCACAGGCGGATCGGTTTGCTTTCGGGACCGTCGAGCTTTCTTGCCGAGATTTCCTCGTTCCACGTGCCCTTGACGGCCCACAGTTCCTTGCCGTCGCGATCGCGGACAACGCCGCTCAGTTTGTACGCTGAGGACGCCCGCCAGCCACGGGGCTTGAAGTCGACCTCGCCGACAATGCCCGTGGTGTGGTTCACAATCTCCATCTTGCCGTAGTTGTCGACGACAGGGTTTCCGACCATGATGCCCACCACCGACGACGTGATTTTGCGGAACGAGTAGAGCTCGCTCTCGACATCGGCGCCGCGATCGGGCCGCAGGTTCAGGTACCACAGCCCCAGGGGGTTGATGTCGAAGGACCGGCCGTAGAACTTGGACTCGACGTTGCTCTCGCCGTAAAAGTCCCACCGCTTCGACTCCGCCATGAGGGCGCCAATCGGCGGGTGGTGGCTCACCTGCTCGGCGAACAGGCGGTAGCCCCGGTCGGGTCGCGCGTACTCGTAGGTCTCGCCGAGCAGCGGGTTGAACGGCTTCGCGACGCGGTTGATGGTGGACGAGTACGACGACGCCGCGAACGCAATGATGTGGGCCATGCGCAGCCCAGGGTCGTTGATGCAGGCGGCGGCCTTGTCGAGCAGGTCCGTGTACTCCATGTCCTCTGCCGAGCGCTGGAGCAGGCTCGTGCACTCGTTGAACGTGACGGGGAGCGTCATCTTCGTCATGTCCTTGCCAATGAGGTTCTTGAGAATGCCCCACAGCGACAGCCGGGGACGGTTGTCTGCGTCGATCTTGAGCCGCTGGCGGGGCGGGTCCTCGTAGCCGGCCCAGGAGTTTTCGTTGACGAGGTACTCCTGCTTGGTGTGCTGCTCGGGGGTTTCGTCGGGGCGGACGGGGGTCTTTTCTTGCTGCTGGGGGTGATGCTTTTCTTGCTTTTCGTGCTGACCTTGTTGGTACTGACCTTCTTCGTAGCCTGGAGGCTGACCTTGGTACTGGCTTTCTTGACCTTGCTGGTATTGACCCTGAGGTTGACCCTGGGGTTGACCCTGAGGTTGACCTTGTGGCTGACCTAGTGGCTGACCTTGTGGCTGACCCTGAGGTTGACCTTGTGGCTGACCTTCGTGGGGAGGAAGGTAGCTCCGCGAGTCCTCGTACATCGTCGGAACCGCCGCGAGTCCTGCTCCTCCGGCCACCGCTGCAGCAGCATTGCCCTGATCGGCATTGCCCTGATCGGCACTACCCTGATTAGTCTCTTCCTGATTAGTCTCTTCCTGTTCCTCAGGGATCGTCGGCGGAATCTCCGGAGAGTAGTGGCCACCAGCGTGTCCGTGCTCACTCGAGCTGTCGAAGCCGCCCTCAGCATCAAAGAACTCGTCGTCAGAGTCCTCCGTCTTGGACGACAGCTTCAGGGCCTCGAGCTGGCCCACCGTGCGGTCGAACTGGATCTCGAGATCGCGGTAGTTGCTCGCCCAGATCCGCTGCGCCTTCTCGGAGCGCTCGTACTGCGCCGTGCGTCGCTGGGCGTCGCGCTTCACCTGCTGGTTGTAGCGTTCCAAGTCGCTCTTGAGCACGTCGAGAGACGACTGCGCCGTCGTCACCGCCTCGGCAAACGCCGGATCTGCCGCCTTGGGGAGCATGAGCGTCAGCAGCTCGTGGATCGCTGCCACCTGGCCAATGAGGCGGTCAACACTAACGGGCGGGCCAAGATCGGGGCCCTCGTCCTCGTCGCTCGAGTCGGCATCGTCGTCGTCGTCGTCGTCGTTCGTGTTCGCGAGATCATTGACAAACAACCCGGCGTTCGCACTGCCGGTGCTGGTCGTGGCCAGGTCCTCCGACGACGCTGCCGTGTCGCGACTCGCGTGTTTGCGCAGAGCGTCGCTGCTCGCGCGACGGGCTCGCGTCGGCGACTTGGCCGTCGGCGTCGTGGGCGTGACGGGGGTGCCGGGGATCGTTTGGCGCGCAGACTCGACGCTCGTGGCCGAGCGCTGGCTCGTGGACCGCTGGTGCTTGCGGGCGTTCTTGTCGTAGTCCTTGGCGAACGTGATGGCGTTCTGGAGCGCCCACACCCACTTTGACGTTTCCGACGGCGACCCTGCCTTGAGATGGAATTTCGTGTTGGCGGTGCGGACCTCGAACTTGTTCTGCTCGCTCGAGTCGAGGCGGACGTGCGCGTGGCGCAGCGCCAACGACCCGCGGACGTTCCGCTCCGAGTTGGCGTCCTCGCGGCGCTTGTAGTACGACAGCGTGCCATTGCGCAATGTGAACCACCGTAACTTGTATCCGCCAGTCAGGTTCGTCCACTTTTTCAGGAACCCAGACAGTTCGGGCGCCTGGGCGTTGGGGCCCGTGGCCGCGTTGGCCTTGGCCTGGCGCGTCTCGATCATGATCGCGTGCGACTTGGCCGCGTTGTTGAGCACCCGGACAATGTCCTCGCGCTTCGTGAGCTCCGCCGGAAGCTTCCCCTGCGCATTGTGGGCGAGCGGATCGCCGCCGTGCGCGAGAATGAACTGCACCAACCGCAAATCGCCGGCGGCAGCTGCCTGGTGCAGCACAGTGGCTCCCGTGTCGGGGTCCCTGCCGTTGATGTCGAGCAGCTCGCTTACTCGCGGCGTGGCATAAATCTTTTCGAGGGCCGGCAGGTTGCGTTCCTGGAACGCCGTACGCAGCCGCAGCGCCATGGCAGCGACAAACCGTTGCTGCGCATGCGACAGCGTGTCGTCCATCAACGGGTCCGTCGCGAGGTCGTTGGGCAGAACGCCTTCCTTGTTGGTGATGGTGTCGTCGATCTCGGGGAGTCCCACGAGGTACGCGGCCACGTCACGACGGTTTTCCTGGATGGCAATGTGCAAGGGCGTGTTGCCGTCGCTGTCGGTCTCGTTGAGCGAGCGGCCCTTGGACAGGTACAGGCGCACAACGTACTCGACCGTGCTCAACGGGGCGTCCTCGACCGCTACCAGCAGCAGTCCAGGCACCTCTGCGATGTTGTAGAGCTTTCCCATCGCCTCGAGCTCGCCAGGGCCCTGGGCGGACCGCACGGCAGTCAGAACCTTCATCTGGATGACCGAGGCCTCGAGCCCAGCCGTACCAGCGGTACCAGCCGTGCCAGCCGTGCCAGCCCGTGGTGTGTCCCCTCCGGCAGACATGTTTTGGTGAGAGTGGTCGAAGCTGGCAAGTATATTGGCGGGGTTCCAGGTGAGGTAATTTTGGGGAGGGAAACGATGGGGGCAAGGGGACCCACCTTGGGACGATGCTTAATGAGACAACGCCAACGGGTTTGCTTTTGCGTTGTTGCCCATGGAGGCCATGCGGGGCCCACCGTGGGCTCCACTTTAATTTTTTTTTTTTTTTTTGGTTGGTGGTGGCGGTTGAAGAAAATGTGGAGATTTTTCAATTCGAACAAATGGTCGCTGCATTTACGGAATTCATTTAGTTGGGCCATATTGGGTCGACCCGGGTCAGGCGTCACATGACTACCTGTTTTTCCCACGACCAGAATGACATCAGCAAATCACCAGTCTGGCCAAATTTCATCCTCCGTCAACATGCTCAGAGCGGTGCTTAGGTGCCCGCCGCGGCTCGCCCTTGGCCGGCGAGGCTACGCCGACGGCGGAAACGGCAAATTCGATCTCGGCTCGCTCCTGAACCGGATCGACGCCGCCACGAAAGCGCGCCCGAAGCCGGCGCCGAAACCGCGGGCCCCGCGTCCACCGCGGCCACAAACCGTCAAGGCTGAGGGCGACGGCCAGGGCTCTGCGCGTCCCCGCAGACCGTTCCAGCGCCAGGGTCCTCGTCCTACCGGTCCCCGTCCTGCCAGGACCGACGGCGAGTCACATAAAAGACCACCGCGTGAGTTCCAGGCACGCGAGGGCCAAACCGACGGTCGTCGTCCTGGACCGCGTCCCCAGGGCGCCAACGCCGAGAGACGGCCGTTCCAGAGGCGTCCGAACACCGCCACAAAACCGGACACGACCACTGCCGCCGCTGTTGCTAGTGACATCGAGTACCGCTTCGAGGCAGACGCTGACCAGCCCAGTCGTGGCTCTGGAATCGGCCGTAGACACACCCGCCACGAAACTGGCGAGCCACGTGCATCCTCGGGAAGACGAGCTCGCGCCGTGGCTGCTTCAGGCAAAAAGCGTCGCCCAAGATCACGCGCTTCTGGCGAGTCCTCTGTTGAACCAAGCAAGCGGTCTGGCTCAAAACTGTGGACTGATCCACTGTCGACAAACTTCTCGCCCATGGAGGCCCTCGAGCTGTGTCTCACACAGGTTGGAAAGACCGACAACTACGTCACGCCTGCAATGCTTACGCCAGACCTTCTCATGCAGAGCTACAAGCCCTCAGCAGCAGTGTGGAACGCGCCCCTCCAAAAGACGTTCAACGATGCGGGACCAATCCCCCGCACTGTCCAGGGCCATCTCCCGATTCTGCCGCCGTCTGCCCCTGCTGACGACCCGATTGCGCAGTATGTTGCCAGCAACTCGTGGATGAACCTCGAACAGAAGGAGTTCCTGACCCGCGTGGGCCAGGGCAAGGTGCCAGTGTCGGAGCTGAAGGTGTACGAGCCTTAGTGTATATATTTTATTTCATCAGTTGTTGATATTGTCTGAATAGCGTTATTGATAGGCTCTTCTCGAGCTCTACAAAATGTTCACTTTGTTTTCAATGGAAGAACCGCAGAACCAAAACAGACTTCTTTTGAAAAAGAAGAACCACAGGAACAAAACGGACTTCTTTTGAAAAAGAAGCCAAACTTTTGTGGCAATTGACTCCGTCAATTGAGTACCTCGATCAGTATATGGTAAACTAAATTGAGCGGAGCTCAATTTCTACAAAGGTTTTGCTTCTTTTTCAAAAGAAGAACCACGGGAACAAAACGGATTTCAAAAAAACGTTGATAGCGTTGATAGTCTAAATAGCTTCTAACCGTTGTCGTTCGAGCACATCTGACCAGAACCGTTCGGCAACGCGAGGATGCGACCGCAGCCACCCGTGAACGGCCTTCTTTCCATATGCGAGATAGATCGGGTTGTTCGGGTCTTTGCTCACACCCTTGGCTTCTTTGGCCAATTCCGGCGGAAGTTCGACTTCGTCCACCACAGCGTCGAACCTTGGACCCAGGAAAAACGGAAGTGAGTAGCGATCTTGCTGTCCGGGACTCACAACGCGATGATTGGTCGCCTGAAGGTAGCCTCCAGTGACTGCCTCGAGCATTTCTCCAATATTGAACACATAGCTGTTGGGAAGCGGAGTCACGTCAATCAAGTCGCCAGCCTCCGTAAGTACCTGGAGTCCGCCAACATTGTCCTGTTTCAAAAGAGTGGTGAACGAATAGTCCTTGTGGAACCCAACTCCCTGTGTATTTGGTTTCGGCGATGGTGGGTAGTGGGTCAATTTCAGATTGATTGCAGCTTCGCCCTCGAACCACTTGTCAAAGTAGTTCTCTGGCTGACCCAGACTTAGGGCAAATGCCCGTAAAATATCGAGACTAACACGGTGAGCCTCGGACTGCCACTTCAGAATCTTCTCCTTAAAGCCTGGAAGTCCTTCTGGCCACAGGTTGGGTCCAATTAGCCGTTTCCAATCTGGCTGGTCCTTTGTTATTGGATATGCCTTGAGTTCCTGGCCAATATCGACCTGCTCTCGTAGATCCTGGGCTCCAGCGGTGATCTCCGTGCTCACAGGCGTGTACCCTCGAAATTGCGGCGAATTGATATTCTCGATCTTGAGTTTCTCTTCGAGAGGCAGCTCAAAAAACCTCTTCGCCTCATCAAACACCTCGTTCGTCAACTCCTCCGAAATTCCATGGCCAACGACATAAAAGAAGCCAATCTCGTGCGCTGCTTTGCGCAGATCAACAAGAAACTGTTCTCGCTCACTCGGATTGTGGAAACGAGAGATATCGACTATCGGCAATTGCTTCAGTGACATGGCGATGCGACCTACAACCACTAAAAGTCACCAGATTTATATATGCATAGGTCACGAGCCATGACGTTCGCCTGCGTTATCTCCTCCCAGCCCTTGCCCCTTTTTTGATTTCCTTCCGGGGTAAAGAGGAACAAAAAAAAATCACGTGGACGGGTCTGTCGACACCGAGGTTTGCTTACCAGCACCACCACCCGTATATGTTCAGAAGGACGCTCGCTACTATGGGTAAAGTTCCTGTTATCAGAGAGGCGGCTCCTGCTCCGTCAAAGACTCCAGCGTCTGTAATCATTCTCCATGGGCTTGGAGACTCTGGCGAAGGCTGGAGGTTCATTGCTAATGAGGCCCACAAGGTCCCCCAACTTAAACATATCGACTTTGTCCTTCCTTCAGCTCCTCACAGACTTATCACTGCATTCCAGGAACACGCTCCAGGCTGGTTCGATGTAATTGAGTTTGGCGGAAAGGCGGAGGATCCTGAAGGGATCAAAACGACGCTGGGAACGGTCCGTGAACTCATCAAGGCTGAGACGGATCGTGGAGTCCCTCTTGATCGGATTGTCCTTGGTGGTTTCAGCCAGGGTGCAGCTATGACTGCTGCCACCGCCCTTACTTTGCCCGACAAGCTCGCAGGATTTATTATAATGTCTGGCTGGCTTCCAATCGAGGCGGAACTCAAGAAAGTGGGCAAGGAAGCTAACCAGTCTACCCCAGTTTTGGCGATGCATGGTACCCGTGATCACATTGTACCATATGCATGGGGTAAAAAGTCTGCAGAGGTCCTCAAGGACAAGTATGGATTCAAGAACCTTGAGTTCAAGAGCTATGCTGGTGTCGAGCATTCGATTGACCTCGATGGTATCGCAGATATTTTCTCGTTCTTGAGCAAAACACTTCCGGCAAATTAGTTTCTGCAAAGGAGAGTTTAAATAAATACGTTTTTAGCTGTACAATTGGGACCGCTGTTTTTCGAGAGCATACTTGAGATGTGCCGCTTGCAGCTCGTATGCCCTTTCTTTGAGTTTCGCAGATGCGAAATCGCTGATCGCTGATGATGGGGTTTTAGGTGAAACATGCATTAAAACAAACCGGAGGTCGAGTGGAGAATCCTTCAGTAGTTCTCTGATGATTCCAGGCTGTTCAGTGCCCGTGGCAACTAGTTTGAATACAAGCTGATGTAGATCCAAACGTACAGGATCGTGCTCGTCGAGAGGCTTTGACGGTGGGGGTGGAGTACCTGATCCACTGAATGGACTCGTCGAGTACGGATTCAGAGGCTCGCCATAGTTGCTGTACCAGTGTAAAGACCTGAAATCTTGAATTTCGACCAACAACTCGATCGCCTGTTCGTGGAGCCCAAGTCGCGCAAATATAGCGGATCGCTCGAGCTTTAGGCATGCAAGAGGTCCCTCAAATACCGGCAGTAAGGAGGTGAGTTCGAGCTCGTCGCGAAGTAAAGACCCCCAGAAATCCAGTAGCTTTGCCGCGTAGTCTTTTGATTGGTTTGCAACCGACCATGTCCAAAAGTCTGGGCGTGGCCATGATTGCTCGCGGTATTGCTTGTACCACTGTTCGACCTGATTCGCGTCAACAACCTCAAGCAGATCAGACACAATCAACATCGTGAAATCGGCAATGTAGTCCTTGTTGGCCGATGTTTCAGTGGTTGCAACCACGTGTCGGAGATATTTGCGCCACGGATCTCCACTTTGGGTCGCATCTTTAAGCGCATCCAAGATATCCGCGTCACTGATGGCTGCCTGGCGTTCGAAGAAGACACTGAGAGCCAGCTCAGGATCAACTCTCAAAAGCTGAAGCGTCGCGTCCCATACCAATTCCGTGTCTGTGCTCCGTTTAAGGTGCTTGGCGAGGTTCTTGGCAGAATGTTGTACTTCTTCCTCAGGACGCTTCCATTCACCCCGGACAGTCCGGAGCCATACTTTGACAAGTTCAGCATTGTTACCCGATACGTTGTAAATGTGTTCAAGAACGGCGTAGCGGTGTTGTGCCTCAGCCTCTTTTAACACTGCTGCACGCTGCTTCGATGAAAGACCAAGTCTTGCCAAATCGTCATTGTTCAGAAGGGGGACATAATGCGTGAGAATGGTCTGTTGGTCTGGGCCAATACGTCGCTTGTATTCTGCTTTCAAGAATGCAACCAAAAAATCAGAGTCTAGTTGAGACGAGCGCAGTGAGTCGCGTAACTCAACCAACCCAGGATATACTTTGGGTACATCATTCTCGAGGTTGTAAACGTACAAAACAATGTGGTAGTCAAGGCGAGGTCCGTCAGTCCAGTGGCGCAGGGCATCTTTCAACTTGAATGTCGAAGGGTCCAAGGATTTGAGAGCCCCCAACAGCGACAAGTATTCCAGTTCGGCAACTCCCTGTTCGGAGCTAGCTGTCAATGGGTCGAGAGTAACTTGTTTTCCCGAGAGGATCTCCTGCTCCAGCTGCAAAAACTTCGAAGGGGCGAACCAGACATCTATTCCTTTGGGACTGAGCAACGCAATGTCGGCCCAGATCAAGTCGTAGCCTCCTAACTTGGCGGCCAACTCTTGTGAATGGCCATACACTTTCTCGGTGAGACGTGTGATGGATGTGATTTGCTCAACGTTTAGTTCAGTATCGATCGGTTTCGCTGTCTTGAGGTTGTTGATTTGCAACTTGCCCTGGACTGCGGCTACAGCGTATCCCGCACTGGATGTGGCCAGGGCCTTTGGATAACCTTCCCAGACTATAACATCACCCTCCTGGATATCTCCTGATGAATTGACGACCAATCCTGTCGCCAATTCCTCGAGGCTCATTCCTTGAACTACGAGCACCGAGTCAGGTCCTGCTGGCAACACAAATGGGACCATTCCTGGTCCACTTGGAACCAAAGGAGTTATCTTGTTTGTTTGACTTGCATCTACAAAAAAGCATCCCTCGGACGATCCCACGCCTATTAAACTACCACTCACTCTGCATATGGTAGTGGCTCCCTGACAATCAATCGTGCGCACGAGCTGGATTCCGCTATCAGGAAGGACTTTTATCACTCGAATTGCCGAAGAGGATAATACAGCGGCCATTGAAGGCTCGTCCAGCGAGCATCCACCGTGAACGTCTCTCATTGCCACACCCTGGGCCAACTCGAGAGACGGTAGAGTGTATCCCGTAGCAGCTCCACTACTGGTGAACACTAGGAGCCGTCCAGGATTCGGTAACACAAACATTGATGCTATCGACCTATTCTTTTTTGTGGTCGATGTTTCTATGAGCGTTGGCTTTAGTCCATCAAGGGCGTATGATGCGAGAAGTCCATCAGAGGTTCCGATATAGAGACAGGCGTTGTACACGTCCACCGACGAAATCTCCGCTTTTGATGGAGCTTCTTGAGTCGCATTCGGTTCAGAATTGTGTTCCCGCGCATCCTCAACGTCTGGGATGCTCAACAGCCGACTCCACATAGACGTGGCTGCGAGATGTGAGGTTGCCGATCATCTGACCAAGCCTCGCCTAATATATGGGAAGTCAATGGAGATGGTTTCTAGGCCTGGCAACTCGATGATTTATATCTTGTAGGGTGTTATAGTTCTCAAAGTATGCATAGATGCTAATAAATAAATACAATTATAGTCGAGGAGCTCCTCTTATCGCGTTCCCATGGCTCCAATGATCCCAACTATTTTGTGTTTCAAACAGTCCATACCAAAAAGTAATCTTGCTAAAGAGCAAGACAGTATTGGCTAGGACATTTCGACAGAATCATCGAACATCGAGCCATCGGTCAACCCATCGTTCGGATTTGCGCGTTCATTTCCAGCAGCCCACGACGCATCCTGTGCAGTGTTCCACGGTTGTCGACACATCGGACACAGGTTCTCGGATTGTGCCATCTCGATCCACTTGCGAATGCAATGCTTGTGGAATGCATGGCTACATGTACCCTTCACTGGAGGACAGCCTTCGCCAGGATATATACACTCGGGACATGTTCCCTCGAACTGGACGCGACAGATGCCACAGACCTCGTCACCAAAGTCTTTCCATTTCCAAATTCCAATGGCAGTCCATTCGTTTATTTTGACCTTCATCGACTTGTCAAACTGTCAACTCGGTTCGATATCCTTACGGCATGGCTGACCCCCGTGATGGCCGATTACGCGAGGTCTTATGCAAAGTGCTGATGCGTGTGACCCCAAGGATAATATATCACATTCCCCATCGGTGTTGATACATCTTCCAATTTGAACGACGCGAAGACCATAATATCCAGCGCGGGTGCTGCACTTGTTGTCACCTGTTACCATGGAACTCACACATGAGACCGAACTCCGCGAACAGGATAAGTGGCTGCCCATTGCCAATGTGTATCGAATCATGAAAAATGCCCTTCCCAAGAACGCCAAAGTGTCCAAGGAGGCCAAGGAGTGCGTCCAGGAGTGCGTGAGCGAGTTTGTGAGTTTTATTACCTCCGAGGCAAGCGATAGATGCAGCAATGAGAAGCGCAAAACCGTAAACGGAGAGGACATTTTGTTCGCCATGACCTCCCTAGGATTCGAAAACTACGCCGAAGTACTCAAGATCTATCTCACAAAGTATCGCGAATACCTCAACTCGAAGGAAAGAGCCAAGAGATCGGCCGCTGTCGCGTCCATGATGGAATCAGCCGCTATTGACGACAATGTTCCCATCTCCTCTGGCGATAGCAGCGTGGCTCCCCAAGATTCCGAAGCTCCCCGGGTTGCTGGTGAAAGTTTCGCGGCTGGTGCTTCAGACGAGTCTGGGGCTCCAAGAGATGAACGGTTCCCTTACAATTCCTTCGACGGGGCTCAGGACGAGTCTGCCTTATATGACGAGTACCAGGGCCAATTCACGAACGAGGTCGACATGGGCCAGTTCAGTAACGAATAGATCATTTGACGAGACACACAATTAATGCAAGTTTTAGTTTTAGTTTTTAGTTATACAATATTAGCATCGTGTATATACTTCCTTACTTTTTGCCATTCTTGCGCACTTTCTCTTTCTTTCCATTTTCCTTCTTGGCATCCTTCTTGGCGTCCTTCTTCGTGTCCTTCACGGCATCCTTCTTGGTGTCCTTCTTGTTGTCCTTGCCCTCAATGAGACCGAGGAGCAGGTCCCGGCCCTGCTCACGGCTCTCCTTGGCAATCTGCCTGTAGTGACTCTTGAGAAGCTTGCGAAGAGGTTCAGCATCAGGCTGCACCTCAAGAAGCGAAATAACGGCGAAATTGCCTTCGCCAATACTCCACTGCACGGGATACTCCTTAACAAGTTCCTCCAATTCAGAAGCAAACACGGGGATGTTACGTGCCAACAGTTTCGCAACACGGCTGCAAATAGGATTAGATTGGAGCGGATGTGACTTTTCGGCAGGATCTCCAGAGAGGGCCTGGACAAGTGCGTCAATGGCAGTGCTGAAAGCCTCACTATCAGCCGTCTCATCCTTGTTCTTGGTCAAACTGATCAGTAGATCGCCAATAAATTGCATTCCAAGCGTGTCGGTCACAGGGACCTGCTGTACAGCGCTCAACATGGCTCCACTGAATGCGACCCGCAATTCCTGGCGTCTTGCCGCATCCTCCTTCTTGGAGGTGAGCTTCTTGAACTCGTTGATCTCATCAAACCGAGGCTTGACCACTGAGAAATACTTGGGCGACTCGCCTACCAACAAATACAGAAATGCCCGACGACCATATCGGTCGCACATGAGTTCAGACATGATCGGCTCGTAGGTAGCTGCAAACGCCTTGTGCACGAGAACAGTATCGTCAACGCACATAAACAGTGAAGTGAGCACGAGCTGGCCAAATTGGTCCTTGGCAAGCTTATCCGCAAACGGACGAAGGGCCCTGATGATTCTCTTTCTCTCCTTGGCGTTAGCTAGGGCAATTGCGAGACTGGCCACCTGTGATCCAGCAGTAGTGTGCACCATATCGGCAATCTGGTCAGCAATCAAGTCGATAAACGTTTCACGGTCAGAACTGGTCGGATCAATGTTACGCACGTACTCGAGCATAGCCGCCTGAACGATCTCGAATCCAATTGAGCCCTTGTTCACGGCAGCAGTGATCACTTTGTTCAGGTTATCCAACAAGTAGGGACGCTTCTCAGGGAACTGCTCCAAGAGCTCCTTAAGGCCACTGGCATTCTCGCCCTTGTCCTTAAACAAGGCAAACTCAGAGCCGTAGAACTCTCTGAGCATTTGTCTACGCTGAGGAGCAGTCGCGTAGTCTCTATATGCGTCCTCAATGACGTAGGCACCCTCGCGATGGCCCATGAGCTTCCTGAAGCTGCCATGCAGCTCGTCAAGAATCTGTGTCCTCAACGCTGCAGATCCGTAATGGAGCATCTTAACCAACAGGTACTTGCCGTAAGAACTCTTCGCAAGATCCACATATGATCCCTTCAATGCGTTGGTGATTCCAACACGCTGCTCCTTTGTTGAGTGCTTGAAGATTGTCTGGACAACTCGCGACGAATCGTGTCTGAACACGACCTCTTTCCATCCAAGCTTATCGACAGCATCGTAGGCCTCGTCCACAAACTTTCTCCTGACCTCAGTGGCCAGAGCCTTTGTACGCATCTTCTCCCACAGTTTCTTGATATCTTCAATCTCATGTCCGTGAGCTTTTGCGAGTTTCCGCTCATTTCGAGCCGCCTTTTGTTCTTGTCTCTTGGCGCTCTTCTCCTCAGGAGTCATTGTACTGTTCAGGCTCTCAGGCTTGTCCTCGTCAATCTCCATCTCCTCATCAACTTCTTCCTCATCCCCAGAATTCGAATTGGCATCGGAATCGAGCTGGTCAAGTTCGTCCAGATCGTCCTCGGAGCTAGAGCTTTCGCTCACTTCCTCACTGGACTCGGATGATTCCTCAGGCTCAGGAATAACAGCCTTCTTCGACTTCGCCGGAGCCTCCGACCGAAGCTTTTTGCTTTTATTTTCAGGGGCACTCGCACTGCGCTTCCCCATTTTTATTTTCCAGTGGTGCTTGAAAGGAAAATTTCAGTCTCCAGGCTTATTTAATTTTTTTTGGTCCCCCCAGAGGAGAGAGAAAGAATGATCACGTGTTTCAGGATATATACTGGTCTCAATTTAAACCACTATATCTCTATAGCTCGTTGTGTACTAAATTGGCTTTCGCCGAACTTCCGACAACAACATATTTAATGTAGAGATCGCCACGATCATCTGAATCTTGCAATGGCATGCCCTCGCCCTTGACGATCTCAATGTGTCCATTATCAACGCGCTCGCCTGCTGCACGTTGGATGGTGAATTTGGAGACTTGATCGAGTCTAACAAGCTCGCGAGTCCATCCTCCCATTGTAGCATCTTTAAAGCTGAGAACTTCCTCCCTGAACAGGTTTGAACCTCGTCTTCTGTAGCCCTGGGGGTCGTGTTTCGACTCAACTACCTGTACAATAAGATCACCAGCGTCCCAGTCGGGATCTTGGTCTGATTCGCCATGAATAACATGGTTGAACTTTTGTGGTGATCCAGGTGGAAGGTGGATCTCGTATTGGCGCTCCTCTCGAACCACCCGCTTACCGTGGCAAGATGGGCAGGGTTTGGCGATAGTAGTTCCTGAGCCTCCACACTGGTCACACTGCATTTGAATACGCTGGATCATTCCAGGAGCGATCTGGTGTTGAACAACGCGCTGTCCTTTACCATTGCAGGCGTTACATGTGACGCGTTTGCCATCTGCACTGCCAGTGCCATCACACTCCAGACAGATTCCTTGCTGTTCAAGTGCGAACTGGATGTTGGGACCCGTATACATGTCCGAAAGTGATACCAAAAGCCTGGTGTTTGTATTTGGTCCACGGCGTCTTCCTGGAGCGCCGCCAGAACCAAATGCTCCACCGAAGAAGTGGGCAAAAAGGTCCATAGGATCCTGGTGGTGGAAATTTCCTCCTTTGAGTCCGTCCTCGCCATATCTGTCGTATTTCTGGCGCTCCTCCTCGTTCGACAACACTTCGTATGCGTTTCCAATTTCTATGAATTTTTGCTCGGCTTCTTTGTTTCCTGGGTTCTTGTCAGGATGATGTTTACGACTCAATGCGCGATATGCTTTTTTGATCTCGATCGCACTGGCATCTCGAGAAACGCCCAAAGTCTCGTAGTAGTCTGCTGCTACGCAAATAAATAGACAGGCCAATACCCACCATCGGATTAACTGCCAGCTCATCGCTCGGTGGTGAATTTCAGGCGTGTGGTCTTTAGATAAGCTTCTAAACCTCTTCATATGAGCCAACGCGTTCATGTGGCTTGTGCGCGGCTGGGAGTTAGATTAGTCGTTCATACATACCTGTTGCCGGTTACCCACAATTTAACAGCTACGGCCATATCCAGGTGAAAACGAGACTTCCCGTCCGATCAGTCATATCTAAGCATCTGAGAGCCTTACCAAGTATTGCGGTGGGAGACCACGCGAGAACAGAAGGTGCTGTAGTTCTTTTGTATTTTTTTTTTCGGCTCCTGAGGTGTTGATGAAAACTTTCCTACAACTATGCACGAGGTGATCCACGTCTCGCATGGCCCTCAGGCCAATTACTTGACGTCAAGGTTCTTCAATCGCCAGGAAACCTATTTTGTTTACAAAAAAGAAGACCTACCCAAGTCGCATGTTGACCCCAGCGTACTCTTCTCTTCAGGGAAGCAATACACTCCACGTGCGCTGTTCTGGGACTTTCGGAATGGCTTCGGCCACCTTGAAAAGTTTGGTTCCGTTTACGAACACAAGGATACTCCTGAAGGTGTAGACACATCTGTGTCAGGTCGCGAACTGCCTCCAGGAAGCTACTGGACAGACGATCTGCGGGTTCCTTTACATCCCGAGAGTTTGCACGAGATCCCTGACTGGGAGTTCGACCCCGAATTGTTCCCCCATGGCAGGCCCAGGGGTTCTACGAAGGAGTCAGGTTGCCCAGAGTTCTCAAGGTTCGAAATGGGTGTAGAGGAGTTCAAGTCTGTGGCAAAGAGGGACAATGAGGAGTATCTAGATGAATCTCTCCGCAAATCTATGGAGAAATGTGACCTCTTGTCGGGAATCGATCTCAACACGAGCCTTGGAGGGTGGTCTGGATTCAGCTCCGTGTTTGCAGAGACTCTCAGGGATGATTTTGCTCCTAAATTACCTGTTTTCACCTGGCTATCGGTCTCTCGACCGACACTCAAGTACACTGATGACTTTTTGGAAAGTATGCTCGCTCTGAGTGAATTCAGTTCGGTGGTTCTTCCTCTCGCTGAACCTGCAACCGATTTCGCTGCAGTTGCCAGTATTCAGTTGCCAGCGTACGAGACATTATGCCTGCTGTCGAGTCTTAGAAAAGATAGGGTGTCCATGTTCACACTGGCTGAACAAATGACACTCCAGGGAAATGCAAATATTATGTCTGTGCGTGATCTGAGAATCGACCCGTTTTCTAAACTGTCAAACCCTCAGATCAGATCTCGGGTTGAAATTGTGCGTGCAGGATCCTCTGAAGTTTCTGACGATGATGAGCTTTTCGACATTAAGGGATACCCGGTTGAAGATGAGACTATCACAAAGTATATTTGTCCACAGGCGTCCAATGAGCAACCTGCCACCTACCACGAGATCGTACTAGATAGCGGGCCTATCAACATGCGCAAAATGGTCTCTCCCCGCGACCACTCAATGAGGGAAAGGATCTACGAACTCACTGAGCCCTACATTTGGAGATGGCAGGATAGTGACGATGAGTCGGATTAAGTGTATAAATAAATTAGTCGTAGTCAACCAGGGATGGTTTTGCCTTTTTGAACCGAGCTATGTTTTCTGCTGATATCAAGCTAGTCTTGATCCGCTTTGTACTTGGTTCCGGTTCTGGTTCAGGAGAGAGTTCGGGCGACAGCTCCGGTGACTTGGGCTCTGAAGGCTCAAGAGCGGGTTTAGTGTGATCGATTGAGGTTGTCGGTTGACGACTCTCAACGCCTTCTTTGTCCCATTGGATTGCGAGGGTTTCTTTTCCGGTGAGCGTCTGATTGGCCATCGCTTCTTTGGCAAACTGTGCATTCCATTCGTTTGCAAAAGTGACGACAGCGTATGAATCATGAGTTTTGAAGTGGTCGATTTTTCCGTACATTTCAAAATTGACTCGCACTTTTTTCGGATCGACGCGACTATGGCCTCTGGCGTTATATCGCACATAGAGGCTTCTATTCACATGCATAAAAGACCCGACTCCCTTATAATCGTCTCTATAACTTGAGTGCTTTTTCCTTCCAAAACAATCAACGTTTGGGTCAAAATCATCACTCGAGTCGGGTAATCGATGGAGACATTTGCAGTCAGAGCCCTTTGTGCACATTCCTCTCGCAAACCACACGCACACATACGGCTGGCCGCCACGCTGTTTAATTGGATCTGCCTTTGTGTATCCTGAGTGTTTTTTCACATCACATTTGAAAGGAGATCGTTTTCTGATGACCCTGCTGGAATTGCCTCCAGAATTTTTGCCATAGTACACATTAAGCACCACACCTGGGTCGTCTCGACTTAACCCGATACTTTTAAAGTATTCGTCTAGTTGATCTTGGGTGGTTTGAGCCACTGCAGGGTGTTCTCCGCGTTGGCCCTTGTCCATCGGCAGAAAAAAATAGACCCTAATTAACCCGGGTAATAACCGTGAGGCACACGTAAGCCGCATCAGTCTGCTTTAAGTGCATGTGCGGTGGTGTAAGCGAACCGAACGAGGGGTGTGTTACGTACAAAATTAACGTTGGCGCCGGGATCTGGGTTGATTGAAAAAGGTCCAACCGCCCTTTCTAAGAACGTCTCACAAAAAAAAAAAAAAAAAACGCGGGACAGGAGAACTTCACGTTCACAGATCAGGGTTTCCCTGAGCACATTCCGACGCATACACCCTACCATTACACTCGGGACATCCTTAGCAAAATTACCCAGCATTGCCTGCTACAGTAACTGGATCGTCTCAGGGTCTCACCGTTATGGCCGATAGACCCGACTCCACAGCCGACGTGAGCACCGCAAGCTTCAAACCGGATGCCGATGACGAGAAGACTACGCCTGAACCAATTGTGGATCATAAAATCGAAACCAATGAAACTTCGGATACCGCGGCTTCTTCAGAAACGGCCAGTATCAGGCATATCCCTGACGGAGGCTGGCGAGGATGGCTTGTGGTTCTTGGCAGTTTCACGGCGGTAATCTCTACATTTGGCGTGTCGAACTCTTCTGGTACTATTGAACACTACCTAAAGCAGGATCGTTTGTCCCAGTACTCTGAATCAGAAATCGGCTGGATCTTCTCCTTGTGGCTGTTCTTTATGTATTTTGGTGGTGTCCAGACCGGTCCGATTTTCGATGCCTATGGCTTGAGACCACTGCTCATTCCTGGTTGCGTAGGCTACGTTGCCAGCATTTTCATTTTGAGCGTCTGCAAAGAGTATTATCAATTTATTCTTGGCTTTTCAATATTAGGTGGCATTTCTTGCTCAATGATCTTCAATCCCTCAATCACAGTGATCGGGCATTGGTTCCTCAAACGCAGAGCCCTTGCTACGGGATTTTCAGCCGCTGGAGGTTCTATAGGAGGCATCTACATGCCGCTGATGCTCAACAAGCTGTTCCACACAATTGGCTACGGCTGGGCGATTCGCGTGATGGCTTTTATCATTTTGTTTTTGCTGATAATAAGTTGTCTCACTCTCGAAAGCAGGCACGTGAAACGGAAAGTACATTGGCGCGAAGCTCTTATAGATGTGAAGGCTCTGCGCGTCAAAGAGTTCGCCGCTTGTGTTGCCGCCATCTTCCTCGTTGAATGGGGAGTTTTTGTGCCCGTTGTGTACATTGTATCATACGCTCAAGCTCAAAATTTGTCACTGGGCTACTCCAACGCTTTACTGGCATATCTTAATGTTGGTTCAACTCTCGGAAGAACTGTGCCAGGTTGGTTCGCTGATAGGTATGGCAATTATAACGTGATGGTGGTCACATCCCTCGTGACTGGTATTATGATTCTCGCCGTTTGGTTGCCTGCTGGTACTTCCAAGGGCGGGTTGACAGCATTCGTTGTACTGTTTGGCTTTTGGTCTGGATCCACCATTAGCCTTACCCCAGTATGTGTTTCCGCTATTTCGAAGACAAAGGACTACGGAAAACGGTACGGAACCGCGTACTCGATCTCTAGTATCGGCGTACTTACAGGTCTTCCTATTGCCGGGTCCCTCACAGACCACAATTTCCGTGGCCTCATTATCTTCTCAGGCGTTGTCTACATTGCTGGATCCATGAGTTTCCTGATGTCAAGACTATTTGCTGTAGGAAAGCAGCCAATTTTCTGATTTCAGGGGACAAAAAAAGATATGGGCAGTATGCTCTACCAAAGAGACGATGCCCATACACACAAACTTTTATTTATTGTGACGTATAATATTAATGAGTTCAGTACTTTCGTAAGGCTCTTCCCGCTGCACGAGGATCAGTGGGCATCGAGTTGACTGGAGCTTGAGTCTGCTGTACACGACGTGAGTTCGCATCGGGGGCGCGAGGATCCATGTGAACCTCACCTCGTCGAGGTCCCTGACTGTCCCGAGGATCTCGGAATCCTCTAGAGTCCGGAATATCGCGATTGTTCCTGTAATTTTCGCCTCCCCACCTTTGAGTGTTAGGTAGTCTAGGATTTCTGGAATAGGGAGTGTCACTTCGTGGATGTCTCTGAGAATCACGATTGTTGGGTCGCCGAGAGTCTCTGTTGTTAAATGAGCCAGGAGTGTGCTTCGCAGGTCTATCTCTGCCGATATTTGCGTTTGCATGTGTTCTTTTCCGCGTGAGCTCAGCGAGTTGGGCTCGTGCGCCTTGCCTGCCTCCTTTTCCTCCTCCGAGACGACGGGGTCTCCAAGACTTTTGAATTCTCCCTCGTTCTGTATCTGTAACAATGCGTCGTCCTTTTATAAGAGCACCGTACTCTGCGTTTAACGCTGACCTCAATGCTGATGGATGCTCGAACACGATGAACGCATAGCCTCGCGACTTATTTGTATCCTTTTCACGGACAATTGTAACTTCCCTGATTCTCCCGTGTTTCGAAAAATGTGCAAACAGGTCCTCTTTCTCGATTGAGTACCTTAATCGACCGACAAACAAAGTGCACCTTGGGTCTCCGGGGAAGTCATCCTTTCTCGAGCTCCACAACGACAGCTCTTCTTTCAATTTGTTCTTCTTCAGGGTATCTTTGGCTTTTTTGATTTCCCTTCGTTTTTGCAATTCAGTTTTAACATGAGAGTATGGATGTTCACTCTTATAGGATTGCACATCTGCGAGAAGCGATGCAACGCCAGATATGGGGCACGAACGACGCAGCTCAGGCGCTATATCTATTGAAGCCAAGTACCTAGGAGGTAATCCAGGATTAAAAAGTGCTTTGACATCGTTGTTCATGATCAATTCCTTGCCTTTCGGCACACAACCACGACGAAAGATGAGAGTGAGAGAGATTACGTTAGGACATTTTCAGATTTGGGACGCGAGATGCAGTAAGACCAGGCCTCTCTCTGAGCTGTTTACACACAAAACAACTTTAGTTAGATACACTCTATTTAAAAAATGTGCATAGACATTTACCGGTATGCAATAACATGTGCTTATTGTTTTGTCGGGAATTGAGCGTTTGCGAGACGCTCAAACTCAGCATACTCGTCGTCTTTAATCTTGTAACAATGCTCTTTAGCTGGGAACTCGCGATTGCGGACCTCAGCTGTATACTTTTCAACAGATTTCACACTGTCCTCAAGCATAGTTCCATATCGCTTGAGGAATTTGGGCTGGAAAGCGTCGAATGCTCCAAGCATGTCTAATTGTACAAGTACCTGTCCGGCTGTACCAGGGCCAGCACCAATTCCAATCATAGGAACGTTAACCTTTTGTTGTATAAGGCGTCCGACACGATCTGGCACTCCTTCAATAACGAACATGGAGGCTCCAGCCTCTTCCAAAGCTACAGCATCTTCAAGGACTTTAAGTGCAGAGGTAGCGCTTCTGCCCTGTACCTTGAATCCTCCTGTGCTAAGTTGTCTTTGTGGGGTAAGACCAATGTGAGGCATTGTGGGTACTCCATATTTGTTGAGCTGCTCGACTGTTGGCACTAGCTCCATTCCGCCTTCAAACTTGACCATTTCCGCTCTTCCATACTTGAGCATCTTCATAGCACTTTCACATGCCTGTTGTGGACTCACCTCATAGCTGCCAAAAGACAAATCTGCGGCTAGAAATGGCCTTGCAGCTCCTCTTCTCACCGCTCTGGTATGATGCATCATATCTTCAAGCGTGATTTCAGAGGTATCCTCATACCCCAGAGAAACCATAGCCAATGAGTCTCCAACAAGTATTAAATCAACTCCAGCTTGGTCGGCTATTCTTGATGAAATTGCGTCGTGTGCTGTTAATACCACGATTGGCTCATTATTCTTAAACTTTTCATAGAGAGCTGGTAAGGTCACCTTAACACTTCGCCCCGGTGCATTGTAGTGGCTCCAACGTACTGGCGATCTAAGTAAGTACGGTGGGAATCTTGCAAGTGCTCTCCTTGTCAAAAAGTACATTGCAGACCCAGAAGTGCGAGGCTTTATTGTGAAAAGGCGTAGCTCCCTACAAATAATTTGACAGCCTTCGGGGAAGGCGCAGCTGACTGTGAGGACTCAACGGCTTTGTTGGGAGCTGAGGTGCATTTTAATTTGCCTCGGTACAAAGCTGGGGATATTTGAAATTTATACGACAAAGTCTTATTGTCGTGGCAAAAAAAAAGCTAGAAAATTCACGTTAATAGGTTCGATTTTTTTTTAAATCGGCCACTTAATTGTACCATGGGGCTATATGTAACATGGCATAGCCTATAGCTTCAAGCATGTTCATAAAAAGATACCAGAATACTATTTTAGTTAAACTGCGGTACAGTATAGTCGTGGGGTATGGAGTCAAGCGAATCAATGCACGCAATGATCCAACCAGGTTCGATCTCATCGAGCACGTAATAAATAAGCAGGTGCGGCTGCTGTATGTGTCGGTCTTCCTTAACAATGATTCCTTGGTCCACAGTGGAGAGCGTTCCTGCTCGTGATCCAGTTGCTCTGCCAACGAAAATCGAAGGCAAATCGATTAAACTGAATGAACTTGTAGACGCCCAAGTTCCTGAGGCAAAGGCAGGCTCGTGGTACTACAACAAATACTACCTCGGTAATGGGCACCTTCAGACTTTTCTAGCGAGCTCCTCGTACGAGAAATTATACAAGATCGATTATGGACGCCGAATCTTTAGATGGGAAGACGGATCTGAGATCAGTGTCGATTACGCCCTTGCCAACGATTCCGACGCATCGGATAAATGGGCTCCCAGAGAAGGTTTACCTCGATTGCCCATCAGAACACGCTATCTGCGCCCAGAGGAGGTTCTGCGGTTGGATGATCCGACCATTGAAACTCCAATTGTCATTAGTTTACACGGACTGACGGGAGGATCTCATGAAAACTACGTCAGGGCAACGATTGAGCAATTACAGGCAAAAGGATTTGATTGTGCAGTTTTGAATACACGTGGATGCAACCGGACAAAGTTAACTACCCCGGTTCTCTTTAATGCCGCCTGGACTGAGGACATTCGCCAGGTGATCGCCCATATTACCCACACACAGCCCAACCGTCCAATCTATTTGGTTGGATACTCACTGGGCGCTGCAATTCTTGCCAATTATCTTGGTCAAGAGGCAGACAACTTCCCGAAGCAGATCGCCGCAGCTTCGATTGTTTCTGCGCCGTGGGCTCTTGATCTCTGTAATTACACACTGGTGAACTCATTCTTCGGACGGAACATTTACTGCCGATCTATGTCCGCAAACCTATGCCGTGTCGTGAAGAACAATCGCGCCGAATTGGAGCACAGTACCGTCATGTCTCAGCTCATGAAGAACCTGGATAAGAAGCTCAAGGAGAATGGAGGGTCGATTAACAAGATCGACGAGTTCGATGATATCATGACTGCTCCTGCTTTCGGATTCAACTCGGCCTACGATTACTACCGTACTTGCAGCCCTAACCAGAGAATGCGTGATATTCGCGTGCCGTCCCTGGTCCTGCACGCAAGGGACGATCCGATCATTATGGATGGCGCATTCCCGTACCTGGACTTGGAGAGCAACCCGAATCTTCACACTGTCACCACTACTTCTGGAGGACATCTCGGTTGGTTCAAGGCCGACGGCGGACGCTGGTATGCTGAAGTAGTTGCGAAGTACTTCGCGGCCTTCAGAGATAATGTGGACGTGTCGAAACGCGAAGATATTCCTGCTCGTCAACCACGATTGTTTGCGAACAAGTTCGATGTTGCGGCGGTGATCAGCCGTGCCGAAAAGTGAATTGTATTGAATAGATTTACCCTAAAATTTATCGCGGAATTCTGTGCATAAGAACTGGTATTGTGCCTGGAGGCTTTCAGGAATATGAGCGCCATAGAACTCGAGAGCCTTCTCTACTGCGCCTTTGAATTGCGAGAAACACTCTTGGAACGACGGTTCCTCTTGATATAACGCATATTCTTGTATGCCGCCATTGAGAGGAGCGTGGATCACTCCAACAAGAACGAGTTCCAAATGGCGTAGATTTTCTGGAGATAGTAGCGCAGAGAGCTGTGCTGTCTTGGTGTTTAGGTCCTCCATGGCCCGACGCATAGCAGAGACGTGCTCTTTTCGTACTGACTGCACAGGTGAAAAAAGTGAAAGGACAATAGTCTCACTAATTCTGTAGAACAAGCGGCTCACGCCAGCACCAGTGCCTAGACGGTCCTCGCTACCTGGCTTGTCACGCATGAATCTAATGTGCTCCCAGAGGCTACTATGACGATCCAAGTTATCGTCCTTCGCCGGATTAACCTCAGAGACAGTATAGGATAAAGGATTCGAGTACGGGACAAACGCCTCTTCTGATATGCTTCCTTCGAATTCTGCTCTCAAGCTCTCTATTGTGCTTCCGAGATGTCGCTGACCACCATAGTAAATGTAATTGCGACCAGAAAGACATCCCAGGTGTGGAACATTGGGCTTGAATTCGATCAAATAGTAACGCTGACGTGGTTCGGTCTCCGGAGTACCCTTCTTGTCGCAAAGGATAGAAAACTCAAGTGCCTCCACAGAAACCTGCTTATAGTCGCGCAGTGTAGTCAGATCGTTGATCAGTCGATGTCGAACGACCAGAGATTCGTATTTGAAGTTACCCTCGTCCAGAAGTTCTGCAGCGTATTTCGTTAGTGACAACCGCCGTTCGTATTCAGACTGCTCTGGAAGCGCTGGAGTTTGCCTATCCGGTACCATTTTCTGTTTGTCCCAATTGTAAGATTCAGCTAGAAGAAGATATGCCATGCCCAGAGCCCTGGTATCATGATCATGGCTAATCAGGATCGACTCGAGTGTACTCCTGTAAGCCAGCTCATACCCGGAGTGCAAAAGGCGTGCCAAATACTCTTGCCTAGCTAGAAGTGACGCCGGAAGCAATTGAACTGTCAGTCGAAGTTGGAACGCCTTCTCTATTCCATCCAGTGCGCGTCTATAGACAATCGGTCTGTCTTCTGATAATGACGTCTTGAGTCTTGAGAAGAGGGGTCCAATATTAACGGAGCGTAGCGGTTCCGTGACACAGAGTTGATCGAACGCCCGGACAAGAAGTTCTCCAAATGCAGAGAGGTCACCCTCCATGACAGCCCAATGTACTGCCATTCTCTCTATGAGTATCCGTGAGATCAAGTCCAATGCCCTAGTATTCTCACCCCTGCAAGCAAGTCCCAGATAGAGCAATAGTGAGTATGCTGTTGTTGAACTGTCAAGGAGTGATTGGCCTTGCAAGTCCAGTTGATTCCAAGCGTGCGCGACGAGTTCAAGAGCGTCGAGCTGGAGAGAGCCCTCGGGATGGTATAATACGAAAGAGGTCAAGAGGTTACCACAATTTGAACCATTGTGGGGTTTTGCCAAGTTCATCGCACAGATGATCGCATCGAGGAAAAAGTCGGTCTTGTCGGGTATCGTAGAACCAGCCGTATCCATGCAAAGCTTTAGCGCTAGTCTTAGGAAGTTGAGCGCTTTCGTGTACAGTAATTTATAAAGAGAAACCCATGTTCCGTCGATTCTGGCCTCGACGATCGTCTTCGCTAGAGCCAGGAGAATGTTTGGGTCCGTGAGTGATGTCGTGGAACTCTCGAGGACAACACAAAGTTCCAAAGCTGCCTCTAGAGTCTCATTGCTCGTATTTTTTGAGACGATAATTTCTTTGCCAACTTGGTGGTCGAAGCCTGGAAAGAACGACTTCGGTGCGACAGAGGCCTCCACTGGAAGTAGCGTCAATATTAAGGTAGCCAATCCAGGAGTGAATTGATCTGTTGTCGGCAAAAAGGAGAGCACGCCTGAAACAGCTCTTATCTCCGAAATGGTACGTGAGCGAGATTTCCAGAATGGCACCGTCCATCTGTGAATGCGAGATGTTAGCGCGGTCGAGTTGCCACCTTCGGAGGGCATTTGTTGGCCTAGCCGAGCAATGAGGCGGTAGAAGGCTACAGCGACCTCGTCTATAGGATGAACGCAGTCTAGAATTGAGAACAGTTGGGTTTCAAGTTCACTGGCCGGGCCGCTCTCATCTGTTGGAGCAAAGTACAATCGCTCAAGTCCATCAAGACAGATTACTTGCAGCCTCCTGCGTTCATCATCCACCGAACTCTGGAAGAACTTCACCAGCGAGTGGGTCAGCGGAAGAATGGCGGTCGCATGGCTGCGACCAGGCAGGTAAGAACGCACCAGTCTTCCAACACAGGGCAGGAGCTCCAACGCATCTTCAATGACGACATAGGAGCTGTCGGAAATTATGTTCGTGAAGGCACGTACCAAGTTATTGACGAGGTCCGAATCCTCACATAGCTGTGGCTGGATGAGATACTCATTTTCTTCTTCGGACACCCACAAAAGTAGTCTTATGAGAGCAGGTGCTGCAGCAGTCACCATGGTACTGTCATCCTCCGAGGCGAGACTAGTGAATCTTTTGAGTAACTTGTCGAACCAAAGCCTTGTGTCTACCTGGCTTGCGGTGAATGAAGATACCACATCTCTTAGTCTGGGCTCAGAGTCTGAGAACATGAGCTCCAATAGAGGCGGATAGGTAGACTGTGATACTACAATACATTCGACCTGGATTGAGCCAACCACTAATGGTTCGCCGTTCGTTGCTACATCGTAAAAAGTCGCATCCGCAGTCCCGCTGCTGTTTTTCACTCTGGCAGACCCTAGCAACTTCTCTTTCCGATAAAGCTCAATTGAATGGTGTTTCTCAACGGGAAGGACTACGGACAGTCCGACTTCTTCTCCTTCCGCGACGGGGCTCCGCTTGTCAGTTGGAACGATACGAATCCAGAGTGAGCTATCAGGCGATGAGTCGCTGCCTCGGATCACAGACTTTTCGAGACGCAGTACTTTGTAGCTTGCATGCAAAAATTCGCCTTGACGTAGTAGGTTGAGGCAATCCGGGAGCAGGGACTTGACAGGCGGGAAGTAAGGGGTCATGATCAAGGTTCTCCTAACTTTCACATTCACCTCCACAGGCCGCGCATGGAAGATCTTCAGACCGGACGCAGCACCCGAAACTAGCCGCCTGTGAAGAGTGCTCAACCCATTGGGTGGCTTGGCCTTGGTTGTGAAGAGTTTCATAAGTATCTTCTGAGAATGATCTTCATTGCTCTGGCTGCGAGGCTTTAACGCTGATGAGACATTGGCAAATCCAACGGCATTGAGGGCCATTCCATGCTCCGACTCTGTTCCTGCCTCCATGACGAGTACCACACGCTTGTTAGTGGGCAGTATGTGCCGAAACACACATCGGGTAGTAGTTGGCAGTTCGCGAGGTATGACGTCTGAACACTCGTAGTTTACACTCAGTCGGTCATTCTCCGTTGCAAGGTGCATTCTAAACATTGTAGATGGTAGGTCTGCGGGGAGCTTGATTTCGACATAAACGTCGCAAGGTGACCAGTTTGCCGACATTGGTCCCACCACAGTGCCAGTGGCCTGCTGTACTTGTAAGTGTGCTAGAAGTGCTGGCTTCATTCCCCTCACAATCGCCCCTGTGCTTGGATCGCGGACAATGATAGGGAGTTTAAAGAGACCATTGTAGTGGCTCATGAGAACAATCGCTTCGTTTACCTTGTGCTCTGCTTCGAGACTCAGGAGCCGCTGTGCAGCCAAGATAATCTCATGTTCGCGCATATGATATTGACAGATGGCGCTAATCCATAACACGGCTGTATGGAACACATTTTCACTGAAGGGAATAGCATCTCGATTTTGAGGCTTAGTTTCGGAAGATGTCAAGCCAAATTCGGGCTTCTCCTGAACAGAAATTGAAGTGACAGTTCTTGAGCGAGTATCCAAATGCCAGGATTTCTTTGTAGAGTCGTACTTCAGAAGGTAACCTCCGTACAACTCCTCAAGGGCGCTGCACTTGAGGGCCACAAAGACATCTTGACTTTGGTCAGGCTCCCACAGGACAGCTTTCGCTTCTGGCAGCCAGTTCCACTTATGAGCGCTCTCACCCTCCATGTTCCACTTTTTATTTCTTTGGTTCAAGTGTTAGAGATGACGGAAAACACATCGTAGATTAAGGCGGTCAGTAAATGACTTAGACATCAGGGCTGGGGTTCCAGAGTAGTCATGAGGAACCACATTTTACGTGACTATCGGGGGATGTGTGCATATTTTTAGAACTCGGAGGTATCGCGAAAAGATTAATTATTTATGCTCGTACTAACTGACATTAAGCACTATCGGAGGAGCCATCGTCACTGGCCGCTGCGCCCCAATTAGACCTCATGGTATTTTGTCTGAGAAGAATGGTCTCTTTTTCGAGTTTATACTCTTCTCCCTCAGATGCCTCGTCACTAATTGCACTGAGAGTTGTCTTTCCCTGGGACGCGCGCGCCTCGTGCTGTGCGCGACGCTCGCGATAATAACCTTGGAGGAGCTCACCTCCTCTCTCATTACTTGCAGGCTTGGGCGACACTTCGTGGTCGCTCTCTGGTGCGGGTTGGGCGAAATCAAAGCTTTCCATGCGCTTATGATCAGGAGCCAATTTAGATGCAGCTGGAGTAACCGTCACACTTGTGGGGGTGCTTGAGGTTGTGATGGCTATTGCGCTAGGAGTAGACGGACCAGGAGCCACAGACGGAGAGACCATAGTCAACGTAGTCGCAGAGGGTGAGGCGACAAAAGAGCCCTCTGGGGATTTGGTGACACGAAGAGCACTCACAGGCACAATTCCAGGAGGAGGGACCGCAGGAAGCTCCGGTTGTTCCTCCATCTTCCACGTGCTTGTAAGTCCAGGGAACGACGACTCCGAAGCAGTGTTATACACGACATCGCGATCACTGCTACTGGCAGTGTTGAATAGGGCCGAGTACCTATGGGGCATACTCTCGAGGTTGTTCGAAGAAGAGCTTCCGTCACCTGAAGATCCATAGTGCTGTGAAACGAGCTGTTGTGGATTAATGTCGGGATATCCCTCTTCGGGGTCAAACTCTGGACTTGTGTCGTCGTCGTCTGAGTTGAACTGTGCCTCTGCATTCGAGATCATCGATTCTGTATCCGAGCCTGAGTCTAGTGCGGCACGTCGAATCGAACCAGTCGATTCCATGTCCCCAGCGCTCGAGGAGTCGTATTCAGAAGACGCGCTGTACTCATTACTGTCTAGGTATGGAGATGTAGCCCATCTCTGTTCCTTTTCGACTTCCCACGTTTTCTCTTCTCGTTGGATGATCGCTCTCACGGCAACTGCCCGACGTAAGTACGCGCTCCAGGCACCCACAAACTCCATAGCTTCATCGAGCTCGAGGTCAAGTTCATCGCTAATGATGACGCTAGCTTCTGCACGATGCCGAGATCTCCGTGAGCGACGTGAACTGGCTCTTCTCGACAATTCACGTGGAAGGATCGCTGCCGATCTACGCCACGATGCGGGTCTAAATTGTGCTCTGGCGCTGGTGGGGGACTGTGCATCGCCCTGGTGCGTAACAGCCTCAGGCGAACCCATTTCACGACGTGGAGGACTCATGGCTAGAGACGCAATTGTAGCCTCTCCAGCCAAGCTTTCAGCAGCGGGGAAGCTTGACCGCACTGAGGCTACATATTCATCGCTCTTGCTCTTTCCTGTCGTTGGCGTTGGTGCGATATTTCGAATCGGAGAATCCGTGCCATATTGGCCTCTAGTTGGAGTTCGTGGCGTAGTTGGCGCTTCTGCCTCCTCCGTGGAGGCCAGGGAGGTGTGTGATGCCTTGTGGGGAAGTGGTTCCTGAACAACTGGCTTGCGAACAGGGAGAGAAACCTTAACCCAGCTCTGGCGAGTATCGTTTCTGTCTAGTACCGCAGTAGCATCTGGCGTATATCTTGGGTCCACCTGGTGTCTAACATGCTTGCGGATGGGAGACGGCACCGTAGGCGTAGGGGTCGAAGGAGGCTGCGGTCGCTTCGTATTGGGGGACTTTGCTTGGTTGGGCAAGTTCACTTTACCAGACAGCACCGCCATTGGGTCTGTGGCCTTCCAGGCCTGAACGGGACGCGAGGAACGCCATGAGTCTGGTCTTGGGCGCTTTGCGACGAGATCCCTGGTCCTAAAGCGGAAGTTGGACGTCGATTGGTCGGGAGTGACAACAAAGCTTGATTGTCTTCTCAAGTACCTTTTGCCAAACGAGTACCGTCGTGCTCTCTTCCACCATGTGAAACGTCTAAAGAAGCGCCTGACCTTTTGGACTGGGGTGAGCTTCACAGCATTCTGTCGACGCAGACTGGGGGTTGTAGCGATACTCTCGGCTCCAGTACTGGTCCGTCTTCGTAGGGAGCCCCGTCTAACAGTCGTGCCTTTGCGGTTCAGTGGTACATTTGCCTGCTGTCTGTTTTCGCGTGGTAGGCTCGACGTTCGGTTTCTATTTGCCGAATTTGGTATTGAGTTGGGGTGGATGTGTGTGGTATCCGGATAGTTCCTATCCAGAGTGGTGCCGATAGTCTGCCAGCCGTCTTCCTCCATTATAGACCTGCGTGGTGTAGAGGTGAGGAGAAAAGCGATTGCCGCTGGACTTATAGACCCCTTTCCCAACATCTGGATAGCTCAGCCGCCCAATTCCCGTGGCTGGCGATACTGATTCGTTTTCAAGTGAAGCTTCCCTATTAATATGGAGTGGCTGGTTTCGTGACGACCTTGCCCTAACCCCTGCCCTGAGATTGGGAGGAAGGCTAGAAAATTAACCTCGTAACGACATTTTTCCAGACGAATAGAGACGATCTGCAAGGTAGGTTCGCATTGCCAAATTGAGAATTGTTCCGACTATCTTTAGAACAATCATGTGGGGAAGTGCTGTCGAGTCGATTGGACCTCGGAAGGCCCGTTGAGTGGCAGGAGCCCATCGTTAGACAGGAAATTATTGCACATTGTTCCAGAGCATGCAATTGGGCGTTTGCAAGAGCGCCTGTATAATATTTCGTTTTGACAGCCTGGCTACGCACACTATTTCGCTACCATAGATCTTGCCTGCTGCTGACCAAACACATTGAGATCTAGGGGGACAATGATAGCCTGGCGGTCGTCACTGAAAATAAGCTCATGGCAAGTTCGATCAAATAAAATATTTTTTTTTTATAGTTTTATCATGATTTAATCGAGGAATATTATGAATACCTGTGGGTATAGTACTTGACGCGGCAAATGCGGGAGGTGACGCCGGTATATAATAGTCACGATGAGCGTGTGATTTAAAACGCTACACTTAGCGTCTCAACTCCAAAGTTTATAAACTCAGAAAACACTTAAAACACGGCCCCTGTGTCATCCCGCACTTAAAGTAGTCCTGGCCTCACAATCCGCAGAATGACCTGAGGAGCGCTAAGACCACCATTTTACAACACGATCTGCGACTTCTCGTCGACAATGGCAGAGATCTGGCGATATCGCAGGCAGATGGCAGATGGCAGGCGCTTGGGATGTGAGGAGGAGGTCGGGGTCTGTAAGCAGTCTGACAGAGGGGAGTTGTGCGCTAAGCTACCAGAGCATATTTCGAACGTGTACAGTACAAAACAGAGAGCAGGACGAGTTAATCTAGGGTGCGATGGCGCGGTTCGAGTACTCAGTGAGTGAACTACTCGATCTGGCGCACTCGCCACTGGTCAAAACACCAGAAGGGATGCAGCAAGTAGTTATTCGGCCAAAAGACCAACGACAACAACCGGGAACCGACGTGAATGGAGCGACTAGCGGATCTGGCCGGACCCAAAGACCACGAAACAGAACCCAACAATGGCTCGATGGTGGAGCGCATAACGGACTTGCAGCAGGAAACTCGCGACGGTACGGTGTTAATGGAGCTATCAACGGAATCGGACGCTCCCACCACAAAGGCGGGCTTCCTGGAGAAGTTCCTGAAGGTAACGATACTGAGGAAACTGTTGACTGGTTGGACCCCACCGACGACGACCAGCCTGTTCTCGCATTCGGAGGCAAGGCCGACTCTGTAGCCGAGTTTGAGAGATGGAAGCAGGCAAAGAAAGAGAGCTCGATGCGTAAAGCTGCATACACGAATCCGTCCGACGAAACTACAGAACAGAGCTCCACAGGGGCTCCGTCGCAGCCAATAGAACAGGAACGCGAACACGAACACGAATCCCAAGTCCGGGAACATGAAGAGCTTCCGACTCAACAGCCTTCGGCATCTTCATCGGACTTTTGGGATGCCTCGATCTCGACGCAGAACACTCAAAAGCCTTCGACAGGCTCATCGAGATTCTCGTCCTTCTTTGGTCCGGGGAAGACCCGAGGATCGGGTGCTCCTCCGTCTGCCTCCGCGACTCCTGTGTCCCAGCCATCTGACCTAGCTGCTGGGGGGCCACCAGGATCAGGATTCCCACCGTTTGGAGCAATGGGAGCCCCACCAGGAATGGTCCCACCACCTCCGGGTCTCGGAATGCCATCAGTCCCCCCAGGACTTGGTCATGGTCCTGGTGGTCCCGGAGGACCACATATGCAGGGACCACCTCCGGGTCTCTTGCCCAATCAGGGCGCACCACCAGGTCTGGGTGCCCACATGGGTATGAACGGACCGCCAAGAGGGTTCGGAATGCCTCCTGGGCTCCCACCAATGGGATCACAAGGACCCCCTCCAGGACTACAATCTATGCCCCCTGGACTTGGTCCCACTGGAGCGCCTCCAGGTCTCCAACAGCGCTCTCAGGGTCCAGGACCCGCCCAAGCAGCATCGAAATCAAAAGCTGCCAGTACAGCTAGTCCCAATGCGGCGGCTAAACCGCCATCGGGAGTTGACGATGCATTCTTCAGCAGTCTCTTGTCGAAAAAGAGCGGAGCTTAGCCAAACTTATAATACAAGTTAAATTTTTTTGCTTTTGCCTAATATTGTCCAGTGTTATTTGCTGGAAAAACACCCCAAAGAATTGTATTTTTCTTGTTTTAGTGTCTAGTTTCTTCTCGTTTATCCGCGAATTACATGCTCGAGAGGAATGCCCTCGTACTCGCCGTAGCCCTGGCTCAGATTGATGTTCTGCAGCGCCTGCGTTGCGGCTCCCTTGAGCAAGTTATCGATAGTCGCGACGACCACGAGACGGTCCTGAGCTGCATTCACGGCAAATCCGCCAATCACGACACCGTGTTTACCTGAAATGTCTCGCACAAGCGGGGGCTCACCAGTAACGGTGATAAGCTTCTCTCCGGCATAGCGGTCCTGGTACAGGTTGCGGATATCGCGACTCGTCATCTTGCGAGCAAGAGGAATGTTGATGGTCTCGGCAATGCCCTGGAACCACTGGGCAACGTGAGGAGAGAACTGGACCTCGTTCTTGAGCTGAGAGCTGATCTCCTTCTCGTGGATGTGGTCAGTCAACGAGTACGGAATCAGGTTTTCGCGCAAGTTGTTGATGTCGTTACGCGGACTCGGCTTCGTACCAGCTCCTGAGTATCCCGAAATGCCAAACACGGTAGGACGCTCTGTTGAGCTGACAATGCCAGCCTCGGCAAGTAGTGGCGCAATTGCAAGCTGCGCAGCAGTGGCATAGCATCCAGGATTGGCGATTTTCGTGGCTTCAGCGAGTTCCGCGCGGTGGTTGAGCTCAGGAAGACCGTACGTCCACTGACCAGTAGTGTCGAAACGGTAATCAGCACTAAGGTCAATAATCACGCTCTTGTGGCCTGCTTTTGTCTCGGCAGCATCAATGGCGTCCACAAATGGCTTGCACACGCCGTTGGGAAGCGCCATTACCCATACATCCACGGCACCCTCAGACTCGAGACGCGAAATGTCCTCAGGCTTGAGGTTCTCGTAGTGGATTGTGCGTTTCGTGTATCCGTCGAGCTTCTTGCCCTCGAGCTCACGCGAAGAGATGTGTGCCAACTCCAGGTACGGGTGCTGGTTGATCATCTCGATGAGGTTCTGGCCCGTGAATCCACGAGCACCAATCAGGGCCACACGAGCCTTGCGACGGTTGACAGTCTCCTCCCGAGGAGGCTGGGGGTTTGTGTTACGACGGTAAGAGCTGGTGGAGAAACTCCGGACGCCAGTGGGGGCCTTGGCCGTAGTGGCAGTGGCTGCATTTGCCGGCGGAAGTTTCGAGAGAACACTACCAACAGCAGACGGCGGGAGACCGTACCAAAAGGCAACTTTTCCACCGCGTGCAACTGATCCATCGGCCTTGTTGAAGTAGAACGAGATATTCTCATCGTCCTGCGGTACAACCCAGGTGAGAACACTGAACCGCTGGCGAAGAGCAGACCAAATGTTGTCGGCAACATTGTTGAGCCAGCCCGTCTTTGTCGCCTCGAAACGGTCAATGTACGCAGCACCATCAACGTCAGGCTTGACGACCGCCAACGCCTCCGCCTGCTCATCGGCAATAATGATGGCGTCAGTAGGCAACGTGGCCACGTACTCGGGGGTGAGCACTTGGCGGATATTCGCAGGAAGATCACCAATCTTGTAGGTGTGGAGGCGGTGTCCTCGGCGAATCATCGTGCCAGCACCAGAATCAGTGAACAGTTCACGCTGGAGATCGGCGGTACTGATGATAGCAACACTGGACGAGCGAGGAAGGTACTGCAGAAGGTCGTTGATCTCCTTGATCTTGAGCTTTGTGCCGTACTTGACCCACGACTGCTTCATGAGATGGTCGAACTCCTCATCGAGGTTGATGAGCGAGATCTTGTTGCCGTCTCCGTCGAACAAACCACCCTTCTCACTCAGGTACACCACCTTTACCGGCTGGATCACCTTCGCAAGCTCACTAGCAGCCACATCAGCATTCACGTTGAGGATCTGTCCATCAGGGGTTTCTGCAAGCGCCGTCAGGATCGGCAGGCACCCTGCAGCAATAGATGCGTCAATTGCCCGTCGGTCCACGCGGTTGATATCGCCCACAAACTTGTACTTTGACTTGTCGAGGTAGGTGGCCCCGAACACACCTCCGGTGATGGGACGGGCACGCACTCCCATCGCCTCGAGAGCCTCGACAAGCTTGAGGTTTTGTTGCAAGAAGCATTGGCGCACAACCTTCATTGTTGGCGCGTCAGTCACTCTAATTCCATCAATGTAATCGGGCTCAACGCCCTCTTTCTCGAGCATCTCGTTGATCTGGGGTCCAGTGCCGTGGAGCACAATCGGGTACAGGCCAACATGGTAGAGGAACGCAAGGGCAGTTGCCAGCTGGGGCATTTCCTGCGTGATGATCGCTCCACCAACCTTGATGACAGCAAACTGCTGGCTTCCGACGCTGGTGAAGTACTTGAGATACTGCTCGACTTCTCTCTTGGAACCGATGTTGTCCAGCAACTGGATTACCGTGTCCCTGGTTGGAGACGACGCCTGTAAACTCGAAGAACAGCCAAAGAACCGCGCCGAAAAGAACCCAGCAGCACGTGTAACTTGGACATTGGTGCGGGGAGCAGACCCGGCTACTCGGACGAGCTGTCGCCAAGGCGATCTCGCGAGCATTCTGCAACAAAGTCTTTGTTTCAACAACACTACGAAAATAAAAAGAAAGAGTAAAAGAGAATTATAAGCCATTGGGAATGGGCCCAGAGTGTGTTCCCATTCCCCCCGCGAAATGTTACTCATACTTATCTCTTATCAGAGGTGGTGACACATTCGTGCGTTGATTGGCAAGCCGCAGGCGATCGGTTGAGGTCAGCCAAGCTTTTTCCATCGCAGGTGGTGGTTTGACGGGTGTCGCAATATCTTGGTAGTGGTGGTTCGGTTGTTCGGATATTTATCGGAGCTCTGCGGCTCATGTAGTGTGGGTGACTCAATTAGACTTGAGCCAAGAAGCTTCAGCCGCACAGATAAATTATGTACATTTATTTCCGTCCTCTCATGGGCTTGCGGAAACGGAGTTCGACATTACCACGGTTCGTAATGGCCATCTGGTGGAGCTGGGCACGTTTCTCGAATCCAGGACTGTTGCCCTTTGAAGCAGCGACAATTTCCTCGGCAAGACGGACGCTGAACTCGCGACTCTGGCGACGGTTCGAGGCTTCGAGAATCCAGTCCCAGGCTGTGCGGAGACGCTGTTTGGGCTTCAATGGAATCGGAAGTAGCACGCTCTGTGAACCAGAAACCGCCTTGGACTGAAGTTTGACCAACGGTGCCATTTTTTCAAGGATCTCCCTCACGAGCACCTGTGGGTTCTGGCGGGTTTGAAGGAAAACCAGATATAGAGCGCGGTTTAGCGATTTATACGCGAACTCGTACCTGCCGTGTCGCATGATCACCTTCGCAAGGTAAACCATCAGCTCGTCGTTCCTTTCTGGAACCTCGTAGTCTTCTTTGAGCTCAGCCCACTTCGCCTTCTGCTCCTCAGTGTACTGGTACTTTTCTGACTTGGGATCGTACTCGAGGAAACTAAAGTCCTCCCTCGAACCCTCCGGTCGGAGTACTTTAGACGCGTAGTAGTGCTTATTTTCTGGACGCAAGTCTTTTCGCAGCGCTTGGATAGAATCGTACCACTCTTGGGCCACTTTATCAGCCTCCTCCTGGGTCTTGGCCTCGTTGGCGAGACTCACAAAGTAGTCTGCTGCCTTGCCGTTACCCAGGTTCTCGATGGACGGCTTTGAAGGTGTCGAATCCGGCTGGCTACGCAATCCCGACTTGAAACGAACAAGCGGGAGCTGGCGCAGGACCGGGCTACATCGTGGTGCCCTGAGCACTGTGTGGAGCATCCTTGTACAACCACACCGTAGGATGTCAGGCCACTCTCTAACCAATTGGTTTTGGACGCGTTGTGTAAGCAGAAATGAATTTTTCACTTTTGGCACTGCAACGCTGTTCCCAGCGTAGCTCGGATTTGGCTCCGCTTAGCTTAGCTTAGCTTAGCTTAGCTTAGCTCGACTAACTTTGGCTCGATTTCAACTTTACCTATTGGCACAGGTAGGTTGACGAGAAGTAAACTCCGGAAAAGGCCGTCTACGAGTTGGACTACTTGTAGGGGTGTAGCAAAATGATGCGCCGATTCTATTCGCAGAGTGCGCGCGACACGCTCAAAGGCATCTTCAAGAAGATGGAGTCGCCGAAATACATCAAGAACGACGAAGACACAGAGGCTGCCGTCGTCGCTGCGAAGCAGCTCGGAATTCCCATCAACTACGTACTTCAGGCCTACCGCAATGTCATTCCTGGTGAACTCAGACAAAGCGAGGATCGCACAGACCACAGATGGGCAAAGGAAGTTGACTCGCAAATGGCCAGCCAGACACCGCTCGACTTCAGTACTGCATTCCTTTGGGATGAGCACTCCAGTCTGGGCCACCGAGGACACATAAGGAAACGTTACGGCCACGCTCTGGAACGTGCAACTGTGTACGAGCTTCCGCAGCTGGTCGAATACCGGTCAGAATACCGCGTACCAGACTTCAAGCGTCAGAATCTGCGCTTCAAGCACTTTTCTTATCTCGAGACGGGCGACGAGCCAAGAGGAGCCAGTAAGGTCGTGATGATGTTTAATCCCGACAACGTTCCGGACCTTAAACCGGAGCAGGTGCACAAACTCAAGCTTCTCGCTGGCGATCGCTACGATATGTTCGAAAACGAGGTCAAGATTGCCTGCGATCGGTTCGAGGAACAGGCCCAGAACAAGCTCTACCTTGCGAGATTGTACCAGCGTCTCGTAGATGCGGCGAAAGACAGTTCAGACACGTTTGCCGATATTCCGCTTGACCCACGCCGATCGCTGACGCACGAACGCAGGAAATTCAGACTGTATCCTGAACACCAGTTCCCCAAGGAGTGGCTCCGACCGGATATGGCCCCGAAGAACCGCTACGAGAAGGATACACTGTACGGCGTAATGCTGGACACAATCAATAATAAATAAAAAAGAGAGAATTGTACATATTTAAAAAAAAGTAGTCAAGTCCAGTCTATAACTGTGGACATGTGGCCCTCATCATCGTCATTTTGTTCAAAGTCGCTCGCGTCAAGCGAGCTGGCCCAGTCAATCTCGTCGAGAAACACTCCACTGCGATCCTCGAGCTTTTCAACGTCATTAGTTTCCTCCAAAACGCCTGCTCCCTGCATGTCAACCTGCGTCGTGGTCGACTTGACCCCTACGAGTCGCAGGAACCCTAAAAGATACTTGAACACGTCCTCCCTGCCGTATTGTCTAGGTTGTCCATTGAGCAGGGCTAGTTCTGCAAGTCGTTGTACTGTGAATGGTGGATCGTCGAACTTGTACAACGCGTGCGATAGACGCATATGCAGATCCCCGACTGTGTGTACCCGTTCAGTCAAAGGGTCAACAAACTGGTCTCGTTCGGAGAAATCCTTCTCTATATGTTCGCTAACCGCATCAAGAATAGCTGCACGGGTCTTGGCCCAGTCCTCAACTGGCTCCCCGGCAGCCACTTTGCTCAGACACATGCGGTCCTGGCCCCTAGTTCTAATCTCTGGGGTAGGGAATGGGACGAGTGATTACAGTACACCATTTTAACGCGTTGAGATTGTGAACCCCAGTGAATTGCGGAACCAGCCTTGGCCCTTAGTTTTGAGGCTAATCAGTAGATAGAACACAAATTCCAAAAGTGGAATAATCCGGACCATCGAAATTTTGCCATCCGTGAGCCTTTTATCGCCCGGTAAAGGTTTGCTGACGCAATCTTCCGCTTCGACCGTTGACGGAGATGTTGCTCAAACGACTCTTTTCCACGTCGATCCGTCGGTTAGCACCTCTCAAAACAGATAATATTGAGACTGTAGAGCTCGCCTATGACCTCTGGGAGCCCAGGAAAGGTGCTGACCCTACCAAAAGCCCCATTGTGTTCCTCCATGGCCTATTTGGCTCGCGATCAAATAATCGCACTGTTTCGAAGATCATCGCGCGCGATCTAGGCAAAAAGATCTACTGTCCTGATCTCAGGAACCATGGTGATTCTCCCCATAACCCACGCCACGATTATTTTGCGATGGCAGCTGATATTCGCCGGTTCATTCAAGAGCATAAACTTGCAAAGCCGATAATCATTGGCCACTCGATGGGTGCACGCGTTGCAATGGCTGCCGCACTTTTGTACCCAGAATTGAAATGGTCTGCAGTGATTCCCGTCGACAACGGACCCGTCACAAAGCCTCTTGGATCGGGGTTTAGACACTACATCCAGGGAATGAAGTATGTCGACTCGCAGCACTGTAAAACTCAAAAGGAAATGTTCGACAAGTTGGAGCCATATGTTCCTGACGTTGAAGTGCGTCAATTTCTGTTGTCGAACTTTAAGCATCACAAGCATCGAGGTGCCTATCACTGTCGCCTCCCTCTAGACACATTGGGCAAGAGTCTCGATAACATTGGGGATTTCGACTATTTTGCTACTGCCGGTTTGCAATGCACTGCGCCAACCCTCTTGATTAGAGGTAGCAAGTCGAACTTTGTGCCTGACGAGTCATTGCCACTCATGGGCCAGCTCTTCCCCAAGTTTATTGTAAGAGACATTGATTCTGGCCATTGGGTCATTTCCGAAAAGCCTCAAGAGTTTGTCGTTGACGTGGAAGACTTCCTCACGCGACTCCGCGACTAATCTTATTTTACTTTTATGCCTTTTGAATAGAAAAAAAAAAAAACGGCACAACTACACTTTACGCCAAGTCTTGCAAATACTTCGAGCTGAAATGTCAATATATAGTCTAATTGCAATCAAAGGTGTTTGGTCCGACAAAACGCGTTGAAATATCACCAATTCGCCTTCGGCTTCGTCATCCGTCATGTCGAGACACAGACCGGATCTCGTCATGTGCCTGAACCAGCCCGGGGTCAGCCATGGGTTTCTGTGCAACAGGTGTGAGGGAAAGTGTCCTGTGTGTGACTCGTTTGCTCATCCAAAAAGGCCAGTGAAAATCTGCGACAACTGTGCGTTTCCTCCTGTGCCAACCTGCATCGTGTGTCTAACTCCCGGAGCTTCAACCCCAGCATTTTACTGTAGTGAGTGTACACAAATGGAACGGGATCGTGACGGGTGTCCGCATGTTCTGAACGTTGGATCGAACAAGGCACATTATCTCTACTCGAAGCGACAGAAGCTTCTGTAGTCTATTTATTTATTTGGTGGGAAGTAGTCAGTCTATTGTTAACTTATTCTTTTTTCTTTAGATCGTTAAGATTTTCGTAAGGTCAAGAGTTGCCAGCACTCTCGACCTCGGGTGTAGGGCTCAGTGAGCCAGGAACGACCCGTTTTTCTAGCAGCTCCATGTCGAGCTCCATAATGTGCTTGTAGCATCGCAATTTCCGTCGCGACAGACAGCAAGCCTCGAGTTTAGATGCATACAGACCTGCAGAGTACATGACGCTTTCGCGAGTGCGTTGCTGGATCGGGGCCAGTAACTTCAAGTGCTTCAGGGTGCGTCTGTTTTCGTTGATTTGCGCTTGCACGGACTCGAGACGTCGATCGACTTCGCGAATCTGTTCCACAATAATGCTCATGCGTATCTCGTCGTTCACCTGAGGCGGATCGAGTGCCGATGCCGACGACGTCCGTACGTGTTGTGGTCTGGGTTGTTCATCAGCTTGACTCGGGTCCAGCTCGAGACAGGGCGCCGGAATATGGAAAGTCGCAAACGTGGCAGTTACGTTGAGCAGACGAATCCAGTCAATATACTCCTGCTCGTAGGGTGTAGCAACCGACAATGGGGTGCTGCTTCCTTGACTTACAAGCATGAACTGATTTGGTACCTGATTCTGAGTCGGCTGCGATGTTGTAGCCATGGGCAGAGCAGCAAGATCAACAGTTGGCAACACTGTGGCAGATGCTAGTAGTTCAGCAGGAGGTCTCAGAGCATCTGTGGTGCTCTTGGACTCGAGAGCAGTCCGGATCCAAGCAGTACTTCTGAACAGATAGAGCTGACTCTCGGTGAGAATTGCTCCCCACTCACGCCAGCCCGGTTTTGCAGGGTAGAGCATGCGTTTTGGCTCCGGTCGCAGAATAAGTCCATACTTGATGACACGGACCTCCACAACTCCTGGTCGAGTCTTTTGGATCAGCTCTTCGGCAGCGAGAAGACCATCTTCTTTGAGCAGCTTCTCGAGATACGCATCTGGTCGGGATCGAGGCGACATGAGCTGTAGACTGTACAAGCCGCCATGGCCACCAAAGTAGTAGCTCAATACAGACTCGAGTTCCTGGGTGGTTCTGATCTTAGTCGCACTGACATCGAGCTCGGGACACGTGTCGGTGTACAAGTCGCCATCATTGTCGAGATCCTCTCCGCCAATGTTTGGTCGGAGCACGTCAAGTCTATTGTTCAGCAAAAGCGAGTAGACGTCGTAGCTTCCAGACGAAGAATTGCCGTTTGACGAGTTCCACGGCATACTCATGCTGATAGTGCTTCGTCGCGATGTAGTACCTTCTGAAGGTGAATCTTCGCCGAGACCGTCTCCATTGGACCGTTCGCGAGAAATTTCCAGCGAAGAAATCACCGAAGTGCCAAGATAGTAGCCTGGGGGTGCAGCCACTGCGGGAACTGTCTCATCCTTCTGGAACTTGAGACAAGTAATGTTGTCGTACAGGTACTCCAAAATCTCAATTGGGACGCCCTCACTGTATGTGCTCTGAACGTAGTCGCGCTTGCCCATCTTGTGTCGGATGTTGCGGTTAAAAGTGTCTGTATGCAGAATGACGAGACTGAACACAATGAACAGTACTTGCTCTGCATCAGTGAATGCCTCTGGATTGTGGGTATTGTACAGCTCACTGAATGCTTGAAGCACTCGTTCGATTTGCTGCGTCTCCCCAGGGAGCGTGATGTACAGCAAGAACTTGCGCAGACTCATGTCGACAGGCTCCCCACTGAAACTGAAGTGGCTCTGGAGATAGGCCACCATTGTGCGTACAGGGTCCTCGCCAGCATCTTGCGCCAATTGGACACAGATCCTGCGCCATCGAGGTGTGCCAGGAGGGGCATGATCCTGGAGAAGTTGTGCGTATTCTTCGGAGGACATATCCTTTGGACGCACAGGAAGCGGCTCGTCCATAATCGGAGAGTTAAGGTGCCAGCCAGGGGTCCCTGCGCGGTTATCTAGGAATGGAGATCCACCAACTCTGTCACTACCAGACATGTCGAAGGACACGTCTCCATCAGTCTTCCGTCGTGGCCTTTGCTCAGTCTCTCGTTTAGACGCGTCAGTAAAGCTCGATTGTGACCTTATAGTTGGGAACGGGATCCCAGCTGAGGGAACAGCAGGGAAGTTGGCGTATCCTCCGCTGCCCTGGCTAGATGAGGACCCAATGCTATCTCTACTCGACCGGCCAACAGATCCAGCCTTGTTTTTGAACCGTGGTTTCGATCGACCTGAGTTAGATCCGAGTCCTAGACTGACAGCAGCACCGCCAGACCCCGATCGTGATCGTGACTGGCGAGGTCCGAGTCCAAGATTTGTTCCTGAATTGGCCCCTGAGGTCGCTCCCGAATTAGCCCCGGAACCGGATCCCAAATAAGCTCCCGAGCCGTGAAACATGCGTCCTGACTCGGCAGACTCGCTGGAGCGACGGTCCGACGGTCGTTCAGGTACTTTGAGTCGTGATTTCGCATTATGCGACAATAACGACGCCGAATCTGACTTCGTTCGCGAATGATGAGACGACAGCGATGGTGTGGAGCCTCTTTTGGAGGCGCTGGAGGCACTCTTGTCGTCTCCAGGATCGGGGATGGGGTTACTGTTACCTCGGTTTTTCTTGTCCCAGAAGAACAATCCGGCGAGCTTTTTGCGCACATCGTCCTCGGTTCTCTGTCGAGCAGGTTGTTGGGTTTGTTGAGGTTGTTGTTGAATTTGCTCTTTTGGCGAAACGGCACCAAGTTGTGGAGAGCCATCGGAGAGCTGGGGAGAGGTTGGTGGAGACGCACTGGCTTTCTTTATAGCCGGCAGCCGAAGCATCGAGCCTGTTTTCGATCCAGTCTTGGATTTCAATCGCGACTTTCGTCTGCCTGGCGATCCTGCAGGCTCGTTTGGGTCGATTCCCGGAGAAGCAGGCGGAGGAGTAGCCGTACCGGTGCCGGTCCGGCCCGTGGCGTCCTCCGCAGGCTTCCGTCGCGACATTTGCCGTTTTATTGACTGCATTGGCGCATTGCACGTGTCGCCGTGCTTGCCAGTGGGACTGTGTCGACAAAATAGGGCCGTCTGGACGGAGATGGAGTTAGTAGGCAATTTATTGGTGTGTAGGTCCTACGAGCTTTGGCGAACGGATGACGCCCTTGCCCAGCCGTACGTGTGCGCCTCCTCCCAAGATGTTCCCTCTCTTCCTACGAATGCCTGTTTAGCCTAATCACTCCCAATATGGGGGGGGACCAATATCTAGGGGCCAGAGTATGGGGTCCGAGTTCCGCCCTCTCCTCCCCAGAGTCACGTGGCATATGTCACGTGTGACCGTATTGGTACTCTCCCGAGATGCTGACATTTGCCTGGGTGTGCTTTTGAGTGGTCCCCAGATTATGGCGGGGACGCAGCCTAACAAATCGGACCGACTCAAAGTTGCAACATACATGATGCCCATCCGTTTGGTACACGTTTGTACAGTTCTTGGTCATTCTTCCGCCAGCTTACACTGCCTTTTGTTTCAAAACTTCGCAGTCATTCGATTGGTAGACTACCTCCTCAGGCACTACACGTGATAACCTAACCCTCTATCTTGAAAATCGATCTTCGTTTTCAGAATCTCGACTGTGTCGTCATGTCTGACTTGAGAAATGGTCCGCAGCGCGTATGCATGCAGAATGAAAAATCTTTGGACCTCCTAAAATCGATATGTTACTTTTATCGGCGCACGCTCCGACATTTGTGGTTCCAACGACTCAAGAACTTCCTAAATGCTCTTTCGCTCTAGTCCACTGCCACTCCAAATTTGCTGTTGTTTTAGGTCTACGTATGGCCGTGAAAGCGCGGACATTTTCATGTTCCGTGCGTCCAACGCGCGAGTTGATAATTATTCAAAGCGCAGTCCAACCGAATTATCGCGTGATAACCTGGGCTAACCTTAAGCATTGCATTTGCTGCAAGTGATACTAGGTCGTCGGAATGGCAGTTACAGTCTGAGCAACGGCTTTGCCATCGCATCACGTCGTGACAAAGTTAATTCTATCGAAAGCCGCTATGCGAATGCGCGACCGATTCGTTTCAATGCGCTTTTTATCGTTTTGTTAACTCAATCTCAACGCGATAGCATCAGACCCGATACCTGACGAGCTTGATTCCTGCCTGCACCCGAAATCTTTAGGGAGAAGTATTCATGAGTTGTCGTATCGAAACTTCAGTTGGAGCAACTTCGTGAGGTTTCCGCCACGGTTCCTCTCGGACAATTTAACCGTGTTAAGATGCATTCGGCTCAAACTTGTAATGACATATGCCGTCTTGCGCACCACGTTGATCAGAAAGCTGCGTGCATATGCACGGGGTATGGCAAGAGTATAAAATCGAGTGGAAATCGCCTGTGATAGAAGCACAAAAGGCTCACTATGTTTTCGCAATTGACTCTTCTTGCCCGTATCGTGTTGGTTAACAACCTCGTCGGCGCTTCTGCTGCTGGTACCAACTGCGACTTCTCTAACGTTAGCGGCGGTGTCTCCAAACTTGGCAGCGAGATCAATGGACTCGTGTCCAATGCTGTGGGCAAAAACCTCGATAACCTTGGAGGCTCAATCACGAACGTTGTAAACGCTGCTATTGGCATCGCCGGTGATGTGCCGTATGAGTGTATTGCCAGCCTTGTCTCGCAGGCAATTCCGACTGGGCAACTCGCCACAATGGCTGCAAATGCTGGTACCGGAAATGTTGCGGTTACCAATGTCGGTAACGTGGCTGGCATAACTGTGGCTGCTCCGGCAGCCACTGTGGCCGGAACAACCTTTAGTTCAGGGACTACTTGGAGTTCGGGAACCACTTGGAGCTTTGGAACTACTTTCAGTTCGGGAACCACTTTCAGCTCAGGAACTACTATCACCTCAGGAACAACAATCATCGCTGGAACAACCTACTCTGGTGCCGTTAACAATGCTCAGATCATGAATGGAGCTGCCAATGTCCTTACGGCGGGAAGCGGTTCTCAGTTCTCTCAGAGAGACATCTTCGGAGGATCCCTCGGTCCTGGCCCTGTCGTTCTTCCTACTGGAAATGCTGCACCAGCTGTTGGCGCCTCTGCTGTTGGTGCCTCTGCTGTTGGCGCTTCTGCTCTTGGTGCTTCTGCTCTTGGCGCTTCTGCTCTTGGTGCTTCTGCTCTTGGCGCTTCCGCCGTTGGCGCTTCCGCTGTTGGCGCTTCTGCTCTTGGCGCTTCCGCTGTTGGCGCTTCCGCTATTGGTGCTTCTGCTCTTGGCGCTTCTGCTGCTGATCCGCAGACCTCTTTTGTGACGTCCACAGCCTCTGTCGCAGCTGCCTCGGGTGTTGCTGGAGCCCCTGCAGTTTCAAACGACCTTGGAGCTGGTGAAATTGTCAGTACTGGTATTCCAGACGCTCTGGGCGCAGCTGAGAAGGACAATACTGCGGCTGGATATGCCAACACTGGCTATACTAATGCTGGATATGCCAACAACGGTTATACCAACGCTGGATATGCCAACAATGGTGCTGCCACTACAGTTGCCCAGGCTCAGGCTAACACCAACACTATCGTCGAGAAAGAGACCCAGGCTCCTGCGACCGTGACTGCCACCAAGGCGCCAGTGACCACCACTGCTGTTAAGAAAGCCGCTGCCGAGACAGTGACCAAGAAAGAAGGTTCCGGTTCCAATGGCGAGAGTATTGAAACTGCCCTGAAAGGCGCTATAAACCAAGGTACTAAAGTTGCCGGAGCTGCAGCTAAAGCGGCTACCCAGGCTGTTGGAGGTAAAACGAAGGGCTCTAGTGGTAATTCAAAGGGTGGAAGTACCTCGTACGGCGACGACGACGATGACGCCTCCGAAGCTGAGAACGAGCTATCCGGTGACAGTGACGAGTCTTCTAGTGGTGACGATGAACTGAGCGACTTGGCCGACGATGTCGGTGACTCAAGCGATGATAGCGATGGTCTCAGCGATCTTGGTGACAGTCTTGGCGATGATTCCAGCGATCTTACTGACAGTCTCAGTGACGACGCTAGCGATGCAAGTGACCTTGGTGACCTCAGCGATGTTGGCGACACTCTTGGCGATGCCAGTGATGTTGGTGATGCCCTCGGTGATGCGAGCGACCTTAGCGATCTCGGTGATCTTGGTGACCTTGGCGATCTCGCCGATGTCTAAAGACTTTCCTACCCCATCTATAACCTAGTATAAAACTAGACAGTGAGCAATTTTCCTCTTTTTATTTCAGTTCCTTAAGATTTTCAGGGTGAGTCTAATAATTACTTCTAGACTCAGTCTACGGTGTGACTTACACAGGAATTAGCGTACATATTATTCCGCAAAGCAGTAAAGAACTAATAACTTTAAGCGCAGGCAGAGTAGAACGACCTCAACATCGGCGATGGTTGGGTTTAAAGCCGCACGTATGCATGCGCGCTTATACCTCGTGCATCTTTGCCTAGACCATTCCACGAATAGATGGAAACCAGTTACTGCTGCGGGTAGTATGTCCACGTCTAATATTACATGGTCCTGGCTCAACCGCTAGGGTTGGGCCACCTAGTCGAGAAACGTTGCTAATGCGCGAGACTAGGTACAGGAATGGAAAAGCTGTTTTAACACTGCTTGGTGAGGTTGCATAACAATTTCAAAATAAAATATCCCCATCCAATCAGCTCTCAGTGTGTCTCAACAGGGTTATTTTTAAAGCAGTGAACAATGTATATATATATCGTCTACCTGATCATCCAACGAACCTTCTCAACCACCTCGAATATGCGCGTTGCCTATCTTTCCAGCCTAGTTGGTGTCGTTCTCTTGCGATTATTTGTTCTCAACTCTGATGTTGCCGACGCAGGTGGTCTTCTTCTCGGCAAGATAGGTGCTATTGGCGGTGCCATTGGCGGCGGTGCTATTGGCGGCGTCACTTCTAATGAGGATACTGGTAGCACTTCATCTTCAACCTGTTCAGACTCAATGTGGAAGCCTATGATGTCGAATTGCCTCTCCGCGATCAAACAACTTTCGTTCGGAAAATCCTCCGATGATATCAGCGGCCAAATCAGCAACCTCATAAACTCTGCCTGCAATAACGTTCCTTCTCAATGCAGCGATACAATCAGGCAGCAATTACAGTCTGTGGTCAATGTGGCCACAGTCAGCTCCGGAGTTACGAGTTTCATCTCAGTCTCAGTTCCTACCAGTCTCCCGGGGTTTACCATTCCTGAAAATCCAGTGAACTTCCCCGGCTTTACCCTAAATGGTGCAACGGCTACTGTTCCGGGCGCCACGGTCCCTGGTGTCAGTCAGCCTGGTGTAGTCACAAGTGTTCCGGGCACAACAGTCGCCGGAACAAGTATTCCAGGTACTACCGTTGGTGTCAGTGGGGTCAATTTCCAAGGAACTAGCATCCCCGGTACTGCCGTCAGTGTTCCTGGCGCGAACGTTCCCGGAACTAGTGTTCCAGGAACTACTGTTGGCGTCAATGGAGTCAGCGTTCAAGGTACCAGCATTCCAGGAACTGCAGTCAGTGTTCCAGGCGCAAACGTTCCGGGAACTAGTGTTCCAGGAACTACTGTTGGCGTCAATGGAGTCAACGTTCCAGGCACTAACATTCCCGGAACTGCTGTCAGTGTTCCAGGAGCAAATGTTCCGGGTGCCACTGTTCCGGGTACCACTGTTGGCGTCAATGGAGTCAACGTTCCAGGAACCAGCATTCCCGGAACGGCTGTCAGTGTTCCAGGAGCAAATGTTCCGGGTGCCACTGTTCCGGGTACTACTGTTGGCGTCAATGGCGTCAACGTTCCAGGAACCAGCATTCCCGGAACTGCTGTCAGTGTTCCGGGAGCAAATGTTCCGGGCGCCACTGTTCCGGGTACTACTGTTGGCGTCAATGGAGTTAACGTTCCAGGCACTAACATCCCCGGAACTGTGATCAATGCTCCAGGTGCAAATGTTCCGGGAACTAGTGTTCCGGGTACTACTGTTGGCGTCAATGGAGTCAACGTTCCAGGCACTAGCATTCCCGGAACGGCTGTCAGTGTTCCGGGAGCAAATGTTCCGGGCGCCACTGTTCCGGGTACTACTGTTGGAGTCAATGGAGTTAACGTTCCAGGCACTAACATCCCCGGAACTGTGATCAATGTTCCAGGTGCGAATGTTCCAGGTGCCACTGTGCCGGGTACTACTGTTGGCGTCAATGGAGTCAACGTTCCAGGAACCAGCATTCCCGGAACGGCTGTCAGTGTTCCAGGAGCAAATGTTCCGGGTGCTACTGTTCCGGGTACTACTGTCGGCGTCAATGGAGTCAACGTTCCAGGAACCAGCATTCCCGGAACGGCTGTCAGTGTTCCAGGAGCAAATGTTCCAGGTGCCACTGTGCCGGGTACTACTGTTGGCGTCAATGGAGTCAACGTTCCAGGCACTAGCATTCCCGGAACGGCTGTCAGTGTTCCAGGAACAAACGTTCCGGGCGCCACTGTTCCGGGTACTACTGTTGGCGTCAATGGAGTCAACGTTCCAGGCACTAACATCCCCGGAACTGTGATCAATGTTCCAGGTGCAAATGTTCCAGGTGCCACTGTGCCGGGTACTACTGTTGGCGTCAATGGAGTCAACGTTCCAGGAACCAGCATTCCCGGGACGGCTGTCAGTGTTCCAGGAGCAAATGTTCCGGGTACGACTGTTCCAGGAACCACTCTTGGTGTCAATGGAGTCAACGTCCAAGGAACCACTATTCCAGGGAGGGCGGTCAGTGTTCCAGGAGCAAATGTTCCGGGGACTACTGTTCCGGGTACCACTATTGGTGTCAATGGAGTCAATGTTCCGGGAACCACCATTCCTGGAACTGCTGTTAATGTAAGAGGCACTAATGTTCCAGGAACTACTATTCCAGGTACAACTGTTGGTGTCAATGGAGTCAATGTTCCAGGAACTACAGTTCGCGGCAGTACAGTCACAGTTCCCACAACTAGTCGAAGCACGACTGTTAAGGTCAATGGAGTCAATATTCCCGGTGTCAATATTCCTGGAGTCACTATTAAAGGCGGTGGTGTCAATGTCCCCGGAGGCAAAACTGTGAAAGTCAATGGAGTCAACGTCAATGGAGTCACTGTTCAGGGAAACAAGGCCCCTGGTGGCGTGGCCACCGCACCTGGTGCCACTGTTAAAGGCGCTGGCGTTGCCCCAGGATCTGGAAGCAGTCCCGGGGGATCTGGAAGCAGTCCCGGGGGATCGGGAAGCAGTCCCGGGGGATCGGGAAGCACTCCGGGGGGATCGGGAAGCACTCCAGGGGGATCGGGAAGCACTCCAGGGGGGTCAGGAAGCACTCCTGAGGAATCAGGAAGCACGCCAGTGGAATCGGGTAGTACTCCTATGGAGTCTGGAAGTACTCCTATGGAATCGGGAAGTACGCCTGTGGAATCGGGAAGTACGCCTGCTGAATCGGGAAGTACTCCTATGGAATCGGGAAATACTCCTTCTGAATCAAGCTCATGTGAAGGTGGTCATTGCGGTGAGAGTCCTGCCAGTTCGTCTGAGGGTACGTCGGAAAGCACCCCTACTGAAGGAAGCTCATGTGAGGGAGGCGATTGCGGCGAAAACTCTGCCAGCCCTTCCGAAGGCACCTCAGAGAGTACTCCTAGTGATTCAGGTTCATGTGAGGGAGGTGACTGCGGTGAAAGTTCTGCCAGTCCTACTGAAGATACGTCAGACACCTCCGCAACTGCCGATAGCTCCACCGGTGAAGACACAAGTGGCGAATCCAAGGATTGCGGATGCGACGAATCGAAAGATTCTGGGGACGACTCAAGTTCCGACACAAGTGGCGACACCAGTACTGACACCAGTGATGACACCAGTGGCGATACCAGTGACAGCACCAGCGATGACACCGGTGATGATACCAGTGACGACTCTAGCGACACCAGTGACGACACGGGCGACGATTCTGGTGACGATGACGACTGCGGCTGCGACGATTCTGGTGATGATTCCAGTGACGATGTTACTGATGATTCCGGTGACGACTCCAGTGACGATTCCAGTGACGATCTTACTGACGATTCCGGTGACGACTCCGGCGACGACTCCGGTGACGATCTTACTGATGATTCCGGTGACGACGCGAGCGCGGATGCAGATTCTGGTGACTTGGGTGGTGACGATTCTGGCGGCGATTCTGGCGATTGCGGCTGCGACGAATGATTTTATTCAATTAGCGCATCATCGACCACTTTCTTTTACAACATTACAAGGGATTATATTGCTATAGGTAGAAATAAATATCATGAAAAAATACGCTCTTTCGCACATTTCTGTTCTATTCGCGCGAGTCGCCCCTCTATTGTGTCAATTGCAAGACTCGCAACTCACTATCGCATCAAAATTTAAGTACATCTCTCATGATATCCCTTTATCTAAAGAGCGTAAACGTGCATATGTACGTACTTTGGGCTATGCTGTGCAGCCATTTTTGATCTCAACTCACATTTACCAATTTCTCAGCCATTTTAAGCAGTTGATCCATTCTCGCGCTCCCAACTTTCACCTAAGCTGTCGCCTGTGCTTAACAGATCTTAGATCGTACTGAGGAGGGAACACCGACATTTTAGCAGTCACGAGACTCAAGAAATTTCAAGCATCAGCGACGTGACAAACTGAAGTCTCGACCTTGACCTAACTTTTAATAGCGATTGAGACACCAAAAAATGAGCAAAGAGAACCAAGCACAAGAGCCAGCAGTAGCTACCGATGCGGTCCTGCGTCCGAGCGACACTTGGGATGGACCGGAAGTCGCAGGTGTGGACTTCGATCTGCCGAAGAACAAGAACATCCATGCCCGCGATTTGGTTGATGGAATGAAAACAATGGGTTTTCAAGCCTCTGCAATTGCTGAAGCTTGTGACATTATCGACGAGATGCGCAAGTGGGAAGGCGTCAACGACGAAGGCAAACCAGTCAAGACAACCGTGTTCATGGGCTACACGTCGAACTTGATTTCCAGCGGAATGCGAAGCGTTTTGCGCTATCTTGTTAAACACAAGCATGTGTCGGCCATTGTGACTACTGGAGGTGGTATTGAAGAAGATATTATCAAGTGCATGGCCCCGACGCAGATGGGCGACTTTGCCCTGCCAGGCGATAAGCTTCGCGAGAGAGGTCTGAACAGAATCGGTAACCTGATTGTACCGAACGACAATTACTGCAAATTTGAAGATTGGATGATGCCCATTCTGGCCAAGCTCTACGAGGAGCAGGAACGTGATGGCATCAATTGGACCCCATCAAAAGTTATTGACCGATTGGGTAAAGAGATTGATAACGAGGACTCCGTCCTGTATTGGGCACACAAGAACAACATACCTGTGTTCTGCCCTGCCCTGACGGACGGTTCTCTCGGTGACATGCTGTTCTTCCACTCTTTCAAGTGCAGTCCTGGCCAATTACGCGTAGACATTGTCGAGGATATTCGCAAGATCAACACCATGGCAATTGCTGCTGATCGCGCAGGTATGATTATCTTGGGAGGTGGCCTTGTCAAGCACCATATCTGCAATGCCTGCTTGATGCGTGATGGTGCCGACTATGCGATTTTCATCAACACTGCAAACGAATTCGACGGTAGCGATGCTGGTGCACGACCAGACGAGGCCGTCTCATGGGGTAAAATCAAAGCAGATGCGAAGAAGGTCAAGGTGTACTGTGAAGTGACCGCTGTGTTCCCCTTGATAGTTGCTGCAACATGGGCATCTGGTAACTAAATTTCTGGAAAAACTAAATAGAATAATTACCTACTCTAGTGGACGCGTTCCTTCACTGTTGGTGCCCAACTAACTTTTTGTATGAAAGGACGCACTGTGCTGTAGGGGACATAGTTGCCCGGAGTGGCTGTGTGCGTCCAGTACTCCTTAGGTCCAGGAGCAGCCTGAATTGCCTTCTGCTCCTTCGTAAGGGCTGGAGGAGGAGTGTCAACGGTGTGGCTCAGCCAGCTGTGCCAGCCAGACTCCACAATAGTTGGCTCGGAGTAATACTGGCCGAAGTCGACCCATCTTGTGCGGAGATTGATCTCGTCTTCGCCCTGGCTTTCGTAAAACTTGTTGCCAAAGGAGTCTTTGCCAATATATTTACCGACCTTGGGATCGCCGATTCTGTTGAGCTGCTTGATGTAGCCCAGGGGACCGAGTTTGAAGAAGGCGTGCGCTGCACGCTCGATAGTTCCAGTCATTCTATTTGGCTTCCAGACGTTCTCAACTGGTGATAAACCACCCACCAAGCTACTGAATAGAGAGAGAGCTGGTTAGCTATGATGATCTTGGCTTACGAATATTCAGGACGAAATGTTCCCCATATTACTGGACCAAATGAATTATGCGCATATTCCGTTGGGTCAAATGGCAGAGAGAGGTGACTTGCAGGTCTCATACAAAGGAAATTACTGTTGTTGAAAATTATAGGGGACGCGGTCAAAACACAAAAGCGCAATCGATTGTACGTATCAAATTAGCCTATTTTAGGAACAGCTTATATGCAATATTGTCAGTTTCTTCGGTGTAAGGGTATCCAAGACTTTCGAGGAACTCTTGGAATTCCGCACTCTGGCTCGCAGGAACTTGGATGCCAGCAAGCACTCTGCCAATGTCTGAGCCGTTGTTACGGTAGTGGAAGAGCGAAACATTCCACTGGCTCTGGATACATTCAAGGAAACGGTTCAGCGCGCCAGGACGCTCAGGGAACTCGAATCGAAGGAGTCTTTCGTCGGAAAGTCCAGGGGTTCCGCCGACCATATAACGTGCATGTGATTTGGCAAGGTCGTTATCACTGACATCGAATGCTGTCATATCGGCATTTTTGACCTTTTCGAGTAGCTCCGGAATTTCGACCTCGCGATTCTTTACCGAGAAGGAGATGTACACCCGCGCCTGGTTTGCTTGGTTGTATCTGTACGAGAACTCAGACACGTCGCGAGGGGCAAGAAGCTTTACGAGCTCCCTAAAAGTTCCAGGACGCTCTGGCATCTCAACGATGAAGAAGACTTCCTTTCCTGCACCAAGACGACTACGCTCACTCACGAAACGTAAACGGTCAAAGTTCATGTTGGCGCCAGAGAGAACTGCGCAGTAGTTATCGGTCTCGTTAATCTCTTCGCCAGCAGCCCTACGTTGTTGAACGTACTTCTTCAGACCGGCAACAGAAAGAGCGCCAGCCGGCTCGATGATACTACGGGTGTCATCAAAGACGTCATTGATAGCAGCACAGATTTCGTCGGTAGAAACCAACACCATCTCGTCAATGTACTGTTTTGCAAGGTCGAACGTGATTTCTCCCGGAACTTTAACGGCAGCTCCATCAGCAAATAAGCCAACCTCGTTGAGAGTCACTCTCTTGCCTATCTTGAGCGATTCGGTCATGGCATCGGCGTCACGAGTTTCAACGCCAATAATTTTTACGTGTGGGGCCACACGCTTGATGTATGATCCAACTCCGGCAATAAGGCCACCTCCTCCAACGCACAGGAAGATGGCCTTGAGTTTCGAGTAGTCAATCTGTCTCAAGATCTCGAGGCCGATGGTTCCCTGGCCCGCAATCACGTAGGGGTGATCAAATGGGGGGATGAAAGTCAGACCATGTGCCTCCTGCATTCTGGCACATTCTGCGAGTGCGGAATCAAAGTCCTGACCGAAAAGAATGACCTTGGCTCCTAATCTCTGGACGTTTTCGTACTTGATAGCCGGAGTTCCTAGTGGCATAACGATAGTGGCAGGAATGTCAAGCTTCGCTGCAGAGTAGGCAACACCTTGCGCATGATTACCGGCGGAACAGGAGATAACACCCTTCCAACGGTCTTCTGCACTCAAATGTGCCATCATATTATAGGCGCCTCTGATCTTGAAGCTGAACACTGGCTGGAGATCTTCTCGTTTAAGATCAACATGTACGCCTAATTTTTTAGACAGTCGCACTGCAGGATCACAAGGCGTTTCTTTACAGACATCATACACTCGTGATGTCAAGATCATTCGCAGATAGTCGGGTTGACCATCTGCGTCTAAATAGTCATTTTGCACTGGCATGGTTGAGATGAAAAATGACTGGTTTGGCTGCGTTATCAGTCTTGCATTCTGCTTCAGCAGATGCCTACTCCCAGCTAAGCAACCTCTGGAGCTGGACATTGTGCCCAAGCGTCCAACGCGGAGGAGCGCCATCGGGTACATAAGCGTAGAGAAAATAAGAGACTAGGTGGAGCGACCTGGTAATTGCTGTTTTCTAAGTAGTATGTGGACTCGTCAAGCTTATATATACTTATAGGTGGTGACTCGATGTTTACACATTCTATGCCATGTAGAGATGATGAGTTTTTTGTCGGGCTTTACTGTAAGGCGAGTGTCGCGTTAATTCCGAGCTCGCTGTCTGCACCAAACCCTCGAAAATCCAGGGCGTTTTGGGACTTTGAGTTTTAATCAGTCACCGATATCGGCCAAGTCAGCCTCACAACGTTGTGAGGGAAGATGCAGTGAAAAACAGGCAGAAAGAAGCTCATAATTAAATATGGGGGGGGGGTTGACAATATGATAGATGATTTTGGAGACCACTTCAACACGACCAACACATGAAATAAAACACCAAAAGTTAGCAGGTTCTAATGCTAAGTAGAGAAAACTTTTCAATAAACGAATTTAAATCTTGGCTCCAAGCGCCTTGGAAGTCTTCAACGCTTGTCTCACAGCAAGATCAAGCATAATTTCCTCGGAACCTCCAGGGATAGCATATGCACGCACTTCGCGGTAAATCCGTTCCACACGGCCACCTTTACCACCCTTGGTGTAACTGAGACCTCCAAAGATCTGTGAAGCCTCACGAGCTGCAAGTTCGAGAGTTTGCGTCGCGAGAGCCTTGCAGGCAGCAATTGGACCACCAAGGTGCACAAGAGCTTCCTTTACTGTCATGTACTGGGATTGGTACACGAGATCGAGCAACCAGGACTGGGTGCCTTCGATTCTACCGCCAACAACTCCGAATTTTTGGCGGATAACAGCATGGTCAATGAGCTTAGTGCCGAAAGTCTCACGCTCCAGAGCCCATTTCATCGCATCCTCCAGCACGCAACGCGCCATACGCAGAGCCTGGACGATGATGATCAAGCGTTCGTGGTTGAAGTTGCTCATGATGGCCCTAAAGCCTTGGTTCTCACCGCCAAGGACGTTTTCCACAGGAACAACCGTATCTTCAAAGTTGAGAAGGGTAGTTCCACTGCCAAGCATACCCTGAGTTATAATTTTGCGGGTGCTCACCGTTTCGGGGTCCCTCTCGGCAAGAAGAATGGTCACACCACCCATTCCGGGGCCACCAGTGCGAGTTGCGACAACAAAGTAGTCCGAGAAGATACCATTGGTGATCCACTTCTTCGTTCCATTAACAATGAAGTGGGAACCGTCCTTGCTCTTCTCGGCAGTGGTCGTGAGATTGGCAACGTCGCTTCCGGCATCAGGTTCAGTGATGGCAAGACACGAGCGTTTCTCTCCACCCAGAATACCAGGAAGTACACGCTTCTTCACGCTCTCTGATGCGTAGTTGAAGATGGCAGGAACACTGATATTGTAGCCGCCAAACAAGAACCACAGAACGCCACCGCTTCCTGCACGCGCAACTTCATCGCAGATGACAACCTCGTGGAACGCATCGAGCTTCTCAGGCGGTACACTCTTGATCCGAATGTCAGTGTATTCCACAGGGTATTTGTGTTGACCAGCCAATGGGATCAAATAACCACGTTTGCCAAACTCGCGATACAACTGAGGATCAATTTCTCCCTTAGCGTCCCACTCGTCAACGTACGGGACGATGTACTCGTCCACGAAGCTCCGGACCTCATCTCGCAGGGCGATATGGGTCTCATTGAAGTACGGGGAGTAGTGTCCCTGGTACGCAGGAGGATCTGTAAAGGGCAGAAGGGAACCACTTGGCTTAAAGCGCTGGAACGACGACATTTTCTTCGGTGTCTTTGGTGTGGGGGAATGAAAGGTGGAAAGGGACCTTTTCTAATCTGGTCGCACAGCGGATCAAATTGTGGGGTTAACCGTACCCAACGACAGTAAAGCTGGGGAATGGACAGCCGAGGTTTGGCAGGTGTTCCGCAGCCGACAGCTTACGTGTACTTTTCGGGTACGGGTACACTCCATCGCTGTACTGTACATCAGGTGTAGATTTGGAAATCTTGTATTGAAAAAGAGGCAAAACTATTGTGGCGATTGGTTTTCACCAATTGGCGTGAATTCGGCAGTCCATATTAACCACAGATAGTATCAGAACTCAGCTCCACAATTAGTGTAGCCAATTGCCATCGAAAGTTCTGCTTCTTTTTAAAAGACGCTTCCCACATGAAATTGCTAAGGTATTGTAAATGAATGTGAACTTATCGTATTTATGCTAATATTGATGCTCTGGCTTTCGACCATTTAGCCTCCTCCCATTCCGTCGACAAAGGCACGCTTGTCAAACGTCACATTGCCCTTCGACCGTATCGAGTAATAGTTTATCACTGCATCAATATCCTCAGGGCTTGTTCCTTGACTCTGGAGCGCATCTCTCAGGGCACGCACGTTACATGAGCCATCTGGATTTTGGAAGGCGTCTAACGCGTCTTCTAGCTCTCTGCGGCTTGGAAGTCCACACATTAATTCAGCCATGATTGCAAGATAAGAGCCAAACGTTATGGGGTCACCAGTACGTTGCATCATTTCCGAAACCGTTGGATCCGATGCGTCCATTCCCAGCGATTGTAGCATCATCCGCAGTGCACTCTTGCTAACTGTTCCGGTTCCGTCACTGTCAATAAGACTGAATGAGTCTCTCAATCGTCGCATCGCATCAGGACCAAGCTGTTGAAGGCCCTCACTCACTTTCCGCGCATTGACTGTGTACCCCTGTCCTTGTGGTCGGGGTCCACCTTTCTGTGCCGGCGTAGTCTCGACGCCTTCCTTCTGTGTTGACTTCCCTGCATTCTCCTCCTTCTTTGGGCGCTTCGCCACGTCCAGTTCGGACTTCTTCTTCGCCATGGTGTTTGTTTACAGTTGGATATCTCAAGTCGCGCTAGTCTCCAGTGCTTACTACGCGTTGGTTGATCACGTGCTGATCAGGTGATGCTAATACAGTGATTTGCGAGTCGATAAACCCTAATTTGGAAGTTGTATGGTGGTCGCATCCGAATTCATATCTCGGACAGAACTTTCTTGTGGCGACAATACGGGATATAAGCTCAAAAGCAGAATAGCCCGTTTGCCATACTCCAATACAACTATCGATCTCAGCATCTGACGAACACCTCCTACCACATTAGGATAAACCTAAATACTGGCGATCTTCACTGCGAATGTTTTTGAAGGAAGCTTGATCCTGTCCTAAGTATCGCAACTAAGAAGACGTGCATGATATTAATTCTTATTATATGCTAAATTAAGCAACTGATACGAAAAAGACAGTTGCAGTTCTAAGGTTGTAGCACGCTTGACAAGACTATGCTTTAGGCACTAGTGCCATTGAATAAATAATGTCGACCAGGTTCAACATATGCGAACTTAGTGGTAGTTGGTGAAGTCAGTCTCGCCCTCGCGAAGACCGTTAGTCTCCTTGCAGTTGCAGCTATCGGCAGGGCGACGGCCACATGGGCAGGCATCGTTAATTTGAGCGTTTTCCGTGGCAGCGCGACTGCAATCGCAATGCTGAGCAGGACGAGCCTTGCAAGAGCAGCGGGCGTTAGAAGCGCAGTCGCAGGAAGTAGCGTTGGAACCTTTGCAGCAGACCATGATGAATCGATGAGTAGAAGTTGAAGTGTTTTGTTGATGTCTTCTCCACACTGGCAATGTGGTGGCTTATATATAGGCCAGCCTTTCCCCTGAATCCCCTAACCCGCTATCATTTAGCTGAGACTGCATCGAGGAAATGTAATAAATTCTATTGGCTACCGAATCTGCAGGCTTTTCCCAAGAGCTCTTGCCCTCGTTTAGGGTGGGAATTAGAAAGCATATGATTGGCGGGTGCTGACATGGCCCGCTCGTCCGACGAATAATGAGTCAGTTTTTTCGGGACGCCTCTTTCACAGCCTTTTCTCAAGAAGCCAGCCAGAATACACGTGACTGTCTCGGAGTCACGAGACCGATCACGAGATCTAAGCAAGTCACGGGGTCCAGACCCTGAGCAAAGAGCGTGACGCTGAAAAGAATGACAGAATCACAGTCAGACTTCTGAGAGCGCAAGTAAACACCTCTACAATGAGCTCTGGAAATCCGAAAATTCTCCTCCACAATCCGGAGAAGCCTGTCGCTAGTGCTCAGGCGAAGTCCGCCGCAAAGTTAAGGTCTAAGTCGCAGGACGGTGGTGTTCTGAACCGTCCAGTTCTCGCTGGCGAGTGGGACCCTGCTTCCTGGCAATCAAAGCCAATCACACAGGACGTTCTTTACGAGGATGAACAGGCACTTGAAGAGGCTCTTTCCAAACTTGAGAGTCTGCCTCCCCTTGTCCATCCACAGGAGATCGAGCTATTAAAGTCACAATTGGCCGAGGCTTCACGCGGTGAGCGCTTTGTGCTTCAAGGTGGAGACTGCGCCGAATTGTTCGACTACTGTAATTCTGACAGTATTGATGCAAAACTCAAAATCTTGTTGCAAATGTCGCTAGTTCTCATTTGGTCGACCCGTCTCCCGATTGTGCGAGTCGGCCGTATGGCTGGACAGTATGCGAAACCGAGGTCCAAATTGACTGAAGTGGTTGAGGGTTATGGCGAGATCCCAAGTTTCCGCGGTGATAATATTAACGGGTTCGATCCGAGTGAACGTACGCCTGATCCCTCGAGACTTGTTGAAGCCTACTTCCATTCATCGGCTACCCTGAATTATATTCGATCGTCACTTAGCTCGGGATTCGCGAACCTGCACCAGCCTCAGAACTGGGATCTGAGCTGGGTCCAACACGATCCAACCCGTGAACGCTATCAAGCAATCGTTGACAAGATCAGCGAGGGACTGCAGTTCATGAGCACTATTGGTGGTGACAAGGGCCCATCTGTTCTTGACAGTGTCGACTTCTTCACTGCTCACGAGGCACTCATGCTCGAATACGAACAAACTTTGACGAGGAAACACCAGGCTAATGGTGGTTGGTACGACACTTCTGCTCACTTTATCTGGATTGGAGATCGCACCCGTCAACTCGATGGTGCGCATGTGGAGTACTTCCGTGGAATCCAGAATCCTATTGGCATCAAGGTGGGTCCCACTATGGACGTCGATGAGCTCGTGCGTCTACTCGGTATTGTCGACCCTGATAAAAAGGATGGTCGCGTAACTCTCATTACTCGCTTTGGTGCAGACAAGATCGCGGCAAAACTTCCGGACCAAATTAAGGCTGTCCAGAAGAGTGGCCACAGAGTTGTTTGGATCTCGGATCCGTGTCACGGTAACACTAAGGTGAGCCCTATCACCAAACTCAAGACAAGATACTTTGACGACATCATGTCCGAGATTCGCCAGGCATTGTCCATCCACAAGGAGCAAGGCTCCCAGCTTAACGGAATTCACCTCGAGCTGACCGGCGACCCAGTCACAGAATGCATTGGTGGCTCGCAGAACTTGGCAGATGAGGAATTGACCATTCGTTACGACACCGTTTGCGACCCTCGTCTCAGCTTGTCACAGAGTCTTGATGTCGCCTTCTTAGTGGCCGATTACCAGCAGAAGCTGCGTTCAGATAAATAGTTCAGTTTGTAGAAAAACAAATGTCCATATCTCCGATGTGTAAAAAGTAAGGTTACTCCGGTACTGGGAATCGAACCCAGGCTTCGGCAGTGAGAGTGCCGCGTCCTAGCCCCTAGACTATACCGGATAGTGTGATGATCTCATAAATACATGTTTGGTGAGAATTGCGGCACAACAACGGTTCGACGAAAAAAAAAAAAGAGCTCCGGTACTGGGAATCGAACCCAGGCTTCGGCAGTGAGAGTGCCGCGTCCTAGCCCCTAGACTATACCGGATAATTGTTGCATAATAAGCGGCGGTTGTTGGGTAATGCAATCGTGCACATTCGATCTGTGACGAGAGATGCATACGCTCTTGATCCTTCCTAACTGCCGACGAGATCAGTGACGTACCAAATGCGGGAGCGTGATGAGTACATTGCGCCTGAAACATACAGATTTTCTCATATGGTTCTGTTCGGCTTCGGCCGAGAAAAAAAATGGTCAATCATATAAGTGTGCACATCGTTAATGATATTCTAAGATCGCTAGGAATTCGAGAAAATTGACAGTGATGGAGTAAAAAGAAAGAGAAACTCCGGTACTGGGAATCGAACCCAGGCTTCGGCAGTGAGAGTGCCGCGTCCTAGCCCCTAGACTATACCGGATGATTTGATAATAGCAGTTGCGCCAAATTAGCCCGGTGTCTAAAAAGACGTGCAATCTTTTTTGTTGTTCATGGACCATATTGACAGTTAAAATTCATCAGAATGTCCATGGAATGGTTCTAAAACTCTCAGTGACTCTAATTACGTGGGTATCATACGTGGGTTAAATGGGCTACATACAGATGTGCAGGTGATCCTACCACGATTATAGCGATATTCTCCCTTATAAATAAATGCACATTGATCATAAAGCGCACTGGAATCATTCTTGATTATTAGAAACATAAAGCGGACAGAAGAGAAAAAAAAAGAGTAAAGCTTGAATCGAGCAGTATCAGCAAAGAGGGAGCCAGAACGCAAAAAGATACTCCGTTACCGGGGATCGAACCCGGATTTTAGCAGTGAAAGTGCCACGTCCTAGCCATTAGACTATAACGGAATGAGGCGGACTAATCGACCTGAAAACGGCGAAACGAAAAAAAAATGTCCAATGCTTGACCACAAACATCAGACATGCAAAAAGATACTCCGTTACCGGGGATCGAACCCGGATTTTAGCAGTGAAAGTGCCACGTCCTAGCCATTAGACTATAACGGAATGGGATGTGTTATGTGACTAACACCGAAAGCTCCGGTACTGGGAATCGAACCCAGGCTTCGGCAGTGAGAGTGCCGCGTCCTAGCCCCTAGACTATACCGGATGACTTCGTGACTGGAGTTGGCGGACACTGTACCCACTCTTAAACTTAAATACTTGCGGGATTGAATAATCGCGCAGGGACTGAAATATTCACGCAGAGGTACGAGTAGAATAAATGAACACAGAGACAAGAACAAAATAAAAAAATATAAATTACAGACCCACCTATGTACATGTTATTGTGACAATAACTTTTCGAGTGCTGATCGCACATCCTTGGGGTTCAGAGTGCCCTGGGTCTCCTTCATCACCTGTCCAAGCAGAAATGCGACGGAACCCTTTTTACCCTTTTTGATACGCTCAACAACGTCGGGATTGCGCTCAATTACACTGGAGCATGCTTCATCAAGAACGCCATTAGCAGTTGAGGTTGATTGTTGGCCAAGACCGTACTCTTGGATCATTTTGTTGATGTCCCAAGTGGCATCTGGAGCCGAAGCAACGTGTTTCAGGAGCATCTTTCCAGTCGTGCTCGAGATCTGTTGAGAATCGACTGCAAGGAGAATGTCCACGAAAATGTCAAGAGGCGGCAACTTGGTTTCAGCAGAAGACGCGACATCAGAGGCGGACGAAGCCTCAGAAGCGGACGTGGCCTCAGGGTTAGAGTCGCCAATCCAGCGATGAACGAGCCACGTTCCGACAAGCTTTGATTTCTGGCCACCGCGCTTTACGAACTCGTCGAACGCCTTGAAATAAAAGTCAACGAACCCATCGTGCTCCATGAGAGTTTTTGCATCCACAAGAGCCACTGCATGCTTGGGACCCGTGAGAGCATCAAGGATTTTGTCGGGAAGTTCCGGCAGTTCTGACTTTATGTGGCTGACGGTGGCGTCATGAAGAACATACTCCGGCAGGTCAGGATCGGGCATGTATCGGTAGTCCAGGGCAGACTCCTTTCCTCGGAGTCTCCACGTCTTGTGGCCATCCCATCCTCGAGATTCGCGATGAACAGTTTCGCCAGTCTCGAGGCATTTCAGTTGGCGGGCATATTCTGCACCAATGGCCCCATAGACAGCACTCGTGCTGAACAGGTTCTTGACCTCGCACCGTTCAGTGAGAGTTCCAACGCTTACATTGACATCGACACGCATTGCGCCCGTCTCCATATCTCCAGCACTAACTCCGATATGTCGCAGAAGATGTTGCAGTTTGCGAATAAACACAACACAGCTTTCTGCAGTGGAAAACTCTGGTTCGGTAACCAGCTCAATGAGGGCAGTATTGGCGCGATTGAGGTCCACTCGCGAGATTCCATCGACGTAGATTGTTTTACCCGTATCCTGCTCGAGCTGAATTTGTGAAATATGGATCCGTTGAGGAGTGGCCGACCGTTGCATGTGTTGCGGGTAGTCACGGGCAGCCAGGTCAAGGTAGCCATTCTTTGCAAAAGGTTCAACATGCTGGGTGATCTGATAACCCAGGGGCTGGTCTCTGTACATGTAATGTTTGCGATCGAAGCTGAATTTTTGTGCAATCTGTGCATTGAGAGCGACACCAGCTCTCAGTGCCAGTCGCAGACAGTCGAGTGACAAGATCGGCTGCGTTCCCGGGAGAGTTGCGTCGAAAAACGACACATGCGAGTTTGGAGGAGCATGTAGCATTCCTGGACGCGTATCCGAGAATAGCTTCCTCGACGCCTGAAGCTGGGCATGGACCTCAAGTCCGACCTTGAGAGCTCGAGACATGACAACTTACTAAGTTCGCGATTTCGCAGGTTAAATGGTGTAAGGTTCATTAGGGTGTATTTGGTGGTTAAGGGTTAAAAACGGTTACAATTGGCGTCTACGCGATAAACCCGGCTGACTGGAGCCATAAAATTGTGCTCGTGTTTTTTTTTTTCTGTTTCGAAAGAACTGTTGTGGTAGGGAACGGGATGGACAGCCATATGACCAAAAACTAGCTGAACTTCCACCGGTTACCGCAATTTTCGCACGTGCAGAATGTCGTGAGCGGCTCATCAGCACTTCGGGTCTGCATCTGGTAGTAGGACACCTTCTTTTGCTTGCACTTTCCGCAAGTGAACCTGTCGGTGACGGCACGGGTTTCGGTAGCACCTCGCGCATTGAACAGGTTTTGCTTCGCAATCTCCTCCATCTCCTTCTTGAGGCCATCGTGGGCCATTTCCTGCGGAGTCATCTGGCGCAGTCTGTCGCCAGAAATGGCACCCTTGACGACCTGTTCGCGGAGAGTAGGGTTCTTGGGATCCTTGAGATTTATGTACAGGGATCGCATTTTCTTGCGATATGCTGGCGTGGTTCCACGTTCGGCAGTGAAAACTGCCGACTCGACGTCCTTGGCGGCTCCGATTACGGCCTTGGGAGGAGCGTCAGAGTCGACAACTAGCGCATTGTAGGTGATCTCAATGCAGCTGTTGCGGACAGAGTCTTTATAAATATTCGTGTCGATGCCGTCGGCTTTCGCACTACGCGGTTTGTCGCTCTTATAGACGGCCGCCTCTTCTTTCGCTTCGCCGTTGGTATCGTTCTTGGCGTCGGGATTTGAGTCGGATTTGGATTCTGTCTTTGGCGACGCTTTTGATTCTTCTTTTGGCTGCTGCTGCTGCTGCTGCTGCTGTTTGCGTTTTGCGAGCTTCTGGCGCTGGACCTGCTCTTTCCACGAGTCGACGAGCTTTTTAACCAGCGAACTTACGCGTGAATCAGAGTGCGATCGCAGTTTGTTCACGGCAACACCAAGTTTCGTTTCGCGAAGTACAGACTCTGTCGGCTTGAACTTCGCCTTGAGCTGTTGCAGGACCTCGAGCTGCCTGTCTGCACTGCTGGCGCCCTCGAGCTCCTTCATCAGCTCACGGATCTCCTTCACGTCCATGGTGGCTAAAACGCGTGACGGGTTGGTACTGGTGACGGTAACTGACGTGAAAGTGGCTATCGCGAACGGCGGCTAACGCGACAAAGGCTAACGCGAAAGTGGCTGATGAGGCGGTGGCTAACGCGACTACAGCCGATTTGGCTACCCTGCTCTAAACTGACTTAAATCCAACGGATCCGTTTCCTTTCCCCCAGAGACGTGGGTATGAAGGTCGTTAGTCATGAAAAAGACGGTTGGCTGGGTTTGGACCTCTGCTCTTCGGAAGATTCTGGCAGCAGCGTAAGCGGGACTTTTTGGTCACATCAGCAGAGAGGGAGGGAATCCTCGAGGACCAAAGTCCAGAGCTTTTCCCAATTGCCACAACCACGAAACAGAACCTAACAACAATGAGTGGTCTCTGGCAGCTCGCACGGCCGATTGCAAGGCCTGTAGCGGCGTCGCTGGCCATGGCATCACGTTCGGCGTGGAAACCGGCGCCGAGACCGGTCTGGAGCCGGATCCAGCCGTTGGGGTCGCGAAACATTTGGGGCTTTGGAAGCTCGTCGTCAGGATCCTCTGGAACGCCTGCGGGCTCAATGACAGCCCAAATGCTCAGCCACAAGGAGCAGCTCGCGAACAGGAACCTTGGCGACGCTGTTGTCCAGGAACACTTCTTCCGGGACTTGCTCCAGGCTCACTATCCTCGTCTTGTGATCCAGCGGTTCGAGACGCCTGGGGTGGGCAGGAGTGCCGCCACCGAGGAGTTGTACATCAAGGCTCTCCAGCAGGCTGGCTACGACGCGAAGGCCAGACAGTTTATTGCCACAAGAGACTCTCCAGCGACAAACGGAGCGAACTCGGCTGCATTTGCCTCGTCGGGTTCTGCCCACGACCCTGTGCATGTAGTTGTGAGCGAGACGCCGTTGTCGATCGTGTTCAAGTGGATCAAGTGGCTCATTCCCATGGCCCTCGCCACGTATGTGATTGCGCTCGTGGTGAACTTCTTCAGCGACTCCTCGGCGGTGTTCAAGGGTCCTGGTGGCGCTTTCGGTGACCTCAACGGCTCGAAACTGGACCAGGTCCGTGGAGAGACCTCAACAGTGCGGTTTAGCGACGTTCTTGGTGTCGACGAGGCCCGTTCGGAACTCGAGGAGATCGTCGAGTTCCTCAAGGACCCGGCGCAGTTCACGGGTCTTGGCGGTAAGATGCCCAAGGGCGTGCTTCTGACGGGACCTCCCGGAACGGGCAAGACGCTTCTGGCCCGCGCCGTAGCCGGCGAAGCAGGTGTTCCGTTCTTCTTCATGTCCGGATCCGAGTTTGACGAGCTCTATGTTGGTGTAGGCGCGAAGCGTGTTCGCGAGCTGTTCCAGGCTGCGCGGTCAAAGGCTCCAGCGATTGTGTTCATTGACGAGCTTGATGCCATTGGCGGCAAGCGTAATCCGAAGGACCAAGCGTACTCGAAGCAGACGCTGAACCAGTTGCTCGTGGACCTTGACGGTTTCAACCAGAGCACTGGCGTCATTTTCATTGCTGCGACGAACTTCCCCGAGATGCTCGACAAGGCCCTGACCCGTCCTGGCCGTTTCGACAAGATTGTTAATGTCGAGCTGCCCGATGTTCGCGGCAGAGCTGCGATTCTCGAGCACCACATGAAGAACGTCGAGGTGGGCAAGAACGTCAATGTCATGAATCTTGCCCGTGGAACCCCTGGGTTCAGTGGTGCCGATCTAATGAACCTCGTGAACCAGGCTGCCATCTACGCGTCGCAGAAGAAGGCTCGTTCGGTTACGATGAACCACTTTGAGTGGGCCAAGGACAAGATTCTTCTTGGTGCTGAGCGCAGTACCATGGTCATGACCGAGGAAACGCGTCGCAACACGGCGTTCCACGAGGCTGGCCACGCAATCATGGCTTTGTTCACTCCGGGAGCCACTCCTCTCTACAAGGCGACGATCCTGCCCCGAGGATCTGCTCTTGGTATCACGTTCCAGCTGCCTGAACTCGACAAGTATGACCAGACGCGTTCGGAACTTCTTGCGCGTCTCGACGTCTGCATGGGTGGCCGCATTGCTGAGGAGATGATCCAGGGACCAGAGAATGTCACGTCTGGATGCTCTAGTGATCTCAAGAGCGCGACCAACGTCGCCAAGGCGATGGTCACGTCATATGGCATGAGCGACCGGATTGGTCCGGTTGATCTCGCTGAGCACTGGAGCGACTGGTCGCCCTCAACGAGACATCTTGCTGAGGAGGAGATCCGGGACCTGCTGCTGGCTAGCGAGGGACGGACGCGGAAAATGCTCCAGGACAAGTCGCAGGAACTCGATCGTCTTGCCCAGGGCCTAATGGAGTACGAGACGCTAGACAAGGAGGACATTGAGCGGGTGGTTCGTGGCGACAAGATCATCAAGGACCGCCAATGCACCAACACGGTGGTTAAGAGCGATGATATCCGCGACAAGCGGAGCCATGCTCTCGCTCGCACCGAAGTGGACGGATAAAACGCGAAAATCTTACGACAGTATATACCCTAGTGGCCGTTAGGCCGTAAATGCCGGATGGCATATGATCTACCATTTTCAATCGCAGGCACTTTGCCTAGTTCACACTTGCTCCAACCGGTGAACCCAGGACCAATACGTCTAGAACAGATCTTGTTTGGTGCCAATGATTGGCTACTAGCTAACACGTCAATGATCCAATCAGTGAGCTCAATTGCACCAGATCATCTACCTAGGTCTAAAACAGAACCAGTTGATGTCGATATAAGTAATGAGCTATAATAGCACCACGGAACAATTGCGCGAACCGCATCCCGGACAGGCCCACATCTACCACTACACTATAGCGAATCGAAACTCGGCGTTAATCGACAATAAAAAACCACCTTTCGGCTCATCAGCCGGTTGAACTCCCCCCAGTGGCATTTAACTGTTATGCAGATGTACGGGTTAGGGCGGGACATCTCCAGCCATTTGGGAGCGCCTCGGTTCAGGGGACCCCGTTACCCCACAAATTCCGGGTGTTCAGTTCCGATCACGTGGCTCGTTTTTGGCGTTCCCCACTGCCCTCGATCGAAGTATAAAGTTGACCTCCACTCCTCACCTACCTAAAAACCATACCACACCAAGTTTAAAAAAATGGCAAGACTTTCGACGTGGCTCACCCAGACTGTGGGAGTGCGCTATCCCTTTATCCAGGGCGGATTACAAGCTGTCGCTACAGCCGAACTCGTATCTGCTGTCGCCCAGGCAGGATGTCTTGGGTTTCTTTCGGCGTTCACGCAGCCAGACCCAGAGTCTCTGAGGGCTGAGATCCGCAAGGTCAAGGCTGCTGCTGGCAAGGACGCTATTTTCGGTGTCAACTTCACGATGCTGCCTGCATTGAACCCTCCTAATCACGCTGCGTTTGCCCAGGTCGCTGTGGACGAGGGAATCACGGTGTTTGAGACTGCCGGTAACCCGAAACCGGTGCTTGCAGTGCTTCGACAGGTTCCTAATGCGATTGTGATCCACAAGTGCGTGACAATTGAGCACGCACTCAAGGCTGAAAAGGCCGGCGTGGCTGCTGTGTCCATTGACGGATTCGAGTGTGCTGGTCATCCCGGCGAGGAGGACGTGACGTCTCTTATTTTGATTGCCAGAGCGTTGCAGGTACTCAAGATCCCTGTTATTGCCTCTGGAGGCTTTGCTGATGGTCGTGGATGTGCTGGAGCTCTCGCCATGGGAGCTGCTGCTGTGAACATGGGAACCCGCTGGCTGGCAACTGTTGAGGCTCCTATTCACGAGAACGTCAAGCGGGCTATCGTTGGTGCGAAGGAAACCGATACTGCCCTGCTGCTGAAGCCTCTCAACAATGCCGTTAGATGCTACAACAACAAGGTCGCCCGGGAGGTGCTCGCAGAACAGGAGAAGCCTGGATTTGAGTTCTCCAAGGTCGCCTCGCTCATGGCGGGAGCTCGTGGTCGCGAGGTGTACAAGACTGGCGATATTGACCGGGGAATCTGGTCTCTCGGAGAGGCGGCTGGTCTCATCACCGATTGCCCTACTTGCGCTGATCTCGCGAAGCAGCTTGAGCGTGACACAATTGCGGCACTGCAAAAGAGTGCTGCCCTTATTTCAGACGAGGCGCGACTCTAATCTCTATAGATTCTAATTGTCTACTTAGATGTTCTTTTGGAGTCGTTTCTTGAAGAATCAGAATTTGGCAAGGGGCTACGCCGACTGAACACTATGTAGGCATAACAATAGCGTAACATTTGACGAAATGTTTGTGTTGGTGGAATGTATTTGTTATTTGGATTGTTCTTTTGAAAAATCCAAAACTTTGGCAATTAGCCACGGCAATTGAATATTGCATAGACACATAACAGTTTACGACCTCAATTGCGAGAAAAGTTTCGTCTTTATTATTTCAGACGAAGATCACATCTTTGACGTCAACGTTTATACTTGATACTACACTCTTGTTAGTATCAAGTATAAACGTTGACGTGGTGATTGGCGTAGCCAATTAAACAAGACATAACGATTGACGAAGTCAATCGCCAAATAAGTTTTGCTCCTTTCTAAAAATCGCATCATATACGTCAACATCCAGACCGTTTCGATAGACGCGATAAACCACGTGATTACAGTATATCATATCCACAAAGATGACTGTCCTCACATTTCAGCCACAGCCCTCGATAATGTCTGCTCCGCCGGACTTGGTGCTCGACCCCAGCATCAGGACATGGGTTGTCTATCCTATTCTTGCAGTCATGGTGCTTGTAGGCCTGCTCAGACACTACCTTACTGTCCTCATGACTCCTGTACCGCCACAGCTGCCAATGAAGGAACAACGCGAGGCGTCGTATCTCCAGTACTCTGGTATGCTCCAGGCTAATGCATTCAACTTGAGCCAAGACTCTCTCAGGCTAAGAGTCCATAATCTTGTCGGACCTATGCGGAAAGGAGAGTACCTTGCAGACCCAGAGGCTGCTCCTCCTACTGGTATGCCTAGTCTCACCGACCCCAAGAGCATGGAAACTATGATTGGCGGCGTCAGGCAACAGATCCTCAATTACGTGCCCCAGACTTTGATAATGTCGTGGGTTTCGAGCTATTTTGGTGGGTTTGTGGTAATGAAGCTCCCGTTCCCATTGACTACGCGGTTCAAGACCATGCTGCAGGCAGCAATCGCAACTCCTGATCTTGATGTGAGATGGGTATCGAGCATATCTTGGTATATCTTGCTCCTCATCGGTCTGAACTCGATCTACGCCCTCATTCTTGGTGGTGACAACTCGGCCACCCAGACTATGGCTCAGCAACAGGCAATGGCTGGTGGATTAGGTGGAGCTGCTGCGGGAATGTTTGCTCCAAATGCAGATAAACGCAAGATCTTCGAGGCAGAAGCGGACAACCTCGAACTCGTCAAGTCTAAAAGTGTTCTCACAGGTGTAGAGAGCAGGGTGTTGGCATTAAGTAGATAGCCATCCCATCGACTAGAAAACTATCAAAATTAGTATCAATTGAGTCTAGTATACCAGTTCCTTCATCTGACACAATTGCAGACCTCTGCCATATTTGTGTCAGCAGCTCGCCTATAATAGAACCGCAGATAAGCTGGCTCCTTATTTAGGCGCCCTATTTTGTTCTCCGAGTCGAACCAGCAAAAATAATGTTGGAAGCACCAAGAGTCGTTATCATTGGTGCTGGTATTGCTGGGCTAACAGTTGCGCGCGAACTGAGTCTGCGTGGCATCCATGTCGAGATCTTCGAAGCACTCTCACAGATTGGTGGACGCGTACGCACGGTTAAACATGGCAGTCGTAATTACGACCTCGGAGCATCCTGGTTCCATGAAATTGGGTACAATGCCCTCTACAAAGTTGCCCTAGACCAAAAGTGGAAGCTACATTTCGATGACGCGGTTTTTGAGTTTCTTGATGGCGCCGGAGCCAAATGCGCACCTCCAAGTCCACAATTAATAGATCCAGTTGCACTAGCGGCGGCAAACAGCTCCAATGGCTCCCTTTCTCTCAAAGAGTTGGCGAAACTGAGTGGAACGCCAGAGGTCAGACTATATGAACACTGGGTGGGACTTCCTTGGGACCAGATCTCCGCCGAAGAGGCTCTGGACTTTTTAGGTCCTGCGGAAGAAGGAGACGCGGAAAATATGCGCGATGCCTACAACCTTAGTGGCAACTATCGCGTTATCGAGTTGCTAGAATCACAAATCGACTGGCAGAAAGCTCAGCTGCATCTCAATGAGCCTGTAGGAAGCGTATCTTTGCAGTCCAAGCCCCACAGGTATGTGATCAAGACAAGCCAGAGAACTACCTTTGCAGATGCTGTGGTATGCACGATTCCGTTGGGTGCCCTCAGATACTCTTACGCCCAACTCTTCAGCAGCCTAAGGCTTCCACAACCACTGGATCGAGCTATACGCGAGGGTACAATGGCTGCGTTAGGAAAAGTGGTTCTTGAGTTTGATGAGTGTTTCTGGGACGATGGGGTAGATCGTTTTGAAGTCTCTACTGATCCACCTGTATTCTTCACCAATCCATACAAAGGTGACAATGGTCCTCCTACTTTGGTCGCCCTAGTAGCACCTCCCTTGACGCAACAGATTGAGGCCAATCCCCAAAACGCACAGACATTGTTGATGCCAGCATTGAAAGCATTGAGCAAAAGCAAGCAGGTTCCTCGTGCCACCAAAGTCATTTGTACCGACTGGACAGAGAACAAGTTCTTTGGCGGCTCCTACTCAGGTCTATTAATTGGACAAAACTACAGCTCTGCGGTGAAACCGTTTACTGATGGCCATGGTTTATTGAGATTCGCTGGTGAACACACTACGGTTGAAGGTGTAGGATGCATGCATGGTGCTTATGGATCTGGCCTGCGTGAAGCAGAATACCTCCAAAAGGTATTTAGTTCTTATCAACACAAGCGGGGTCCAAAGATCTGACGAGTTCCTCTAGTTTAGCTGCAAAAGAGGCGGTTTAAAGTAGTCGGCCGCTGAAGTTTAAACGTAAAAACCAAATGTTTCTCATGTGAAATTAAAGCTGTTCACGGCCATTAGCTCATTTTAAAGCAATACTTTGAGCTAAGTCTATCCAAAAGTAAGGAACCTCAATTTAAGTGTAGTGACACCGAACTATTTTAAGAGTTGCTGATTTCCCCCACTCTTGACGATCAACTTCGACGACAATCATCCCACTTTGTGATCTTAGTGACAGTGCATCGCGGTTGCCTGCCAGGTCCCACCAGCCACGTTACATAAGCGGATACAGTACCATCTGCATGATCTCCCAAAAAGGCTGCTGCCGTCCCGGCCTTAGCAATAAACGGTTGTCCATGAACCACGACAGATTGAGCGGATAACTGAATCTCACGTCAAGTATGCCGAGCCATGATATTTCCAACGGTCAAGGTTCGCCCGCAGTGAACCGAAGCCTCGATAATGGCCGAGGACTTCAATCAGCCAGCCCTCGAATCGGGAATGGCCAGAAGGTGGGGCAGCCAAATGATCATCCCACTAATGCCGAAACGATCCCATATTCATCGTTAGATGGAGCTTCCGGAAACGATTCTGCGAAATTCGAAAATGTAAATGCTGATACGAGTACTCCGTTGAAGTCTCCCCTCCAGAATCAGGTTCCGAGAAACCCTCCAACGCCTCTGAATGATACAAGCTCAGTAGGAGAGACAAATGCGACACCACAATTGCCCTCAACAAAAGACTCAAAGGCTCCACTCAAAGGCGGAGATCCATCTATTCAGTCGACACCAAAATCTGAGAGAATTCCTCGCAAACAAAAGCGCGCTCGCGCAGCAGAAGAAGCCGTTAGAGTCGAGAGTGAGAAGCTCAAGCTGCCAGAAGGTCAAGCAATGACCTTGGTAGGCGTGATGATGAAGGAAGCGACTATTGACAGTCCTGGTTTCCGTGCATCTACAAACTTTGTCGAGACACAATTCAATTCGGTAGAGAAATGGATCGACAGTTTTTTGCTTAGGAGCGAGAACCTCGTCAAGGGCCTGGAAGACGTGCGAGAGAAGGTCAATAGTATTATCAGCCTGTTCATGCCGGACTTTGCCTTCACTAACATTCTCAGCGAAGATTACACCTCTCTTGCGTTTGGACGCTACACCCAGAGCATGCATTTGTTCTGGGTAGCCATCCTTAGCGAACTACAGACGCACCACAAAGTTGTTGTAGAGAAGCTGACGAGCACGAAAACTAATGGCTTGCAGATTTACCAGGCTGCGCGTAAAAGGTTCCTGAACGCTCAGCGTAATTACGACGAGATTCACGCAAGACACATGGCCTTATCACCTGAAACTCCTGAGGTTGAGGTTGCTCAATCTGCTCTTCGCACTTGGGAGGCTCGCAAATTGCATCTAGAGGCGGCCTACAATTTGTGCCTCACAATTAGCAAGACTGAGGCTCTTATTACTGTGAGTGTAATTGAGGCACTAACACACCCGTTCCAGATCAGACGCAAGAGCTTTATGCTTCTTGATCAAGAAAGAATAGACATTGGCATAGACATGCATCGTCTCTCTAGCGTCGCAGCTCATATGCGATCGTCGTTACCTCAAATTGAGGCGGATCTGCATCGCCTGAAAAAACAGATGCTCGCCCAATTCATGCGTATGAGCCCTGCGCCAGCGCCGGGAAGTGATCCGAACTCAACTATACACTCAGTGTCGTCAATCCGACCGGCTAACTCCGATGGCAGTGCTGGTAAGTTTGGCTGGGTTTACGTTCGACGGGAAAGTACTCCAACCTGGACCCGCCTTTGGGCGTTTGTTCAGAGTGGGTATCTTGGATTCTTAGGAGTCTCTTCTGATGGACTTTTCGTACAAGAGAGCAAGAAGTATCCGGTGAAGAGTCTACGAGTTTCCTTGCCCACCCCCGAGCCAAGACGCTTCGTCTTTATGATCGATGGTCAAAACATCCAGCGAACCCTCATCCAGGCAAAAAATGAGGCTGACTTGCAGTCATGGCTTGACGCTCTGGAGCCGACGAGACCTATTGTAGCTTTACCTGAGGCTCTGTTAAGGCCGTGGTCAGCGACTTTCGCCCTCAAGCTTGGTAACGGGCCTGTCGACAAGGCGATTGACGACGTGGGTGACATTCTTGCACCACCCCCAGCACTTGATGAGAACACTGTGGCGGCTAATGTGTCGCAAAACCAACTTCATCCTACGCGAAGTAAGGTCGCACTCAAGAAGTCGAATTCTATGCCGGAAGGCACCAATGGAACTGCTGCTGCGACTGCTGGGGAGGTCACCAAAGTATTCTCATCTATCGCTGCAAACAGTGATGATGGAAGCAGCCACGTTGAGTTCATAGAAGCCGAGTTCGCCGGCAAAGTGCAGAAGCGCTTGGGTGAGATGCAGACAGCTTACAGCTCTCCGTCAGGAATAATTCACTCCAGTTCACTTAGCCTTGACGATATGGTAGCCCCGACACCGGCTATCTTGGCCACAAAGCCGTTACCAACGTCAAAGAGCCTGGAGAGTGTCGTTGCGAATTGGTACTTGCGTCCTCACGACGTTCCGAATGCTATAACTTCAAACTTTTGGGGAACTGTCAACTGGGTTACCTTCAACCATGCAGCAGAGCATGAAAATGGTGATCCAGGCGCCACCAACCCTCTAACTGGCATCAAATACCCGGCATACTACCCGAAGAAGCTTGTCCTGCAGGACGGCGACATGCGCTCTGTACTTGAGGGTCTAGCCAACCCGAATCCTGCCTCCGAAGACTTGCTAATGATGGTCCTGAGATGTATGGCGAAGGTTGGAAAGGACCGCCAGATGCCTTCGCGAATATACATCACCAGCCGCAAAATGTACATTTATGGAGCATGGCAAGGTCTTGTTGGTCTCCAGAAGTACGATCTCGATTCAATCCTAGAAGTCGAGTGCAGTTCTGGAGTTGACTTTGACGAGCTTAGGATTGTGATATCGATGGATCCTGACCCCGTTCTCTTGATTTTTAGGCTGTACATTGACAACGGTCTCCTCGCTAAGCAGCGCCTCGACTTTTTGGTTACCAATCTACGCTCCAAGAGACCGTTGCCCACTCAATCTGTACAAGAGAGCCTTGTCATTATTGGCGGAGAGTTTGCACATGCCAAAGAACAGGTCATTGCAAACTCGCAGCAGGGCACGGATGGAATTGACATGTCTGCTGCCGCGTCAAGCCTTGCGAAAATGGATTCGTTCAGTTCCTCAAAGGCCAGTGATCGTGATGCTTCTAATTCCGAGGAAGGATGGCTGAAAGGTTTCTTATGGAGGCAGCTCAAACTACCTGGCTCGTCTAGCATAGACGTCAGCAGTCCCAAGCGACCTTACCAGGACTCCACTTGGAAGCTCATTGAGTCCACTTTCACCGTGAAGCCGCGTATTCTATTCATTGTCGCGTTCGGAAACCGCTCCGATGTATTCAAAAATGCAGGTGTGCCGATCGTGAAGTCAAACGACACGCAAGTGCTTCCTTGGTATCAACAGGGCAAGAAACTGCAGCGCCATGTGGTCATAAAGATTAACGAGGACATTACTGCTAACAACCAGGGGCTCAAGTTCTTGCGGGATGACCTAAAGAAGGACCACATTGAGATACAAACGGTTGTCAAAGCAGACGAGAACCAAACGTACATTGTGGAAGAGAAACATCCCTACATCCAAATGCCCGATATGTCTGTGTTCAACGTCACTGTGCGCTATATTATCTACAGCACTGATAGTGGGTCGCAGCTGCAGATCTGGAGCAGGATTAACTGGAAAAAGGAAGGTAGAGGAAAACCGGACCTTGCCCAGGGACTGGTGTATGAGATGTCGAAGTCGCGTGCTCGCGACACTCTTGTGAGAGTTCGTGAATCGGTGAAACAATTGGGAGATCCTCGCAGCGTTGGCTTTGATGATGTTGTAAAGAAGTTTGGCAGAGTGAAAGCCACTGCCAAACCCCCACCAGACTTGAAGCAGGTCCCGGAGACTGTCACCACCGTCCGACAAACCTCTCTCCTCGCCCTTGCATTCTTGAAGCCATTCCAGTTCTCCTTCGACATCTGCCATCTTGTAGTTGTTGATTCGTTTGTTTATTTGAGCCAGCTTCCTCTCTGGCGACTCAGCATTGTTGGATTTTTGATCTTCTCAGTCTTGTTGAATCTCGTTTTGGCCACGCGAAGTACATTTGCATTCTGGAAGGCTTATTGGACAGACCACAATGACCAGAAGCAGCTTGACCACCTCGGACTCTTCGCGCCACAACAGATGATCTCTAAACGAAGTCTTCTTATCTCCGATCTTGACGACGCTATTCGCAATGGCACTCTATTCAACCCCCAGGAAGATATCTCCCCCAGCTCCTGTGGCAGCAAGTTCACACAGCTCGTATACATGGCCAATTCACATGATGACGAGCCTTACTTTATTGTCGAACCACAGTCTATGGACTTTTTGGAAGAGATTGATGACATCAGGACTAAGTGGGGCCTCGAGAGGGCTAAGCTAGCTACCCGGATGAGAGTTTTGAATGTGCAAGAGAAAGAAGAGCTCTTGGATACATACTCAAGATTCCTCATTAAGGAGATCTCGATGTGTTCGCGGACTCGCGAGAAACTAGTCACCCTGAACGCGTCCGTCTTCGAGGGCATACAAGACTATTGCCTGAGCTGTCTTCATGCTGCAAGCAGAGATCTTTTATAAGTAGTTATATCGGTTTCTTCCAAAAAATTATCTTAAACGTTCAAACACTATCTGGAGAGAGCAGGGAACACAGAATAATAAGAATAAAGATTAAATTAATTAAACAAAATAATTGATGAAGGCAGAGGAATGCAACTAGAACCTCAAGCTAGACGCACCACCTTGCGAGGAGCACCCTGGAAGATGATAACGCCTTCCTGAGACAATGCTCGGAGAGCGGATGCGACATCTTGCGAATCGACGCGGTCTGCGTTCATATCAGCGACACGACGTACGAGATTCTCAAATCGAAGACCGTCCGGGTTAGCCTCCAACATAGACACAGCCTGCTGCTTGAAGACCTCGTACTGGTTCCTCTGAGCCTTGGACTGACCGGTTTGAACAAGATCCATATCGATGGTTCCTGTTGCAGGATCCATTGCGTACTCTTTGATAGCTGAGCGAATAAGCCTCACAGCCTCCTGCACATCGGAAACCTCAACCTTTTCGGAAAGACGCACTTTTGCATGGGCCTCTGAGAGTCGAATCATGGATTCAAGCTGTCTGGTCGTTGCGGAAATTCTCTTCTCAGCCGTGCGAGCATCTTCGCCAAGCTTGCGCATAGCAACATACGCCTTGACAAGTTCTTCTCGCGCCGGCTGGGTGATTTCTGGGTGCATATGCTGCCTCGCATACGAAATATAGGACGTGAGGAAGTCGGTTGACACAACCTCCTCATCAGTTCCCGTGGATGGTCTGTCCTCGAGATACATTGAGGCCAAGTGACGGGCTAATCTTCGGTCGGACTGAACGTCCACCTTATCGATCATCAGGTAAACGAGATCAAATCTGCTCAACAGGGTCGGGGGAAGATCGATGTTCTGGGGAACAGGCAACGTGGGATCATATTGACTCTTGATAGGGTTCGCACTAGCCAGGATAGATGTACGGGCGTTAAGGGTCGTGATGATACCTGCCTTGGCAATAGACACAGTCTGCTGCTCCATCACTTCATGAAGCACCGATCTTGTGGCCTCAGACATCTTATCGAACTCATCAATGCAACAAACACCACCGTCAGACAAAACCAATGCGCCTGACTCGAGCACGATCTGCTTCGTATCGTTGTCTTTGGTGACGTATGCGGTAAGACCCACGGCAGAAGAACCCTTGCCGCTCGTGTACATTCCACGAGGAGCGATCCTGTGCACGTATTGCAAAATTTGGGACTTACTAGTCGAAGGATCACCACAAAGCAGAATATTAATATCGCCACGGTACCGCGGAGAGCCTCCCTTTTCAAAGGTCTTGTTAGTTCCGCCGAAGAGCTGCAGAAGAATACCCTTTTTGACATCCTCTTGCTCATAAACACTAGGAGCGAGTGATCTTGACAGAAGCTCAAACACATCGTCTCTCTTGGCGACTTCCTTGATGCGGTCAATCTCTTCCTCGCTCAACGAGCGAGACTCGGATTCTTGCGTGCCCTGACTTTCAGCCTGCTGGGTTTGGATCTGCTCCTCGAGGTTCTGGATACTTGCGGCGTCAATGCCCATGCGCTTCTTGTCGAGTTTCTGCACGTGCACAACATCCACGTAGGTCTTGTACAGGTTCTTGAGCACACGCTGAATGGGGTTAGCTCGCACAGGAACGGAGCGGAAAATACCAGTGACTTGAACACGATCACCAGCACGGCAAAAGTCAACCAACTCGTCGTACACGCACAGGGAAACTGAGTGCGGAGTTTGACCGTCGGGAATCACGTCAGGAGTTTCCTGAAGACGAATCACTTGCTTGTCACTGAATCTGCTGCGGTTGTGCACAAGGCGCATCGAGTTCACTTGGCCACAAACAGGACGCGGACATCTTGTCGGCTCAGTGATCGTTCCTCTGTCAATCTCGACAACCACTGTATGGTTGCAGACTGCACATTTGAAGAACGCCTCAGTCATATCAGGAATGACAGGTGTAGAACGGAGAACAAGGCCCTTAATAGAGACCAATTTATCGATATCACTGGGATTGAGCTCGCGAAGGCCGTGTTTTGTTTCTAGGCCAAAGGGTCTGACGCGGTAAGCACGCTGCTCAATCGCATCAAGCTCACGGGGAGAGGCTCCAGCGTCTGCAGACACGATAGCCACCAAAGTATCCTTGATGGTCTGGTCCATGATGGGAACAACCTCCTGAGGATAATTGATCAGCTGGTAATAAAGACGGTGGGACGGCGGGTAGGCAAGTAGGTTGCGGGCATCGAGATTGAGATTTGTGGTTCCAAGTTGCCGCATTTGCTCCAATATGTCAAGGTAGATCGTTGCCTCACCCACGCCAGGCGCAACAGGAGCACCTGAGTCTAAAGCAGTGCGATACTTGACCTTGAATCCGGTCAAGAATTTCCGGAAAGTTTCCATAGTTTCCTGAATGGCAACATTGGTACCCCAGATAACTCTCACAGGCTCAGAACCGAGTTCGGAAGTGGCTCCACCGGATAAGGAGAATCTCGAGTCAGAGGGAATGTCACCTCGGCGACCAGCATTTCTGTTACGGCTTCTCCACTCAATTCCGAGGTCGCTCGCTACTGAAGACGATGCTGCTACACCAGAGCTCGATGGGTAAGCCAAAGGACTGGAGTCGCCAGGTCGTTGTCCTCGATGCGAGTTTTGAGAACCTCTGTCTCGTCTTGTTGGGGAACTTGAGGGCACAAAAACAGGCGAAGAGCTTCTAAGAACACCTGAGCGACCTCTAGGTGGAGACGACCCCACCGGAGAAGACGCGATGCTTGAGTGAGGCGATCCAGGCGCTGGAACTCTTCCTCTAATTTGAGGTCCTTCACCGGGTCCTCCACGCATAGGCGAAGAAGAGCCGATAAAAACCGGTGAGGACCCAGGAGAAGGGTGGTCAGCGTCGCTAGGTACGTCCGACATAGTTGAACCGTACTTTTTGGCAAACTGTACTTCTTAAAGAGAGGATAGTTACAAGGGAGTGTGTACAAAACCGGGTGCCTTTGTCACCACTAATTTTGCGGCAAGGGTGAACTCGACGCGTTTCTGTCATTTCGACGCGTCCGTTATTAAGCGCCCTAATTTGGGCATAATTGAGAGCAGGCTAAAAGTAAATAGCTGAGAACGCATAAGAGACCCAAAGAACGTGCATAAACCATAGTTGCGATATGGAGACATACATTGTAAAATGTTGAAATCATAAGCTCAAAGTTATAATTTAGATGCGACAAAATGATTATTTACTGTGATTGAAGGAGAGATCGTTACTCTGGCTTCTCGTTGTGATTTACGAGTAGAGCTTGATATTGAGGTAGAAGCTCCCATCGTTTTTCTTTCGTGCCTACTCTTTGAGCACAAGCTTTAACGGTCTGGACAATGGTTGCTTTCTTCATATCAGGGAAATCGCGCTTTAGTAGTTCGACAAGCAATGTCTGATTGCCTTCGGATCCATGAACCTTGGCTAATATTTTGTGCATAACCTCCGGATCTATTGGTGGTGGCTGGAGGGAGGCTGTTTCTTGTGAGCTGTTGGTTCCTCCAGTAGTTGGAATCGATGTGTCTGTCTTCGAGTCACCAAGAGGCTTCGCAGTCACTGATTCAGGCCGTCGTTCAAAGGGGGACGTCGAGGGCACGAGAAATTCGATACTGAATTGTTCAAGGTCAGGCTGAGGACCCCATTGGACAACAGGGGCCATTGGTCCAACAGCGATAGGACGCCGTTGAGGATTTTGCTCTTCCTCCTCGGCGATAAAGTCATTGAGACTTGCGTCGGAGTCACCCTCGTCATCACTGAGATTGTCATCTCCTATTTCCTCGCCATCTTCTTCGTCAACCCACTCAGCATCAGAATCGTACTCATACACAAGTGACGGAATAAGATCTGTCCGCGTAGGTTCTATTGCAAGCGCGAGGACGCTGCTCTTTTCGACATCTGGAGTTGATCCGACGTAGGGAGGCCTATTATTTTCATAGAATTGCAGATGGCGGATTCGCAATTGACTCAGGAGAGCGAGTATTTCTTCTGGGGTAGATGCTGCAGCAAGACGTGTTCTAAAATCTGACACTGTCAAGGGTTTACTTGGTTCAGATATGCAGCAACGTTGTGCCTTTAGCCATTCAGCAGGATCGTCCAGAGAACTTTCAGATGAAACACCATTGAAGACGCGGCTGTTTGGTTTGGGCGCGTACTCGAGAAATGTCCTGCTGTATGCACTCTCAGACGAAGGATCGGATACATCTGGCGTTGAGGACTTCGGTATGGACTTCGATGCCGCTTTCTTCTTCGAAAAGAAGGAATTGATCCGGGGCTGGCTAGCTCGAGCTTTTTCTTCTTCAGCGCGCTTTTCGGCCTCTTTTCGTTCTTTATCTGCGAGCTTCTCAGCCTCTTTGCGTTCTTTTTCGGCGAGTCTTTCAGCCTCTTTTCTCTCTTTCTCGGCGAGTCTCTCAGCCTCTTTGCGTTCCTTTTCGGCTTTTCGCTCCATCTCTTTCCTCTCCTTCTCAGCGAGTCTTTCGGCCTCTTTTCGTTCTCTTTCCGCCTTCTTTTCATCCTCTTTTCGCCGACGTTCGGCATCCCGTTCTGCAGCCTTTCGTTGCCTTTCTGCCTCTCTTTCTGCGAGTTTTTTCTCTTTGGCAGAGAGTTTCTCAGCAACAGGGAAGGCAGCCGGTGTAGGGCTGGCCCCATTGGCGGGAGTATGAATAGAACTGGGCGATTCGAGATGCAGTTCTGCCCCAGCGTCATTACTTGAAACGTGCAACTGTTTTGTTGGTGGCTCAGAGTCAGGGGTGAGACTCTGAGGCTCCACGGACCTCTTCATTGGCGTCAACTCCATTATCGCCGTCTTTCAAGTCTTTGAAGAAGATCGACTATGGTATCAAGACGCGTTAGGCAGAATGGATGACTGCCAGTAAAGTCGATAAGTTGATTGTATTTGTGACGCGAGGTGTGAACGCGCTTTCCGAATAGTTCGACCCTGTATTATTCAGAAATATGCGCCTATGGTAGTTTTTGTGGTAAGTCTCCCGAGGATCGACACGAGAGCGGCCCCTTGAATATCGAACAAATATGTTTTAGGGAAAACAAAAGTTATCATGAATTGCTGCTCTGGTCAATTAGGTCTATGCCATTCGATGTAGTGTGCTCTGTGGTCGCGATACATATATTGTGTCACGTGTTTCAAGACGCGTCAAAATGCAAAGTAGCCTGACTACACCCACATTTAGTCCTAAAGCTGCTCAGTCTCAGATCTCGCGCAGATTCCGACCATTCAGGGAGTCGACGACATTGGGCAAGCGATCACTCTAAATCCACTTGATTGCTTTCTGCGCGATCTTTCTAGTCATCTTATTGTTTGCGCGCCAGAATGTCGATCGTGTCGCTTTTGAACGTCACCATTCTCCAAAATCCGGCCAAGTTCACGGACCCTTATCAGTTTGAGATCACATTCGAATGTTTGGAACCTTTGAAGGAAGATCTCGAATGGAAACTCACCTATGTGGGCTCGTCGGCATCCAGCTCGCATGATCAAGAACTCGACTCGATTCTTGTGGGTCCTGTGCCGCTTGGCGTGTCCAAGTTTGTATTCGAGGCAGATCCGCCAAACCCGGATCTCATTCCCCAGGACGATCTCGTATCCATCACTGTCATGCTTTTATCGGGAACTTATCGTGACCGGGAGTTTGTTCAAGTAGGCTACTACGTGAACAACGAATACGATACAGAGGAGTTGAGAGAAAACCCCCCGCCAAGAGTCGAATTGGATCATGTCGTTCGTAATATCTTGGCAGAGAAGCCCCGTGTGACGCGATTTAATATTCCATGGGATGCTGAACATGCCGATGACGAGTTCCCACCTGAACAACCTGACGCCGACATCGAAGATATCGAGGAGTATGGCAACGAGGAAGAGGATGCTAAGGACGATATGGTGGACGATGAAGAGGCAGATGAGGCAGATGATGACGGTGACTCGTCGCGTAACCACATTGACGATCAGGACCAGGACCAGGACCAGGACCAGGATCAAGAGGAGGGAGAGGGAGACGATGACCCTGCCAAGAAGGACGGGGAGGACGACGCAGACCTCGATGCAGCCGATGCAGCCGCGGCAGAAGGTGATGCCGCTGGAGACCTCGAGGAAGACGCCGACCAAACATCGGCAACTGAAAACGCAGCACCAGCTGAAAATGCTGAAGTTGCGACAAAATGAAATATTATATTACCCTTAATTCATAATTTTGCTAACGCTCGTAATTATTTCGGATCTCACGAACAGTCTGCAGCTTGCTCAATGCGAGCTGTAGTAACTCCCGTCGTCGTTGAAGGTCAATATGGCTCTTGATACGAGGATCTTGAGTGGCCAGCACTTCAATGTCATGCTCAGTCAATGACGCAAGTTTGGCATCCAAAGCACGCGGGAAGCTGTAGTAGAAATCACTCAACATCTCGAAATTAAGGAAAAGGACAGCTGTTGCCGTAAGCTTGTCGCTCACAGCCTCCAAGAACACTTCGGGGCAGTATGCACGGTTCTTCCGAGACCTGCACTTGGATGAGCGCACAAAGCTGATTCGAGCACGGAGCAACTCACACCTGTCGCTGAGGAATCGAGCTGAACGGGCCTGAGAAACTAGCGACGCACTGAAATGAGCCAAATCCTCAGACTTGCTAGAAGGAGCGGCTTCATCCAAGGATCTCATCAATCTCGAGAGTCTCGACCGACCAACTTTTTCGTTCAATTGCTCAAGAGCATCTTCACACTGATGAAGTTCTTCCTTCAGCAGTCTGTAAGACTGCTCCCGTGCCTGACTCCATTCGCGAGAATCGATGTCGACTTCATATTTGTAGGGCTTGATCGAGTTTTCGACTTGATCCGCAGTTGAGTAGAACTTGCTCGAGAGGATCGACTGAGTGGCTTCTTTGATCGCATCGATGGCGAGACCATGGTTCTTGAACGAGGTCCTATCTATAAGACCCTGCATCTGATCATCCACTGCGTTCACCAACATTTGTGCCGACATGCGTCCGACACCTAGTTTTGTGATTGCTGCGGATGCTTGATCAAGCCTAGTCTGCCACGTGAGCAGATTCGCCTTCTTTGGATCCAATACCCTAAGTTCTGCGGCAGTATTTGAGGCATGGTCCATCTCTAAACCTGGCGGTTGGTTCCAGTAGCGCTCCGCCAGGAGGTCAAGGACTTTCTGGTCCAAAGTTTTCTTGACAAGTTCCCTGATTTGATCACGGCCAAATTGGGCAGTCATTTCTTGGAATCCAGCTTTGAAGGCATCAGTCGATCTTGCCAAATAGGTCTGCGGCGTGAGAACACGGTCATTATACTGCACCTTGAATTGATACATTGCCTCCTCGAGCTCGCGCTGGATCTCGCGCGTTACAGGCTCCAAACTCCGCGACATGCTCGATTCGAGCACTCCCATGAGCTTGTGTCTCAGTCGAAGGACACCACAGTTCAAATCTCTAAACTCAGGTTTGGCGAAAAACTCCTTTTCGGTTTTCGCGATTGACGAGGTGAGGTTTGGCGAAGGGCCAAAGAAACGAGTGTCGTGACGGGTAACAACGCCAACATATCCCATTACCAAAGGATATTCACGGTTGAGGAGAATAGATCTTCCGCGTTCTGGGTCGACAAGGTCCATTTTAGAAATAACACCAATCGTACGTTCTCCACGGGGATCTACGCGTCGACTGGCTCTGAGAGCCGCCGAATTGGCGAGATCGACATCCGCAGCAGACACGGCCAAAATAATATTGGGAGCCTGAATATACTTTTCACAAAGGGCTGCAATGCGTCCTTTCAGTTCCAGAGGCTGATCAGCTGCCACGACTTGTATATAGCCAGGCAGGTCTATCATCGTGAGATCAGGAACATGAGGAGAGTAGATGCGCAATTGAATGGGATCATCACTGACAACCTCACTCGCAGGAACGGACTTGTTCAGATCAGTGAGAATTCTTTGCACCTCTCTGAAATCACTAATAGCTCCAGTGCGTAGGACCGGCAACTCGCAATGCTCGCTCTCCGACCCTGGGGTATGGATCAATGTAAGCTCTATGGGCCTGCGTGTGACCATGTTCAGACCCTTTGGAAGGAACTCATGACCAACAATCGCTTCAAGAACACTCGACTTTCCACTTGACTGAGACCCTACAACAACAATTGACGGCATTGGGACTGAGTCGGCACCGTCTATCTGCTGCAAAATGTTCCGGATTTCAATCATCTTACGAGTGAGGTTGATCATATCCTGTTCCTGTTCTTGCTCGCCGTTGTCGTCGTTGTCATTGTCTACAGATGCCAAGGTGGAAACGGCTGCAAGAGCTTCAGCCTGGCCCCCAGAACCACCAGAACTTCCACCACTACTGCCTCCAGAATTGCCACTTCCATTGCCTCCACCTGAACCAGCATAAGCGTCACCAGGACTACTCTGAGAACCGCTTTCAGGTGTCATCACAGGATAATCGGGTAGCCCCGGTACTTTATCCCAGACACTACTGAGCCAATCCTTAGCCTGCCCAAGAGCTTCACTCGCTGAGTTGGATGCCTGGTTCACCTTGTAATTTGTGTACGCAAACCCTCCAGCAGCCGCTCCAGCCGCTAAGCTGAACCCGGAACGCGCCACGCGAAATATAGGGCCAAGTAAGAACCTTTGTTGAACAACGATACCTCTTACAGCAGGAATTTGGCCATGGCTCAAGATTGAGTTAGGCTGGGGTCTCGTAGTAGCCAAGAGTAGACGAGACTTTGGGATTCGGAGGCGCTGCGCTCCTAAAGTCCCTCTTCGCAGAAACATCGCAGAAGAATTTTGCCCACCCACAGAATTATTTGCTCAGTCTATCTCGAATGCAATTCAACGAATATTCAAACTGTTTGCCAGCAAATCAGCTCGAGCAACTTTAGCACCGCGATCTGTGAGGCTGCTACTTTCCTGCCTTACGTTTACAATGATCCAAGTATTCGCCCAAACGAGGATCACGTGAATAACACAAAGGTCAACTCTTTCATTATCACCAAAGTGTATACGATTGATTTTACGTTTTGAAAGTGTGAAGCATCCCAATTAGATTTCTATCATTGAAAATTACGGTTGTATATCGGCTCCTCGTACGATTATAGTCTAGTAGCGTAATTACATAATGAACTGGCATAGGCAGGCATATCGACCTGGCGACACTATCACTGCCTCCATACTTGTTCGAGTTGCTTGGACTCTTTGAGCAACGTCGTGGGATTCCAAGCACGTCTATTAACTAAAGCCACTACTTGGGTCTGACTTGATCGATGTTTGGACTGGGTAGATTGTTCTATGTCACCGTGCTCCTATTAAATGCTGTGGCAATTCTCAGCGAGGATAGATTCCTCAAGAGACGTAAGTTTTGAACTGGTCAAACATGGCCCGCAACTGTAGCTACAGACGGTACTAACAATCCAGTGAGGAAAGATGACCAGCCGCGATTCGGCGAACCTGAAGACACAGTTACCACGCGTCTCTTCTCTCTGGTACGCTCTATACGAACTGTCATGAGACGTAAGTATCATTCTCAAGGAAATCATCCTTCAGATTCAACTAACCACTCGAAAAAGCTGTCCTTATCGCGACAAACGTGCTCATCATCCTATATGAACTGATTCTGGGATAGAGCCTTGATTGAGCGACAGTCCTAGGTCCGATTTTTATCGATTGTTTAGCTGTAAAAATTGTTTTCCAATGCCTTTCAAGTGCGCATTTGTTCGACTCCTCAATTTCATTTCCATAGTGGCTTTATGAGCAGCTTTTAGTAAGAACGTAACGATGGATCTCTGCCTTTGCAGTGAGCCGGGATCAATTCAAGCAGCACGGCGGCACAACATAGGAAGGCGAAAAGCGGACGCATCGAGCAGAATGGAGTTCGCTGAAGTTCAGGTAAATCAAAACTCGACATCGTCCTCTGTTGCGAGTCGAGCTGTACGATTGATCGAATCAGGCCAGGCAGTAAACATTGTCAATTCCGGAGAAATATGCCAAAAAGCAGTTGCAGTGGCAGAAATGGTTAAACGCGAATTGGCGTCGAAGAGCATACCTTACCATCAATACAATCAGCTTTCTGTGAGGGAAGAGGTGTTCGAAACGAAGACGGGAAAGACTCCACAGTTGGACCCCCCAAAGCTTTTACAAAGAGTTCCGGACCTCAGAATCTGCTTGTCGCCGCGTAAATTGAGCCTCGACAGCTCCTGGACTTCGCAATAAGATAATGCTATTTGGATTAAATTATTTCCGGGCCATTGCTGAGCTTTCGAACCTCACAAGATAGACTGTTCGGTATGGATATTGCGCCGTCTCCATTGTATGGGCACTGACCTTTGCATTGAAGAGACTCGAATTCAGCACCGCCTCAATGATTCCTGCTACAAAGGCTGCACAATTCAGCTGCGATAGATCACGCGGAACGCTCACAAATTCGCTCACAAGCGGACTGTGATCGATGATCATATATTGCGACGCGTCGTCATTAGATACCTGCATGGAGTCTGCCTGTCTACCAAAGAGGGCCCTCCACACGGTCGTATTGATGTATTGCAAAACACCTAATAATTTTGTTTCTCTCTTCACCGACTTGCCTTCTCTGAGGGCAACCAGCTCAAATACACGGAGACCAACTCTATAGCCCAACTTACTCAAACGTTCTTCAAGATCTGCTATACCCTTGGAATGCTTGTGTGCGTACTGGATCGTTTCTGAAAAAAGATATGCAAAGGCAGCAAGGCTAACTTCTCCTCGCCTGCGGAACACGCTTCTATCGTAGATTGAACCTGGCCGTCTCAATGTTGGTGATTGCTGCGCTATTGCAGGACTCCCAGAGCCCGATGGCATTCCAGACAAAGCGGCAGGCTTTCCGAATGGTGGGGCGGTAGAATGTGACATGTTGAGGTCGTTTAATATCTTGTGGCCATAGATTTTGGCTGGCCAACTTCACTTCTAGTGAAAGTGCAGCTATTGAGGTTACGTAACTCAAACATCAAGCCGACAGAGCTTGGCTCATTGATTTCTTGGCTTTTCAGGCTGAACAAACCCAAAAGAAAAAACGATTTAAAAATGGTTGAGCCTAGTAAAGCGACTGAGCTTTATGAGGCAATGTGGGCCCGGCAGGGCCATGCATGGACGCAGAGTGAACTAGAAAATTTAATCGGTTCACAGAAGCATGAACTCCTGGATATCATCCAGGAACTTGTCAATCAACAGAAAGTTAAAATTCTGCAAAGTGATGCGGGATTGAGATATGAAGCAATAGCTGAAGACGAAGCAGCACAGATACGTGGAATGACCAGTGATGAGGCTATTGTGTATAGCTACATTCAGGCAGCAGGACGCGAGGGAATATGGACCAAGTCAATCAGGCTGAGATCGAACCTACACCAACACGTGGTCAATCGCTGTTTGAAACAATTGGAAACGAAACGATTTATCAAAACAGTCAAGAATGTCAAGTTCCCTACAAGGAAGATTGTGATGTTGTATTCGCTACAGCCGTCGGTTGAGGTCACGGGAGGTCCTTGGTTCACTGATACGGAGCTCGACTCGGAGTTTATTGCCTTACTTTTGCGCCTCGTATGGCAATACATTGCCCATCAAACTTTCCCCGGCGCCATGAAGGAGCCAAAGCCTCAAATGTCACATCTTCCCGGATATAGCGGTTTCCCATCACTAGATGACATCCATGACTTTGTTGTCAAGTCTGAAGTTTCGACTGTCGAGTTGGGACTTTCCGATATCGCGTCTCTTTGCCAGGTGCTCGTGTACGACGGTAAAATCGAGCCTTACACAAAGGATCCAAAGGTCGAGCGGTTCCGAGCCACTTGGCCCGGTATCCTTGCAGAACAGGGGAGAAGCAACCGGCTGGTTCCGGTTCTTCCTCCCGCTTTTTAATTTTAGTAGACAAGTTTTTTTATAGTTTATCTGGTATATCTAACGAGCAGACAGCTGGTCAACGGTTTGTTGCAGCTGCCGTATAGCTGCATATTTCTCTTCGAGGTCCTTGTTGAGACGGTCGCGTTCAGCAATAAGGTTAGCCTCCCACTTGTTGAATCGTGACACCTCAACGTTGACCTGCTCTGTGAATGCACGTCGTAGTGCCTGCTCCTCCTCTTTGTATGCCGGGTTAACTGTTCTGCGGTTGATCTTCTCACCAGGCTTGCGAGACACCTGGGCCTGGGAGCGATATGCCTCGTAGTGGAGCTCCTCAGTACTGGAGATGAGATCGAGCATGTGGCTTCGCACAAGCAAGTTGCGGAGCTTCTTGAAGTCGCAGTGGTTCTCGTTTTCGACTTCAGCAACACCCCAGATGTACTGGCGTCCCCGGACAGTCTCTCCCTTGGAATTTTGCACTTCGCGTTCGGCGCCAATGACGCTATAAGGGAGTTGGTCGGCGAGAGGCTTGCCAGTAGTCAGGTCGCAGGGCTCATACACCTTGATCTGGTTCGCGTCCAAAACTTCGCGGATCTTCTCTTTGAACAAAGCCATCTCATCCGCACTCAGCGTGTCAGCCTTGGCAATTACCGGCAGCACGTTGACACGCGTACTCAGTGCCCTAATAGCCTCCACGTCCAGTGGTCGAAGGGAGTGACCGGTAGGTCGAATGAAGTACACACACGCGTTGACTCGGAGATCCTTGAGCTTCAGACGCTCAGGCTGCTGTTCCTGCTGCATGTAATTCTCGTGTTGGTCATCGATGAAGTCAACGATCGGCTGCCACGCTGCCTTGTTGTCGACGTTATCGCCAAAACCCGGAGTGTCAATCACGTTCAGGCGTAGCCGGAATCCCTTTTCCTCGAGTTCCGCACGCGTGATACCAATCTCGACCGTCTTCTTCACGGGTTGGTCGAGTCTCAGCTGATCGTCTTGCTTGTTCTTGATGGTGGTCGAGAACAGCGTGTTGATGAAGGTTGTTTTGCCCAGACCGCTTTCTCCCACAACCATGATGGTGAACTGGCCACCCTTCTTGGCCAGAATCCGGTACTGCTGGTTAGGCAGGTTAACAACACCCACAGAAGTCATATTGACAGTCCAAACTTTCAAGGCTCTATTGTACCTTTGCAGATGTTGTGTGTACAGGAGTAAGTGTGTGTGGGCGGTCACGGTATCTGTAAACTGCTTACACAATGCCGTGGCTCCAGGGGAATGAATCTCTCGAACGCGTGCCTGTTCGTAAGCACAATAAAGACGCGTTTGTTTCAGCCTGTCTGAGAGTAAATAGGTGCTTCAGGGCCTCCAAACAATGAATGATCAAAACGAAGTAGACAGAATGAGGTCATCGTTCTATTGAACAGAAAAAGGGCTGCAGCCATCGCAGATTTCTTTGAAGTCTTAGTTGACGAGGTGCTATGCATGATAAATTAAATTGAAATGACATGGTATATGGTTGTTTAAACTTGAAAAGGAAATCAGCCCCAGCGCCTGCGCTTGGGTTCTGAGCCAGTCTCCGCTCCTACTTCAGGCAATGTCTGCCTCTTGGGGGTTCGAATCAGACCCCGAGTGGGTGATGTATTTCTTCCATTCAGTAAAAGAGTCGTCAACATATCGGTGACAGTTGTAACCGGATCCTTCGCGGAGGCAATCTGTTTTGAAACTTGCTCAAGTTCCTGAGGTTGGACGAAGTTACGCACAGCAAGCTGAGGAATGAGTGCATTCGCCAGTTTCTGGCAGGTGGTTGCCTCTGCTTCCGACAATTTCGTTTGGAGCTCAGCAATAAGGGATCGTTGTTCAGCAAAGCGCTTCTGGTAGTTCGCCAAGTGAACCTCGGTGCTTCGTTGGTTGACGAATGCAGAGGTACGGATATTCTTTGCACAACTCGCATACATCAACGAATTGAGAGTCTCCTCATAATGGTAAACTGACGGTGAGACACAGACGACCATTGCAGTGCGACAGTTGCCTCCAAGTGAGTACTTTAATAGCCGCGTAAGTTTCGAATCGCGGAATGGAACGTGTTTCGACTTTGAAGGTGTAGCCAGAGCACTGATACATTTCGCCAATGCCAGCAGTGAACGATTGATATTCGCACCCTCTTTCAGCTGTCTTCCACTATTAAGTGTAGAGGCTGCGCGTTCATTGCCGGCCAAATCAACGATCATCAACGTCGACGTCAACGTGTGTTGTTGATCGCCCAGAGACTTCTCACGTTGGTGAATACGTAGCATCAACACTGCATGCGATCGGGATGAAACAGCATTGGCATGGGTAGCATCAACAGCTCTGTTCTTATTGCCAATATCGATAAGCTCCTGGATATCCTCTGCGGACTCTGGATTATGCACACTCAGATTCACAACAATCATTTCGTCATTCTGACCCTCCCTCAATTGAAGGCCCTTGGGCTGCACTCCCTGGTAGGAGTTGGGCCCAGAAAGGACCGTAACGCCAGGGGCAAGCAAGTCATATATCTCCTCATTGTAAATTTGGAGATAGGAAAGACTCAAGGTGACTTCGCGCGCGGTTGGACTATCGCTACCAATTTTGGCATACAGATCGTTGACAATCCGACCAATAAGCCCGGGATCCTCAGGAGAACCACACACAGTATGAGTTTTGCCGCATCCGGTTGCACCATACGCAAAAATGGTCGAATTGTATCCTTCCATCGCGCGGTCGAGAAGCGGCTTTGCCGTAGTATTGTAGATTTCCTCCTGTGTCGAATTGCAATCATATACCCTGTCGAACTTCATGTGGCGCTCCACAGATCGCGAATTGCCGAACTTTGTGAACCCACGTTGTGGTTTCGGACTCAGTACCAACATGCTTTCGTCTACACATCGCACTATCCGTTTCGGCCCACCGGTTCCGCGACCCGCGCGAAAACTGCCAATGGCCATGGAGCGTGAGTCGTCAACCTCCATCGCATCGGAACTGGTTCCACCATTCTCTGAGGGGAGAAATGGGCGTATGCGCACTGCAACTGCTAACGCTGACTGCATTGAAGCGAAACGTGAACCACCCACAGTTTCTGAAATTTTTAGCAAAACAAGTCGGTGGATTGAGCTTTGATACGATTTATAGCCCAGCCGTTGCGCGTCCAGATAATAACTGTATTGTTTACACTCGAAACTCTGAATGTAAATAGAAAGTTGACTATTCAAGTCACGTGTGAACAATATTAAGATCGCGCGCTTCTGCACCGGAAAGAAATGCGTTTGGGCTGTTTTAAAAAGTCAGCAGGCTTTGACTTTACCGTCTTTCTATTGAAGACAATGAGGCGGTGTATTCGGTTCCTCCATACTCCCCGGGGCCTGAAAAATGTGCCGGTACCCCGGGCAGCGACAAAGATCGCGGACATTGAAAAAGCCGTGGGTGAACACGGCGTTGAGAAGGTCGAGATAAGATCACACAGCCCGTCGAAATATGTCGAGTCGCTGTTTCCATCACAAGTAGACGCCTCGCTTCTAACTCCTTCTCAAGAGAGTGGGAAATGGTTCCATGTACAACGCACACGTACCGGCCAGCTGCCCGTGTACACCGACTACAACAATGCTGGAGGTGTGTGGACCGAAGTCCGAAAAATCACTGGCGACGTTAGTCTTTTGCGGAACCAGCTCAAGACGAAGCTCGACATTAACAAGAAGGACATCTGGATCAAGGACGCATCGAAGGTCATTGTGGTCAAGGGCAATCGGAGTGGAGAGATTAAGCGACTATTGCGAGAATCGTTTTAGTCTATGTATATAGGTTTGAATCCATTTGTGAGTCTACATGTACGGTGACTGTGACGCTTTTTGGAAGGGCTCGACCCGTGGCAGCATCGAAGAAAAGTGAAAAGTCCAAAAAAGTGGAGTGTATATAATTTATGTCGTGGCTAATTTGCATTCATGAGCGAGAATTGGCGCACAATGCCAGGTCCATACTCGTCGTAGTCCTGCTTGGAGTAACAGTAATTCTTAAACTCCGGAGTCTGCGCCATTAGACTGCCACCAAACCACACTGCTGTACGCTGTCGCTTGTGGCTAATGACTTGGACCTCAACACCGGATGAACGTGCTCCGGAAGCCTGCTCGTATCCCCGGAGACGCGCATCCACAATGGTGCGAATATCACGCTGGAGTCGTCGACCAAAGTCGCGGAACATCGTCGAACCTCCGGACAGAACAATGTTGCGGTAGAGACCCTTGCGAACATCGATAGGACTGGTCTGAATCACGTTGTCAATGACCTCTGGAAGGGGGGTGAGATAGTCGGACGTGGCTATTTCGGGACTGAAGAAGATCTCCGGCGCCATGAAGCGCTCGTAGCCAACATCCACGCTTACGCTGCGCCCGTTGTTGAGATCGGCAATGTACTTTTTGAATCGCTGTTCGGGTTCCTGGTCAAACCGCTTGAACTCGTTGACAATGTTCGGACACACGTAACAGTATTCCTGCTTGATGCGTTCAGCGGTACGCAGAGACGTGTCAGCCTCATTGCGATCACGGAGCATCGACTGGATGAACGATGTGATGTCGCGACCGGCAATGGGAATGTGCTTTATGGAGGATCCAATAACATATCCCTCTGCGACCGCGATGACGTGGGTCACACCGTCACCAGAGTCGATAACGGTACCTGTGAGAGGCTGGCCCACCACTTTGGAGGACGTCCACGATGCTGCGAGAGCGAGAACAGCTTGGACGGCAATGTACAATCCCGCACAATTGAATGTCTCGAACATGATTTCTGCCGTCATCTCACGATTCTCGGGAGCGTTGAGTGGCGGTTCGGTTAACAGGAAACGGTGGTCTTCCGGCTCACATCGCAAATACTTAAAGATGGACGACTCCCAGAATCGCTCCATGGCGTCCCAGTCCTCAATCTGGCCGTGTCGGATCGGGTAGGTCAAACTGAAGTTCGACCCATCCGCTCCACGCTGGATTGCCTCGTCTCCAATCACGTACTGGGGCAGCTGCGACGACTTGTTTCGGCCGGACCCAGATCCAACTCCCGAAGTGCTGGTGGAGATTGCGGTCGGCATGATGAACGACGGGGAATCGTTGCCGGCGAAACCCATTTTTGTGAGTCCAGTGCCATTATCAATGACGACGGCTGGTGCCCCGGAAGCCATTATTTTGGTTCGGTTGTGGATAGCTTCGTCGTGTGTGGATGGTGTTGTCCAGCCAGTTTAGCCGGATTAGCTGAGCTCATTCACAGCTTGTCCGATTGTGAGACGATTCCAGGTGAATGGGTGGTGGTTAGCTGATTCAGCGTCATCTTAGTAGTTGTGCGTTTGGAGAGTGGCGTCTACACAGCCCCCCGGTTCGGGGGCAAGGGCACGTCATGCGATTATGCCATGAGAGGCATGCTGGTTAATTGGGGAGGGTGACGTTAGCCCAATTGCCCATGAAACCGGAACCAAACGAGCCCGTGGACGCAAGGTTGCGACATTTTCTGTCACATACACTGGCCAGACCCCTTCACAGTTGTAATTCACCATCATATCACTGTTAGCGACTAGGTAAAGCCCAAACCCCGCTCCGATCTAGAGCCATAGCTACAGGAATCCCCTCGCTCACAAGGTAAACTCCCAACAGACTTATCGCACTGTTTGTGGCATATCTCCTCTCACCCCTCCTCTCCTTCCTGGACCCCATCTTCCAGGTTGTTCAGAATTAATCTCCTCAGACGCGTCCCGAAAGCTAATCTGCGGTTCACAGACTGCAATTGGTAGTTACAAACATCTCAGACTTGCAATTGACCCCAGGCAACCGCGATAACTCCATGCGGATTGACCCACGAGTCGAATTAAAGGCGCGTGAGCCAACAAAGCGTGCAAACCACAACTATTTTGTCCGAACTCCGGCGCTACCAGTGTCTCCAGAACGGTCCCCGTCTCCAGACAGTCTGGTGGGCACACCGCCTTCGATGAAGAGCCCCAAATCAGACCTCTATTCCTCAATCGAGGTAGTTGAGCCGTCCCAGTTTGACCCTGCAACGGAGTCACAGCCTCAAGATGAGGCCCAATCAGAGGGTTCATGTCCTGCTGTCGAGCGTAGTGTGGCGCAAGAGATCTCAATTCCGGAGAGTATCGTTCAAGATAGCCTCAACCAGGAGGACCCCACTCACAAGAACCAATCTGAGAATAGCGAAGGAGATGTTACCACAAACGAAGTACGAAACGAGACGCCAGGCGAAATTGCCACAGTTGGAGCCAGCAGAATCACGAGAACTGGCGATGGACTCACAGAAAGCATCCTCGATGCCATGGCGAATGTTCCCAGTAGTCCTGCGACGGCGGGACCCAACGATAGCAATGACGAGTGGGCAATCTCGTCTCTCGGAGCAGATCCCGTTTTGTCACTCGACGATGAGGACGATGATCACGACGATCACGACGCATTATCGGAAGAACACAGTTCGAGTGGCGGTCCGCATCTTGTGATGCCTCGTATGATGCTGGCACAATCACGTTCCAATTCACCTCGACGTCAAGTGGGTAAACTCAAGCTGCTCGTTGCTGGTCGTCGAGGTACGGGTAAGTCACGCCTCATCGACTCGCTCATCACCGAGTGTCCGTTGATCTCGCAGGCCACGGAAGCACACGTAATTGGCCATAGCAGCATGCTGTTCGAGAGACGCGCGTCCACATTCGCTGCCACTGACCACAACCTCGCATTTGTCGACTCTCATGGCTGGGCCACAGAGGATGAGCTCGCAGATTATGTCGGTAGCATCACTGACTATCTCGATGCATTATACCAGGAGACTGCATCTCTTGTCAATGGGCTGAATCCAGCCTCTCTCCAGATTCTCGCGCAGTCCACGTCTCTCGCACAGTTTCCTCACGTTGATGTTTGTCTCTATCTATTACATGGTGCCCAGCTCGCTGCTGACGATGTGGTAGTCTTGCGAGCGATCGAGCCCTACGCAGCAATTATTCCTGTAATTGCTCATGCAGATAGTCTCGGACTCACGGCTTCACAGCTGTTTGACCGCAAGATTGAACTCGCCAAGGCGCTCAAGTCGGCAGGAATTGGCTGCCTGCAACTCCACGGCTACTCCCATGCCGATGGCGATGGTCTCCCCTATGCGATCAGTACCACGATGCAGTACAACCTCGACATGACGGCAAGCGCTGTTATGGCTGAAGGTTACCGTACTCACGTGTTCGTCGAAAGTGACCTTGACCGGCTCACAACTCAACTTCTCAGCAATGTGGGCGCCCGAACTGCACGTACTCATACAGCTCGCAAGCTTGTAGAATGGGTCGCATCGCTTCATGTGAGGTCGACGCTCGTTCATAGTCGACCCCTGCTCGCGCCTCGACAGTTTGTTCTCGACCTAAGCGACGCGTTCGCTCAGGTCGATGAGGACGTGACTATCAGCGGTGACTACGTCTTACCAGGAGCGCCGCGAATGTCGCGGTGCCTCACGCGTCGCCATGAGACGTTTGCGTTGTCGGTCGAAAATGGTCTGCGTAGGCACCGTCGCGCATCGTTCAAATCCATCGAGAATATTGATCCTCTCGATTTGTCTGGCTGGTCTCGTGCGATCAAGATTTTAGCTGCAGTCGCGGCTGCTACTGCAGTTGCTACTCTCGGTGCATTAGGCATAGGATGGATTTCTCCGCCTCCGCCACCACCTCCCTGTCGTGCTGAAAGGGCTCGTGATTTTATGAACCACTGGGGACTTCTTTTGCGAATGACTCTGGCAGCCTGAACGCGAAAAGTCATTCAATTGAGCTATTGTAATATTCCTAGTATCGTACTTTTTATTTTATTAACCGCAGTATATGAACACCAGTCTAATATATGGGTTCCGGCTAAACGCGTCAATCCTCGCAGATGCTCCATCCAAATTAGGGTCTTTTCTTAAGAGAAACAAAAATTTACTACCAGCAGCCATTTACCTAGTCGCTCCTCAGGTTGTTTGTCTTCATGCTGATTGTGCTAGGTAGACAAATAGTAACCGACCGTGCTAGTCTTGAAAAGGTCACCTCCAAGGGCGCATTTTTAGAAGATTTATAGGAAGCACATCGACATCACATGAAGGGACGGAACGGTCCCACATCGTCATTTACAACTCAAGTAATAAAATGACGAAGACACCTTGAGAAGAGAAATTGTCGACATCGTTAGTGCAAATGGCCATTTATTCCTGTCTTTTTTTTTTTCTAGAAAGGATGGACGAAGTAAGATGATATTGAACCGCCTCTCGATGTATAGACTCTATGATACGGCAGAACGAGCAACGCCAAAATTTGGAACACTTTGGCATTGGCGCAGCCACTATTGCTCGTCGAGAAGCAGGAATTTTCTTTTGCTGAGAAAAAGGAGACGTAGGCTCGGAGAACATTATACACAGATCGTATAATAACAGAGTACGCCATATTTATCAAAATATTCAAAGCTTTGTCCTCAAAAATTCACTAAGTCATTGAAGATACCCATCGTCAATCAATTAGTGTGTGCTGTTGCACAAATCAGACAACTCAGGCTTAATCTCAGTGGATCGTAACAACAAGGCTACTCTACCACTTACAATACCCGGTCGTACATTTAAGTCGTAT